>OX465262.1:10608593-11208593 GCA_949987775.1 Aproaerema taeniolella
AATAGAAATTTAAATAAGCCTTACAACTATGTGCGTAATTGAACGAAGTGAGCAAAGTAATAAATGGATTGTGTAAAATTTCAGAGGAGCATCGTTCAAGGAAGACGACGGCACGTGGAAGGGGAATGACGACGGGAAGGTAGTCAACAACCAGCCGCAACGCGTCATGGACGAGCGCAACGGTATAGGACCACAAGCGGGCTACATAGGCAGGTCAGTGGCCTTATAAAATACAGTATTCTATACATATACACGTATATGTACAGTACAGTATTTACATGAAAATTTGCTTTTCATCCTTGAAAAAGCATATTCTTATAATTATCCGTCCCTCCAACTATTCCCATCCAAAACAATACGAATTAATCGTTCATACGTACGTATACATATGTACGAGACTCGTACGTATCACCCGTACGGGCGCGACCCATCCATAGCTATGTGAATCAATCTCGGGAGCCGCTTAACCCTTTGACTGCCACACTATGAATGAAGTCACTATGCTTTAGACGCCACGGAGAGAAAGTATTCTTAAATAAATAAATAAAATTAACGATAACGAATCAAATTAAATACCATTATGGAAAGATTTTTTTCGAGTTGAATGTTGGTCATCTTAGATGACGTTGGCGTGTGAGTCTGTTTATTGGCTGTCACGACTGGATGACGGTCAAAAGGTTAAATTATGGTTGAGTGGTAGTGGTGCTATCTCTTGATCGACGAGATCTGGGTACGATTTCCAGTCGGGGCAAATATTTGTGTAGAAAGCAGATGTTCTTCTCGAGTCAGTGTTCGTATCTGTCTCTGTATGTTCCAAGGGACCGACGACGCAAGGGAAACCTTGTGTGGACCTTGGAGTGTGTAACGTTTATGTTTTTTATCAAACAGGCGCATGATGCGTATAATTTTTACCAAAATTGCGAGAGAATAATTTATGACGCAGCTGGAGTAGTCTCAGATTCTAAACCTTGTACCCTTGCTATTTTATGGTTTGCTTTAGACGCAGGAAGACAAATGTTTGCCTAAAACAGGGTTATCTTATGTGGATACAAAATCGACGAGAAAAAGTTTGATTACTCTTCTTATTTTCTTAAACCGTTACCCCATTATAGGATAACAAACGACGCCCGCGAAGATGAGATGGAAGAGAACATGGGCCAAGTGAACACGATGATCGGCAACCTCCGCAACATGGCGCTGGACATGGGCTCTGAGCTCGAGAACCAGAACCGCCAGATCGACCGCATCAACCGCAAGGTAACGTGCCACACACCACTGCGCGTGTGGGCTTAAGCAAGTGGGTTCGTTTGCGGTTCCAACCCAAATTCAAATTTTTTATTGAAAAAATAGAGTGTCAATAAATGAATCTAAGACTAAACATATTAATAATAAGACAAACTAATACCTATGCCTGAACTAGGCTAAATGCCTGTATCTCAGGCGGAGGTCTAATTATGTAATAAATAACACAAGCAAAAATTGTTTAAAAAGTCTTAAGATAACGGAAAATAAGTTACGTTATTATTTTAAACAAAAATAAATAAAAACTAGCTATTTACTTATCTATTCATGGTCTGTGCATAATAATAATACCTTCTACGGGCAAAGTATTACATTAGACAATATTCAAAAGATAGGACTTATAAGATTTTTAAAACTGTTTGAATTTTCTAAATACATATTTAATTACAAACCTAATTTGAATATGTGCTGGGAATGAATTAAGCTCTAAGATTTGTGTACTTCGAAAAGTGTATAAAGATTTATATTAAAAATAAAGTAACAGTTTTAAAGTTTAAATTCAATTTAATAATTAATTTTCTAAATTAAAATACAATTAAACGAATTGCTAGAAACAGTTGAAATTGATATTTCGAATTAATTGATTGAGGTTTAGCAAATTCTCATTGCTAAGAAATTAACAAATTAATTTGTAATTTTGTTATTATCCTTTAGAAACCTCAACGAACTCGCTTGCATTCATAAAGTTATTTTTCATACTTTAAAAAGTCAAAATTTTGTGTGTACACAGAAATTGAAGTTTTTTTCGATTTTGAAATCTTGTCTTCCCAAGACTGTACGTGTATCAAATATGTATCATGCACATTTATAATAAAATATTAAAATTTTAGTAAAACTTTTGGTTTGGTAAAACAAAATAGGTTTCTGTTGATTGACGTTGCAAAATTATGTTGTATTCTTGGGAAGTCATGATTATATTTTGTAATATTTCGGAGGGGCAGTGAAATTTATGACAGTTTTAAATTTGGCTGCTTCTCTCATTGACATCTTCACCATCCAGCGTTTGCCCGCCACTTAGCAGTGATACTCTAATAGACTGTCCTTCCTGTCTGTCTTATTTGTCTAACCTATAGCTATCGTCCTTAGCTTATTGGCCTCAACATTTCGATCACTTGCTTATCTAAAAATTTACTTTCTTTTCCCGTTTTTAGAACTACCGTTTGATTTTCTCGGTAAAAATTGGCAACATTCATTAAATGAAACTGAGTGTTGCTATTTTTTACGAAAAAAATATTAATGGTGGTTTTCTGGATCGGGTTTGTAGACTATCGTCCTCACTGGCATGATCTGTTCCTTTAGTGAATGCGGGTAGAATTGATTGGCTGTGTAAATTTCTCCTCTAAGTGTTGTCCTGTTATTTTCATGTGACTTGGCCACATAATACACTACACTATCATTGTGTACTGAGTGTCGTTAGCGCACATTCATCTGACTAACATACCCTCAGATTAGAAGTGTCATTAACACATCATCACAACATACCTGTTCAACAGCGACTGTAGTCTAACTTGACTTACCAAACCACACATTGGCTAAGCTTACTCAAAAACAAACAAGATATAATACTGACAGATTATAATACTACCAAGTTGTAAATACAGTCGCTGTGTATGAATTTGTCGAAACAATTGGGTGTTCTGTATTTAGGGGGAATCGAACGAAACGAGGATAACGCTGGCGAACCAGCGCGCACACGAGCTGCTGAAGTAAACGACGCCGGCACACCGACACACACACAAGCGTCTCGTGGTCTGTGACGTCACACACACCAACGACAATGTCGCAATTGTAGAAAAAACTTCACTAAGCTACATTAACACAAATATATACCCCAAAATGTCATCATACTGTTTTTAAAATAAATTGAAGTTACTATTGTAACCTCTTTATTTTAAATCGAAACTTACTACTTGAATACTTAGGAATAATTTTGTGTTAAATGTATTTAATGGGGTTTTTTCTTATGAAATATTACCACTACATTAACTATTAACGTCCTTCAGCTATTAGAGTAGTTTTATGAAATCGGTATTTTTTGTATTAATTTAGTTTTTAAATGATATCCTTTCGATAGTGATGTAGTGGTAAAACTGGGAAAAGTCTAACCTAAACACATATATCTAGGTTTTTTTGCTTAGTGTATCCTAAACTTCGAGATACCTATTTATCTACATTTATCCAGAATGTAATTAACAACTTATACTCCAATCTCTTAGCATGTTACTGTATTAAGTGAACACTACCTTAAGTCTTTGAATTAAAGTATATTTTCGCGCTGTCTCCTTTCTCTAAAATCGCTCAATATCCCGTAGGTGTTGTTAATTTAAAACTCTTCAAATATGATCATTCTGGTGCTCATTTCGTGCAGTAGGCCATGTGAAATTACAAAATTATAGCTATTTAAATAATTATCTCGTATTAATTAAAACAAATCTTTAATCTCATGATAATTTCTACAACATATACATAGTGATTAGTGAATCGAAGCGATGAGATTTATTATTTTGAGAAAATGCATTTACCCGATGTTAATACACTGTAGTGTATCTATAACTGTTGTATTTTATAGAAAATTGAGGAAACTTGATCTTTGTCTCTTAAATATTATTACGCACATCAAAAGTGTCTACGGATCCTGTTTCTTTTTTTTTTCAAACAACCGATAATCTATTTCTCAGATTTCATTTTGAATAACTACATGAATACTTACACTTTCAATTCTCAGCATGTCGGAAAAAATAGATCAAAATTTATATTGTCACTCATTTCAACCTACAGAAGAATTTAGTTTATAGACACTATTATTTTTTCCCAATTGCTAAGCCTCTTGCACAATGTCTGAGGTTCATCATAATCACAGATCCTTATGAGGCAACCCGGTCTTTTTTAAACGCGTTTTAGACACGAAAAGAAAAAGCAAAATCTTTATAATGAAAGGTCTAACTCTGTTCGCGTGTGTCTCAAATCTTTTTTATAGCTGATCAAAAATACATTTGTTGTATGAAAATATTCATACTAGTGTGACAAATTCGTGTGATCACAAGTCTATCATAGAAAAATTGTACTCCGACACTTTTGATGAGTGTACAAAAGTTATTGTTACCCTACTTGTTGATAATTAGCTCTTATGAATAAGCTGCTAAACATAAAGTCATTAATTCATTATGTCAATATCGCCCCACATCATTATTATTTTGCGTCTTAGACCATTGTTAATTTTTACACTGTTAAAAATTAAGGTACTGTAAGAAGAGGACGTATAAATGGAAAATTTGTATGGTGCGAAAGGGAGAGGTGATTTGTGATAATAGTTTGAAGTTAGACTAGCCTGAAGTCTTCGATAGCATTCACTCTTAACTGCACTGCAGCGAATGTCATCATTGCGTTTTGTAGTTTTCATAGAAGCATACATGTTTTTTGAGATCATTCTTATTCCGAAAACTGTAAACAAAAACTTTTGTTATAATTAATTATAACTATAAAACAACAATTTTAATTTAACAATATTTAATTGTACTATGCACACCTATTTGGGCATATCGTCAACATTGCGTCTTTTTATGGGGTCTTTTCTAATCGCGAAAACATGCAAAATGATCGTTATATTCATAAATATTAATATAGGCTTTAATACATACATCGAAGTACATACGTACAACTTTTAATTCTCATTGTGCTATCTTTACATCGGTTTCGTTTTCGTGATCAAACATTTAACATATGTATTTCATTTTTTTACTCAGTAGATTTTTTGTCCCTTTCTTGAAGGTATGATAAGAGAGAGATGAAATATTTATTAGTTCTAATTATAAGAAAATCTCTTTTCCATGAAAAAAATATCCAATTAAATCATGCTTAATCTGGGGTTAATCTCCACAAAATTATCTACCAAGAGAAGTATCCAAAAAATGGATAAAAAGTTTTCTTTCCTCGGGTAACGTAAACCTGTTCAAGAACAGGTTGCCGCAAATAAACTTAACATTCAGCTCTCATATTTTATTTGACTATTTCCTGATGGCTTCTACGTATTTACATATCTCTACCAGAACATATCTGCTTCTATGAAGATAACAGCAGTCACTATCTTATAACTAGGATTTGTAAAATTAGCTAAATTAAAACTTAGAGTAATTATTATTACTACCTTATTTTTAATTATTTATTTCATCAATAAATCTTTTCTTTACAAAGTGATTTATTTTGTTAATTTGCCCCAGATTTATATGGTAAATGTTAATTAATATAGGATCCAATATTATTAATAAGTGCAATAACGTAAAGCAATGCTTAGATAAGATTATTAAAATACTTTAAGTAATCAATTCGTTACATTATGTAGGTAAGAATTTATCTGAAAATAAAATATATTCGATCAAACTTAAAACTGAACTATTAATTAACGCACTATCCCAAACGATCCAGTTTCATATTAGTTATCACACGAGAACATTCTGTGTTATGTAGCTACGTTAAAATGTTAACTACATTATTTAAAAAAAAGTTAAAACCTAGAAGATTGCATTTATAGTATACTACACGGTAAACTATATCATATGAAGACAATGAGAAAAGGGTTTGGCACAGAAAATAGATCAGCAATTACCTCGTCCTTACAAATCTCTTTTAGTAGCATACTTTTTGCGGAAGATTCTTACTCCACAATACTCCCCATAATAAGTTACATAGTTGAATACAGTTCATGGTATAGGAATGTTAAGCAATTTTAAAATGTCATAGCCACGAGACAGACACATACACAAACACACGACACGTCGATGCGAACCGTAAGTATATCTTTTGTTAAATCCACATTTTGAAACCAAGCACAGCTTGCTTACAAAAGCAAGAACTGCACAAAATAAGCTTTTGTATACAATCGAGAGCGAAATTTAATATTTTATCATAATGATTTTGAAGTTTTTTAGCACGGCTATAAGCCTTTTAGCAGAGAATAAGCTTTCTCGTATATTTTTCCCCATTTTTGTACAGAATTTGGCAATCATTGGCCTTTTCGAGACGATTTCATTGACGATTCAAGTTCATATAAAAATTCTTGAGAAATTTTGTTATTCCTGGATGTTGTAAGTACTCGGAACGTTTCCAATTCTGCAATTGTCTCAGAAACTTGTATCGTTAATTATTTTTTTGAAATATGTATAAAGGTTTGTTTTTAAGGTTTGTACTTCCATTTTTGCTTTCTGAATTGTTTTTTTATGTTTATTCGTTGTCTATTTGGTTTCTCGTTTTCTTACTCATCTCATATCTCATGTCTGTGTCTTTTATTATTATTTCAAATCAACTTTATTATTATTTTTCATGACTCCATTTATTTTATCCATTCTTTTTATTCTTTCAGTTTATTACAAATTTCAATAACAATCTGTGAAAGCGTACAAAATATCAAACTAAATAGCCGAAACGAAAGAAAATTCAATCTATCGATATCGTTCCTCAATCTCACTTTTTTAAACAATCACATCTGAAGCGATGTTATTTATTATTGCGTTTTTAACTACCCTGTTTCAATTTGCTACCTGAATTTGCTATTACTTTTGTAACATATCATTTAATAAATTGAAATACTTAATAACACTTAATAGAACACGCAATCAACTCTTAATAAATGGTTGGAGAACGATTGTTCTTAATGGAGACACTAAAAATTTTCACAGATTGTAGACATTTTCTTTTATCGATAGTAAAACGTTTGGTTATTATAGGGCGAGAGCAACGAAACGCGCATAGCAGTGGCGAACCAACGGGCGAACAAACTTCTCAAGTCTTAAACTGATCTCCGGTCTTCTAAATGGTCATGTTTGCCAAGTCGACAGTAACTCATAAACCTTTTTGTAGAAGTAAGTCTACTTTCAATTATAAAAAAGAAAAAGTTTCATAGATTGCATTCAATAAAAATGAATTCAAATGTTAGTTAATAATTCACAGTTATTTTTTCTGTTTGAGTCTGGTACAATAACCCGACAAAAACTCCAAGCAAAAAGTTGCCGTAGTCCCATCGGTATGGGGCTACGGAATCTTTTTGCTTGGAGTTATTATCGAGTAGGTATAGAAATCAAAATCATATTCAATTGGCAAGCGTGACTTTTTCTCTACGATTGTAAAAGTGTTATTCGGTGAGTACAGTATCTGATTAAATTTATTAAAATGCAATAATTACCCCGACTGCTGTAGGTTCCTAGTCGCATCGCAACGAGTTTCACGTTCTTTCTTGAGAATAAAATATATTTTAAATCTGTAATCTTAATTTTATTTTATTCAAAGAACTATTTTATAATTCCATTTCTAATTAATGTTGAACCGAGGCAAAAGGGAACTAGCGAACTGTTTAAGGAGAAAAAATAAAAAGAATTGTTTATCTCTTTTTTTAATGTATATTCTTCATGCTAGGCCGCGACCTCTCTAAAGAGATAGGTGTAGTAAGATTGATTATAGGTACAGAAATATCTAATAGAAACATAAGTTGAGAAATTAGTAGAAATTGTTATTCTAAATTTTACTATCAAGCATCTGTGTAAACTTGTCAGGTGTCGGTTGTAATTTTTATTCATTTATGAAATTGTGCAAGGGCGTTGTCTACCAGTCAATCTTAGGGATAAGTCTCACGTGAGATAGGCACACAAATATAAGGAGGCGATGGGTTGGTATAAATCAATAATTTAAAGAAATACCCCACGTTTCTCATGACATGAAGACACTGCATAAGCTCTACAATTAAAAATGTACTGTATTTATTTGCGTATTAAGTTTTTTTTTGTATGTGCCAAAACAAGCTTTATTTGAGATTATCTTGGGATTACTAGACATTTTAAATACATTTTTCTTATTAAAGTCTCATTTAAGACATTAGAATTTAAACATAAACACGTTACAAAAAAAAAGCGAATGGATTTAAAGTAAATTGTACACTTAATTTAATTAATATAAAAAATGATAATAATTAATTTTATTACAAATTATGTACATATTGCTAAGGCTACACCACTAAAAGTTTTTATTTATTAGTGCACAGCACTTGTAGTTAATTGCACCAGTTATATTTAAATTATATAAACGCCTCTTAATATAATAAAATATAGTGTTTGCAAAAACCAGCTATAAAAGAGAAGCGAAACTTACAAAATATTAAATAATAATGTTTATTTTTGTTATTTCTCACCATGAAATGGTGAATGGCATTTCTCATTAATAATCAACTTGTTGTATTCTTCCTAAATATATTAAATAATATCATTATAGTGAGATTTGCAGAATTTTAGTCTTGTGATGCGTTAGTTAGTACATATATGTGGTTTAATGTATTATTTGGATGTATAGGTACAGTGTTGGTATTTATTGATAAAAAAGACGCTAGGTAAAAAATATGGAAGCCAATTGTTATCTTAAACAAAAATTGTTTTCTAAAGGGCTCTTCACAACAAAACTTTAAGCGAATCAGTATGCCAGGCTCTAGTGTGAAAAGCCCTTTATTATAAGCGATCGCTATACCTCACTGTGTGTAGGTTACTCCTTTTGTTTTTTAGATTAAGATAATGGTGCCTCTATTATATTATTATTTATCGTTTGGAGTATTCCCAAAAGTGCATTTATTATTCAGTAATATTTAAGGCTTCTGTTGACAGATATTAATGGTTAGAATAGACTTTAATGGTCGGGCTTTTACTAAAAGTTGGGATTTCAGAGAAGAGGCAGCACAGTTATAAACCATCTGTAATAAAAAAAAAAAAAACTTTATGAATTCTGGCCAGACTGTAAATATTGACTGAGCACGTATCACGTAGACGTATCAAAAAAATATAAAAACTTTCTGAAAACACGGAATACTCACTTTTAATGAAAGCTCAAACATCAAATATCGCATATATCAAACATTAAATAGAGTAAATGTTGTGATTACAAACAGATGCAAGTTTATTGAGTAGTTGACGTTTGAAATAAAACTTTATACACTTAAAATGTGTTGTTGTAAGTATAGAAAAATGTGTACCGGCCTTAGAAGTAACGATTAGGATTTTAAAATTCAGAGGCTTGACTAATTTACTTGTCTTTTGTAAGGGTCCTAGGTACAGAGTAGTACAATGTTCAGAGGGTGGTACGTGACCAATCGGTGTTTTAATCTCTAACGAATGTGCACGAGTTTGGAATTGAACAAGTGAAAAAATATCTTTCGCCAGTTTCCATTGGTTGAGTCAGTTAATTTTTATTCTTAAAATGAACTCAAATATTAAAGTATGTACTTTTAACTAAGTTTTTTTTTCAATATTTTTTTAGAAGGATAGACCCCCCTCGCTCGCTCAAATGTCCCCATTACTTTAATTTAATTTAACTCATAAAATTTTTAACAATGCAATCATTTGTTCTCTGAAGATTAATCTTTCCCTAGGGCCCTGCATTATTTAGAACTAAGTCTTTCCGAAATTATCTCTATGTCTTTTTCTCTCAGCATTAGTTTCTAAGAGTTACCGTGGCAAAACACGTGATTATCTATGTACGTACATATTTTGAATAAAGATACATTTTAACATATTATTATAACATAGTTTAAAAGTCTATCGTGTACAACTTAACACAAATGGTTCCAATGTTTTTGGAATGCAGGAGGGAATTGATGCCATTTAATTCTCACTAAATGGCGCTGTTTGGGCTATGTCAGGTTTTCTGAAACGATCAGTTACAGGGGAATTTGCATTTAGGCCAGTGTTCACCAAAAACTTAACCAACGATTAGCAGATAACCAGAGATTTGACAACGTCATTTATATACATTTTTTTTGACATTTTGTCTGATTAGCTTCTAACCGCGGTTTAACCGTTGGTTATGTTATTGGTGAACACGGGCCTTAATCTCTTTTTATTGATTTATTAAGGAAGAGAAGATAAATAAATATTTTTATAGACAAATATATATTTTTTTCAATGAGTCATTTATACGATTGAAATAATTATTCACTCAATATTGCATTTTCAACTTGATACAAAGCTTGGACGATTAAATTATTAAGTGTGAGATTCCAGAAAACCTGCTTCTCCCAAACTCGTGTTTCTTCATGAAGTTTTCTAATGTTTGAGCTAAATCACTTCTTTAAGGATGTTAAACATTTTTGGACAATTTAAGCATTACTCCTGCATATCCATATTATCCATATATCTCTGGTACTCTACTTGAGTGCCCTGATCGCTTACTTTTGTCTGCGGGAGTTCATATTACAATTTGGTATTTTATAATTGTATCATATTTTATCAACAAATTCCTTCTGACTATAGTCAACTTTCGCAGACAAAATTAGGTTGTCTGAGTTCAAAGTAATTCTTAGGTGCATATTTTTATGATTATAACATTTATAATTGTCGTAAACCAGACACCTTATCGCTGCATAAATATATAATCAAACCTTGTTTACCTAAATCAGCCCAATAATCGTAAATAAAAATTTAGATGAAGTTATATGGATATTTGTTTAAGAATAGATATAATAACAAATACTTAGTATAAACTGTTAATTTCTAATTACATTATTGATTTGTTAAATGCAAATACGTTTGTATTATTTCAGCCCCTAACTTTAAGACCGGTTAATAAAGGTGTCAGTTACTATTGAGTGACAAAAACCGGGAAACCTACGTTGATATTATTTTCTGAAAACTTATCACAAGTTCTTCCTACCAGTTGAATTAATTTAATTGGGGATTGAGGTCAGTAAAATAACATTACAATATAAAACGTAACGTAAGAATTAAGTACCAGTTTTAATAATATGTTCGGGAAATCACCTAAAAATTTCGTTTCTTCCCTGTAAATATGGGACTGGGCAGATGCACCCAGATAGGTGGGACATCCTAGCCACTCAGTCGTAGAGGATGACCCAGAAAAAAATAGCAGAATGACGGCCCGTGTTCACCAAAAATATAACCAACGGTTAAACCGCGGTTAGAAGCTAATCAGACAAAATGTCAAAAAAAAAGTATGAAAATGACATTGTCAAATCCCTGGTTAGCTGCTAATCATTGGTTAAATTTTTGGTGAACACCGGCCTGTTGCATATAAAAAGGACTGGATAAAGTTTGCACAAGATCGGGGAAAATGGAAGGCTGCGGGGGAGGCCTTAAATAATTCCGGACAATAATACTTAATTCGCTTCTTGCTATTCTTACTTACTACCTACATCCCCGCATAGACGATCCTATCATTTTACAAATACCCTACTAACCTGAATACTGAACGCCATCTACCGACGATTTGGATTATCTGCCCCGCTACGCTATGTCAGTATCGCGTTTGGCGGTTTGCCAATAACCCTCACTTGAAACTACATGACCTTGATAATTTTCCACCCTCTGCTTTAAGCGTGGAACTCGCAGTGTAATTACAGTCAATTTCTACATAAGATATCATCTATAGATAGATAAATATTCTATTGCATAGGATATAAAGGAAAGAAAAACATACAATACAAACTTATACTTAGGTACCCAAAAGTGTGCAAGGGCGGCCTTATACAGAATAAAAAAATAACTACAGTGCAGTAAATTGTTTGTACTTAGGCTAGGGGTAGCAAGGTGGTTGTGATTTTATCAGGTAAATTAATTCGCTGAGATTAGTTTTTTGTGAGTAAGTATTTAAATAAATTATTTTATATTTATATAGAGCTCGAGCTATTGAATAATAACAAACGGACCGCAATGGCAAATTGGCTCTTCATACTTTTTGATGATCAAATTACTAGGGATTCTGCCGAAATAGAAACAAAGCAGCAACCTTCCTTATATAAGTACCTAAATATAATATTCCCTCCTTACGTCCAACTTACGTAAATACCGTAAATAGAAAATGTTTCTCCATCAATGCGCCACAGGCATCCATTCACCCTATTGGCAATCCCAGGGGCGGCAGCTATAGACGAAGTGCGTCATAAGTCTCGCCGGTTCTGTGAATTAAATCCATGACAGCCAGGGGCGAGGGGCGGTGTTGACTCATTCATACCACGACCGTGTCGGGGTAAACGCTGTCTTACGGAGCGAAAGGAAGAATTCGCGTAAGTAAAGATTTGCTATTCTTAGGTTTACAAGTTTTATAATAATTGTGTTTTGAAATACAAATATTCTCGACTTTCTCCACAATTTCGAATGCGATAAAACCACTTTTTATATTATATAGGTATATTATGATGCAATACAACGTTCCTTTTTGTTGTGATTTTGTCCGCTGTTTGTCCGGTTTAAATTTTTATTTACCATTTCCTACTTATCAAAATGTTTGTGTGGAGAGTTTGGTCAATCGACTGATACTATCATCATAATTTTGGCCAAATGTGAATTAGCTCAATTGGTATAGTATAGACTTTATACTTATAGAGCCTGATCCGAAACGTTTATTACTTAATCACTCGGTATGACGTTTTCACGTCACAAGTGGTTATATACAGAGCAGTCCCTTTCGAGTTATATTAATTGGGTGACTTTGGAATGTGATCTTATATTAAATAGGTTTAACTTTGGCAGGATATTTTTGAAAATAACGACGTAGTTCCAGGATGCCATCAAAAATGAGACCGGACGAAAGTTTCCAGCCTAGTAACAGCGTGGACCTTCTGCAGTCTCGTGCTAAAAGAATAGCAGATCAGGTGGGTTCTTCTTTTTTGAAAAGGTACTTAAGTAAATAAGAAAATAAGGCCCAAAGAAATAACTCCCAAGTACAGATACCGGCAAACAACTTGAACAATGTCAATGATGTCAATTAGTGCGCAGAATACAATTTCGGTTCTCTGGAGACGCGGTACAGGGCGCGACGCGGGGGGTGGGTGTCGTATCGATCGTGCTATTGGTGGAAATGGTAGATCAGTCTACCCCTACCTCCCCCCCGCACACAGTCAACGTTCCGTTGCTTTCCTAATACAGTGAAAATGATTGTTTTTTGTAATAATTTTTTATTGAGTAATTGTTAACTGTTGGAAAAAAAAACTACCTATTCCACGACGAAAAACGTTGTTTTGTAAATATACAGGGTGTAAAGGACAGCTTAGCAAAAACTGAAACCCTGAATTCAGACCATCATTCTAAATGATTTTCCAGTGGAATTTTCCCTCGGAAAATTTTCGAATTTTATTCAAGGTTTTAAATATTATCTGCTTCAAAATTAAATTATTTTTTCGAATACAATCTATTTTTAATGAAAAAACAACAATAACAGCGTAAAACACGAAAACCAGCAATGTACATCGTATTTCGATAGCGCCGCGGCGCGGGGGGAGCGCGCGCGGGGCGCGGTTACGCGGTACGTTGCGTAGCGCTAAAGTAGGTAAATAACGAAAACTCCTGAACTTGAAATTTCCGGGAAAAAATAATAACTTGTAGTAGAGTCATTAAGCAGATTCACATTTTTCTACTGGATTAAAGCAAACCACCTGGGATGATTGTTCCTTAGGTTAAAATAAGCCGATATAGATCGGTAGCCCTCGAAAATATTCCCTCTGAACCGGGAGGAGGAGGGTCAAAGAGGTGCTCCGCCCGGCGTTACTTCAAAAAATATTACCACTCATTTGTAGCTATCAGGTTGAGTATGGTATGGTTTTCGTATAAATCAATAACGAGGAATTCATTTCTGGTATTTATTTTACACATATGTGCAATGGTTTTTTAAATAATCGCAAAAATATAAAATTGTAATCACAAAAAAAACCTTTCGCAGCCTATATTTTTTTATTTAAGAGACATATAAGTGTTAAAAAAATACCCAAATGTAGCCTGTTTAATGTTAATTTATAAAAACATAACTTAAGTAGGGGTTTTCATACAGAATTATGACACGAAAAAATGTATAACCCGACGCGGCGGACGGATTATTTGAGAGAAGTAACCTGTTTTTATTTGAATGATAGAATAATTTTATAATCTGGTCCTTTTTATGATATCAAAGCGTTTATTTGCTTTCTAATCTATTTATTAATTTTATTTTTTTGGGTTTTCCTAATGTCAAAGACCAGTAGTGGAGTGCCGTAAGACTAAAAAATGTCAAAGCCTCGGAACCCGGTTCCACTGAAAGAGTTTTCGTGAAAGATTTTTTATTACATTGTTGGAGGTATAAATAAAAAAGTATAACCCTCAAATTTTGCCGATCAAATTTTGCCGATTTTGTAGCGATCCTTTTCTTTTGCACGTGGTAAGTGTAGATGCGCGAACTTTCCCCCACTACGTCACCCAATGCTCAAGATGTTTGCCGGCTCAGTACCTAGGATGTGGGAAAGTTAAGGGGTAATAATATTAATTAAATAATAAATGTATTCATTGTATATATTAAAATAATATTTATTAATATAATATTAAATTAATATGTATAATTAAATATGGAACGACCCGACCCGAGGGATCTAGGTACTTAAATTTGAAATCTGAAATTAATTAACTTTTCGTAACCACTATAGACTTGAGCCATAACCATACGTTTATAAGGTGTACGAGTAAGTGACATAACAAGGGAAATCTTATAGTTAAAAATGCTTTGGGTTGTAAGGCAGTGCTAATAAGAAACTATCTATCTACACTAATATTTGATATTTTAGTAAAATAAACCTACCTTTGTTTAGATACAGGGTGTAAGGCACAGCTAAGCAAATACTTAAATGGTGATATCTACCCATAACCATGATCGGCTACAAATAATATAATTCTAAAGCAGAAAATACTTTAAAAAAATTATGTATGTAAATATTAAAAAACATGAAAAAAAATTCAAACATTTTTCTGAGGAAAATTCCACTAGAATATCATTCAGAATGATGCTCTGAATTCAGGGTTTCAGTTTTTGCTAAGCTGTCCCTTACACGCTGTATAACTCCTTACTATTCTAGGAACGAGTAATGGCTCGATTACTTGTTTCTTATTTCTATGATTGCCACATGATTGCTCTGTGACTCCATCGCGATTTCTCAACAAAAAAACTTTTTTCAGTCTCTTCAATCTACTCGCCGCATGGTAGTGATCGTCGACGAGGTATGATTTCTTTTTAATTTTTACCTGTTTATCTATCTTCAGACAGCGATCAGTTAATTTTTATTATATGTAGTATGTACATATATGTATATATAGATTTGGTGTAAGAGAAAATATTAGTGGGCTCCTTTATCAACGTAATAGAACCTAAAACTATGATTGTTTTTTTTTTCATAATGTTTTTACACTTAGAATTAATGTTGTAAACATTTTTTAACACTTTCTTTAATGCTGCTGTAGAGTAAGGAAGTCGGGATTTGTGCCATGGCCAATTTAGATGAACAAAGAGGTAAGCCCAGCATAGCTAAAATAGTCGCGTGAGATAATTTTGTCCTATATAATTATCTCGTTCCGCCCTCTCGTTCTATCGCATAGCGTGTCAATACGCAACAGGTAGAACGACATCAACATGACAAAATTATCTCACGCGTCTATGTTAGCTATCTGGAGATCAGCTTTAACATTAAATAGTCAATATGTTTATTTTAAATGCAATTTTGTTCCTTTACAAATGGTAAGTTATATGTTCGCAATGCTTAAAAAAACTTTTCCTACAACTTGCTGGAGCGACATATTTGACATGCGTGACGTTAATGACCGTTCACTAAATCAGGATTAATTAGCGAAACTTTTGAGTAAGTTCCATGGGGAGAATCAGCCGTTTTTTTGGGAAGACATTCCCAAAAAATATTTTTTAATTCTCATATAAGTAAATCAGCCTCTAATCATATAAGTATATCGCCTCTCCATGGAGAGGCGATATATGAAAAAAAAACATAAAAAAAGAGAGGCGATATGTTTTTTTTTTTCATATTTCGACCTATGTTCTTTGGGGAAAGTTTTCCAGTTTCTTGGGCTGATTCACATCCTTAATTTTCGCTAGTTAATTTAAAATGACGACACCATGTGAGCGGACGAATTGCACAGTACGCCTGCGACATTCTACAGTTTAACATGTCAATGTCTTTGTGTTACAGTGAAACTGAACTTGGTAGATGAAGCCCACAACGAAATTAATGAAGAAATTAAACAATCAGAGAAAGCACTCACGGAGATGGAGAAATGCTGTGGAGTTTTCCCCGTGCCTTGGAAATTGTATGTTACCAGATTGATGTACAGACAGCAGCACGTCAGGTAACCCATTTGCACGAATGCCGGCGCTATTGAGAGCGAGATAAGGGCTATGTCAAGATCGACATGTATGGCCTCATGTGCGCCGGCTTCCTTAGTACAAATGGATAATCTGACGTGCATCTGTCTGTACAAGTGCAAGAAATCAGTGTAGTCTCTGTTAAGTAGTCAATCCATTTTGATTAAAACTGTATGGCTTTATTGCAGGTCACTATCTCGAAGTAAAAAAGACAAAGCGTGGAAGGAAGAGAAGGTAGATAAAATAGTGAGCGACCAACCGAAGCGGGTTCAGAAAGAAGAATTTGACGAATATCTGCCCAGGTAAGTGGCACTGGTTAATCAGAAAAAAGTAAAAGTTACCATAGCCACAGTATTACAATAATTCGCCTACAGTAGTGAAACGCCTTTGATGTCGCGCGATGCCACCGCCGGTGTAAGTACCAAGCAGATATGCCACGGTTGCCACGAAACGGGAGATAAAATTAAAATTAATTCAGTTTCATGGCATGAATCACCCCCTGAACTTTCACCACCTAATTTAACGAAAATCGCCTCATATGCCTACACAATAAGATAAAGCTAAGCAGCAATGTACTTTATAGGATAACCAACGATATGGGAGAGGAAGAGATGGATGGCAATCTGGCGCATGTGCATTCAACAGTGGGCAATTTGCGCAGCATGGCCGCGGGCATCAACGCAGAGGTGCGCGCGCAAAATGCGCAACTTGAAAAACTTAGACAGAAGGTTAGCATTTTTTTAGGCAGCCCGCATTGTGTCCCATTGCTGGGCAGAGGCCTCTCCTTTATTCTGCCGTAACGAAGGCATCAAAGCCTCGGCGACAGCGTCCATCAGTCGGTACCTTGTTTTTTTTATATTAGTCCATAGTCTACTACAGATAGACTAAGGTCCGCCTTACAAAATGCGACTCAGACTCTGATCTATACTTAAGTAGCAGCCGTCTTTGTCATATTGATAGTGAGAGAAAGAAACAATCAATACTGAAGTATAGAACAAGATTTGAGTCTCCTTCTGTAATACGGCCTAGGGTTAGCATACCTATTTTGGTAAAAAATAATAATTTGAACGTCAGGATAAACGGTCACTAGCCGTGTTTAACGTTGAAACTGTTAGCAATAAAAACTTCGCTACTGGTTCTATTTACTTTTTTTTTTATGTAGACAAGTGCTTCCATCGTATTTCAGAAGATACAAATCATTTAGGAGTGATCGTTTATTCTTACGTCAGAACTGCTAGTCACCTTAGCATAAGCTTCGTTTTTAACTGTCACTGAAAAAAAGATTTCGATATAGTTTTATAAGCCTCCAGTGCCAGACTGAACTAAAAAAGCTCAAATGTAATAAACACGAATATTCTTTACTTTGTAAATTCTTTTTTGACCCTTTGTTTTGTTAAAGACAAATTCTGTTTAGTGCAGATTCTTTTACGACAGCACATTTAAGAGAATTCTCTGCTAAGTAGTCACAAGATAATGGAACACACTTTATTACTTACTACAAACTTTACGTTAAAATATCTGTTTCAGGCTGATAGCAACGACCAACACGTACAAGCAGCTGCCCAACGCACAGACAAACTACATCATTAGTCGCTCATTAGCCCTATGATTGTTTTAATTACCGGAAACATAAGATAATTACGTACTTGGATTCGCGATTGCAACCTTTCACATCACATCAACAGATAGAACAGCCTAACCACAGATAGAACAGTCGGCAGTCGAAGGAGGCCCTAACCGGACCTACCCATGACGCGAAGACTGCTCGGCCTAAACAGAAACAACTTATGTATAATGGTGGGTACACCCTCACGGGCCACTGTGCTTCGAACAAGCACCCTTTGTAGGGGCTGTCTAGAGGCTGATGAAACAGGCAGAAATCTGAGCTTCTGGTCGGAGCTGAGGTGGTTGGAATAACCACCGACCCACACGTATAATGGGCCATCTTAGAGCCTAAATGCGGAAATGGGAGCCCCTATTAACTAAGTAAATTAAGATAAATAATCGATTCATTAGGGTGACGATTTTGTTTCAAGGAAGATGTAACGAAACAAAACGGACGATCAGCTTGTTTCTTGAGAAAATATGTGGATGAACATGTTTTCTCAAAAAACAAGCGTCTATTTTTTTCCCTACCAATGTCGCGCCGCGCCGCATCCGTAAGGGGCAGTACAGCGGTACACACGGTGTGAGGGACAGCTTAGCAAATACTTAATGATGAAATCTACCCATAACTAGGATCGACAACAAGTAATTATTTTTTCCCGAAAACGATACGTTAAAGAGTTTTCTTTATTAACCTACTTTGACGTTAAGCAAAGTGCCGCGCCGCTGTCAGAATGCGATGTACATTGCTGGTTTTCGTATTTTAACGCTGTCATCATTGCTCTTTAATGGAAAATGGAGTGTATTACAATAAGTAACTTAATTTTAAAGCAGTAATTTAGGTTATTTATTTTACACCTTTTCCTAATAAAAATCATTCCGAATGATAGTCTCGATTCAGGGCTTTAGTTTTTGCTACGCTGTCCCTTACACCGTGTATAACCGATATTACCGCTGTACAGGGGTGGCTATACAATACAATACATGAAAAAACAATACATAACTCTTTACTGCACACAAAAAACATAACATAACATTAAAACAAAAACAAATGTTCATCATGTAGTGTACATTGTACAATGCGGCGGCCTATGTATAGACAATCTTTTTGGTGTGGCAAAACCACGTCATGAGGGCACGTGCATCGTAGTTATAGTTATTGGTAACGGGAGGACGGGCTTTCGGTCGCGTTTCACGTCGACATCAGCCTTACGCTGGTTCCTCCATGTCACTGACTCGTCTCTTTACAATCTCGCGGGAGGGCTCTATGATGCACCTTTTCATGTGTCGCTTCTGAACATTTTTGTAACGAAGAAGACGTCTTTGCTTATCTAGAGCGGTAGGTTCAGAGTAACTGTCCCCTATTTGTGACAATTGAAGGATGTAGAGAATATTTTACTTACCAAAATATTGTGATAAACATATAAATTATGTATATATGTATAAGCATATTTAGATCTAACTGAGATGAAATAATAAAACAGATAAAACTAAGAACGTGTTTTATTTTTTATTAAATTTAATATTACTTACGTATTTATCAACAATATTTACATTCAACATTATTTTTCATTTATTAGTTTGTACTACCTACATAAAAACACAAAGTCTTATAAAATGCAATGGAAATTATCGACATGGACCTAAAGTTAAAATTCCTAATAGCTCTCTCTTCATGAGATTGTCGTTAACTCGTACGCCTCTTTCTTATGTCAAAATTTCGCAAAATAATTATTGGTATTACACCTAATTCTTTTAGCCTAAATGAGCATATAATGATTGGCATACCTAAGATAAAGAGTACCATTACGAATATTTAGTAAAATATTTTAAAAAATACTCAGTACCATCCGTCTGGTACTTATTTAACTACGAGGTAGTCATTTTTGCTACCCAAAATTTGAAAAAACCCTATCAATAATAAATTATTATGCGATTATTGTATTTACCTTTATGGCTCGCTTTCAAGCCCAACAATTTTGGAGTTTTTACATTTTACTAAAAATAACTACTTCAAAATAATATCAAAATTCTATCTATCGCTCTCAATGTCAATCATCTCACCTCAGCTTTCTTACTTCTTACATCTAAAATATCACTTACTTATTTACATAATAAAATTTGGACTGTGTTGTGTTTTCAGCTCTTCAAAGTTCAGTCAGTCAGGATTTCTTCTTATTCTGCTTAATATCACGCAGCTGCAAGAGAAAAAAAATCTTGTAATATAACAACAAAGTATCAGATAGTGATAACTTATCACTGATAAGATTTTTATATATAAAAAGGTTTAACTTGAGATAATGAAGTAAGAACTAACGCGCTTGCCACCACTCAACTAAACTGGCACTTGAAAACCAGAAACATTTAAATACCTACAAATTCAGTGTAACAATTTTCTTTTCATTACTCATACTCAGAAAGTAGGTCTGAAGTTGCCTACGAAGTGGCTTGAAAGTGATACTTTTCAAGCCTAGGGAGAATCGCTTTTAACTGACAGCTGTCTGATTAAGTATTAAAAAATAACATAGGGGCGGCTATAGTCCGAGTAGGAATTGATTCTTTTACCCGTGTTAAACACTCTACTTTTCATTTCGAATATGAGGAAAATAAAACTAGTTGTTTATCTAAACTATTTATTGATAATATATCAGTAGTACCTATTTTTTTGAATTCCGTCACAGATGCATAACAGATTAGTACCCCGCCAATTTATGTCGACTTTAAAAACTTTTAAATATGGAACTCACCGCGTAATTGTTGCGGCTTATACCGCTCAAAGAAGTTTGCGCTATCACACTGGCTGTTTAGAAACTCACATGGCCGCAGCATTTTTTTTAATTAGTTTTGTTTTTACATAAAACTCTTCACAGCTGACAGCAGTTCTATCTTTAAAGTTCATTCCGGCCCTTGAGTGGGAAGTAATTTGTATGAGTTTTTCCCTCCCTATGGAGGGAAGCAGCATTTTCCACCTAATAATCAAATCAAAATAACACTACTTTCCGAGTATGAGAAATGAAAAGTGGCATTCCGATCTTCATTTGTTTTTTCGAGTTGTAGAGTTTTGCAACTTTCGCATAACAGCAATGAGTTCAGTTTATTCATGTTTTTATTTTAACTTTCTTTGTATTCGTAATGAAAAGCACATTGTTTATCTCGGGTGAAAGGCTTATTTAGTCCCCCGAACAATTAATTACTTAGCTCCCTCGCTACGCTCGGTCGCCAAACCCCGTCTCGGGACTTAAATAAGTTTATATAAATGTACTATTCTACACAGTAAGAAGACTGTTACATCTTCCTTTAAGAATACCCAAATTTTTTTAACATATTTAAATTACAAAAAACATTCATTTAAGGAGGAAAAATTGTGTAAACATTCTTTATCTGTGATTCAGACAATACCATGTAACCAATGCAACTGTAAGCACGCCATTTCGTTGAATAAATTGATAAATTTCCTAGTTTTACGAAATACGTTTATTTTTCAAAATTTTGTTTGATTAGAGGTTTTGATTGTACGGCGCGGCGGCATATCCGATTCGTTTAAAAACTCGTAAATTTTATATTTAAGTTCTTACCGGAAACCTTAAGATTTTCGTTATTCTATCATTATTTTACAGGTAGTAAGTAGGTACATAAATACCTAAACGGAAATAAATGTTTTTGTTTAATGCAGTTTTAATGCTCTGGGTCCTACCTGGCGCAGAGGTCGTCGATGCTATTCAACGCGGAAACGCAGCGAGCGTGATGGGCACCTTTGCGTCTGGTACGGCACAGGGCGGGTTATTTACCTTTATATGACGTTAATTTAGAATTGAAGTCTTTATTTAATTTTATTTTATTAGTATAAAGGTAATGTTATTATAGTGTTATAAAAATAAAAAAAATTGAAAGTTTCAATGTATCGTTTCAAGTGGTGCAGTATGTAAAGTACTACTGCTCATATCGCGAAGAAAGGATAACTATATAAGTAAGGACATAGATACTGTAATAACAGGCTTTCACTGATTAAACATTAACTTACCCACAACAAAAGATAATGTAATAATTAAGATAACATAAATTTAAGTACCCACGTAATACTATTTAAATTAATCCAGCCACTTGAGTTGACACTACTTTACAGCTATAACAATAATGACATGATAACGATTTAAACTTTTGTAGATACGATAGCGGTTCGTTAACCACACTGTCTATTAAATGAAGGTGTCAAATAGCTCTTAGCATTTGTTTAAAGTCTGTTAGTTCATGCCCTACGACGCTGACATTGAACGAGAAAGTAAGGGCAAATATGATACTTGTAGCCCGCAAGTTTGCTGGAAGCTCGAGGGGAGTTAAAATAACGTTGTTTAGAGCCTTTTGTACATGTTATTCGAGTAACTTGTGGCTATCATAAACGCAAAGGTTTTACGATGATATCCGCGTTCAATACAACACGTTATAAAGGCGATGTTGCGGATCCCTCGCTTCTCTAGTGCGGGCCAGCCGGCAGGTCGGCCGGAATTTTTAGTAGGCATAGCAGGCACTTCACGCCCCAATTTTTCAATTATGGACCAAACGTACCAATATTGTATTTTAATATTTTATCTACACAATTCGACTTATTTTAAAAAAACAATGTGGTAAGGTCTGTCTGTGTAACGAGACTATAAGCGCCTTGTTCTCAACCTTTTCTAGCATTCCCTGCAGCTCAAGCACAACATGAAAACAATGCGGTCAAACGACAAAAAGTGTAAGAGGGCGAACAAGCCTTTGTCACATATTTCGGCGGTTGATAAAAATTTTGTCTTACGACAAAGAATGGAAAATTTATTTAATTTCCATGAGCAAGGTCCAAGACAGGTAATAATGGTGGTAAATTATTACAGTATATTATTACGTAAAATACAGAAAATACTATTTTCTTTTTATTTGTGACATTAATTAACAGATGTTAATTAATGTCATAAATAAAAAGAGATTATGTCATGCGGTTAATATTAATATACATTCTAGATAGAATTTATATAAATATTAACCGCATGACATAATCTGACTACTATCAATATTAAATTGCTTCCCTTTTTCAAATGCAATAATTTTTATGATTTTTTATTTTACTATCATAGCAAAAAAGGCCTTAAAAGTCCTCCTCTCTCAAATAAAACTGCGTGCCCAGCCTGGGTCCATAAGTTCACATTAAATGTTATTGTATGACACCCTTATGAATATTTACCATGGAATGCAAATAAATGATTGACTATGTATTAGTCCTTACCAAGTTCCACGACGACCTCCAGACTGACCATGAGTGCGAACCCGAGCACCGAACACACGAACTGCAACATCCCCGTGCGGTCCTGTCGCCACACCTCGAAGAACACCACGAACACCAGCGTGCCGCACGCCAGACCCTGAAAAAAAAGAAAAAAGAAATAATACCTACTAATATTATAAATGTGAAAGTAACGCCATGTGTTACGTTTTACCAATGAATTTATTAACTTATGTGTAATTCCTTTTATACTGCTTTTTTCCATATTTTTAAAATCACAATCAAAAGGATTGTAAAGTGGAGAAGGTAATTTTCTTACGAACGGCAATTAACTGTTTCCACCCACTAAAACTCAACAGGTTATTGTGAAATTTTGATAAAGAACTAGTTTCTTTATAAGTGAACGTTCACCTTCAAAATTGTTTTTCTTTCTTCTCAAAACTTTGACCTTAAGTATGTTTCAATGGTAGGAAAATAATAATAAAGATGTTTTGGCGCCACATCAATGCCCCGCGATTCTGACATTCTCAGTTAGGAACAACTTTACCTGTGTGTGGTATATCGCGTAGGACAACGGCGTGATATACAATACAATATACTTTATGACACACCAACATTATAGAACATGATGATACAGAGTAAAAGTTACATAATGGACAGTAATAAGTTAGGGTACAAAAGGCGGCCCCATTTCTAAGAAGCAATATCTAATCGGCAACATTTGGGTGTGGAGAAGACGATATTACACCATATAAGTGTGGGTGCAAAAACACATACATAAATATACTTACATAAACAACATTACACACATCTACACTAATATTATAAAGAGGAAAGATTTGATTGTTTGTTTGTTTGCATTGAATAGGCTTAGAAATGACTGGACCGATTTGAACAATTCTTTCATCATTAGTACCCTACATTATATTTTATTCAAAACTCAAGTAGCCTGAAACTGAAACTTAGATAATATTTTTATGTGCTAATAAATTTTTTTTCATTATTCCATCAATTTTTCCATCTAATTATTTCATTACTAAAAATCTATTAAAAATGTAAATTGAACAAAGGCATACTTACGCGCAAGCATAAATACACATACACACACACTCACTTATGTACACCTCTCACATGAAGAAATACACTCACAAACATATGTTTTATGCGGTCACGATGAGACGGGGTTAAGCCAAAAGGTACTGACATAATATCAGCGCTACAGCCTACTGCTGTAGCATGAACGCTGAGTCAGCGCCTATTTAGATGACATTATATTATATAGCCGCATAATGTATGTATGTAAATTCTTTGTAGGTATGTTATTTGAATGTAAGATATTTATGTAATTTAAATAAAGTTTATTTCTTTCTTCCGTTATCCCTGATGAACATAGGCTACATAAATTTACCACACGAAGAGCCGGGCGGAAAGCTAGTACTTACAATATACAATAAGTATGTATGTATGTTACCTGTAAAACCACGGAATACAAGCCGGCCTCAGCGGCCCCGGCCCCTCCGACCAGCAGGATGCCCACGCCGATGCCCAGCGCCGACACGAACGAGAAGGTGAAGATGTACAGCACTGACAGCCACCGCTTGGTGCCAGCCGCCAGCAGCTCCACGCCGATGCAGAACGCTATTATGTACTTGTGAGCCGATACTGCGCCGAACATGTACCTAGGAACGGTGTACAACAAGTTTTTTTTATTAAATACAAGCTTTTTCCCGCGGCTTCGCTCGCGCAAAGAACTCTTAGTCACCCATTTCATTCTTGACCCCTTATGGGATGATTTTTTAAAAATCGCGAAACACGTGTCCGTTTATTTGCTTCAAGGTATATCTTGACGAAGATATAAAAGTATGCACCTTGTGGTTACGATGATTAAATTTTTTTTTAAATAACGAAAAAAATTGGAAGATAATGTAATTAAAGTCAACGGTAATTCTATTAAAACAAGTTACTTTTACAATAATGATTGTGAACAACTTAAATCAATAACATTTGAATCATTTATCAGGGATCATCCATTAAAAATTCGGATGGTACCAATTCATACTTGATTATTCTAAAAAGGTTGTTTACCGGTCTAGCTCAGGCCAGCAGACCCACGGAATTTAAACAATGAATTTAGGTATTCTATGTATGCCAATACACAGTGCCTTCCTAGTGCCTATTGATGCCAAAAGAACCATATCTAGTGCCATCATAGTTTAAGAAATATAGGTGGTTGTTTGTGGGTCTGCTGGACGGATATCAGCCCAGCAGACCCACAAACAACGACCTATATTTCTTAAACTATGATGGCACTAGATATGGTTCTTTTGGCATCAATAGGCACTAGGAAGGCACTGTGTATTTGCATACATAGAATACCTAAATTCATTGTTTAAATTCCGTGGGTCTGCTGGCCTGAGCTACACGTTTACCGTTACATTAACCTCATTATTTACGAGTATGTCATCGATTCTAGTGATACAGATAACAGTTACATCAGGTTTCCAATTTTGTTACAAAGACGTTCTTATCATAAAAGAATAGGGTACATTCGGTTACTTGACGTGCTGGTGTCTGTACAATAATTAATTAGCTTGACAGACGCCAAGTACGCATACACCTATCTCACCATCATTTGAAATTTCGACATTTCCTCTGATAAGATAGTTGAAAGCATACTTTTTATTAACGATTTTTTCTATGATACTATGATGGAATAGAATAGAATACATTTTATTCAGTTTGTATTTATTCACAAATACAAAACAATTTACACTAGTAGGTAGTAATCAGTCATAAAAATACACATCAATATAGTAAATGTACCTTCAATGAGTCCTTCTAATTTGCTTTGGTTGTCTAGTTCAGACACCTACAAATTCGCAAATATATTGAAAATTTATCTATACGTATATTGTACGTACAGTCAACTTCACCGTTAATTCTTAAAAATTGTGATAAAGGGTAATATTTTAAATCGGAAAAACTAGAGTAGCTCTTAGGGAGCTGGTATCGGGGATCGTCTGATGGAGACCAGGAAAAGGCAGATAATAACTTTTAGGGCATTAATTGATTTATAGAGAAACCTGACTAGTAAGCAAAGAATGAATAGCTAAAACATTTCGTGAAATAACTTTATATCTATTTCTTAGGGGGTGACTGTAAATTTTTTTGAAATACAGATTTGTTTCAACTTACCACACATTACCAGCAGAAGACTCGAGCCCCACTGCAAGGCCTTCAAACAACTCGTGAACAGACAGAGCCAACACAATAAGAAGACCTCTTAGCGCGGCTACGATACTATCATCATTAGCATCAATCACCATATGACTGTGATTATGTGCTTCATGACTGTGACCATGACTGTTATTGTTCTTGGTCTTTGCTTCAATGTCTTTTTCCTGCACAGTTTCGGCTGTTTCGTCATGACTGTTCCGCCTAATGCTAAGCACGCGGGTAAAGCTAGTGTTCGCAGTCTTATTCTCTCTCCGGTTGATATAGACATGGACTAATTCTTCCACTAAGTACATCATGAAGAAGCCGCTGCACATGATGAGGGCGGCCAGGTAGATCGGCATCTCAGGGAGTTGGCCTGCATCTGGAATTTGAGGGTTAGTTGGGTTTAAGTACAGCCTTTCCGTGTGATCGGGTATTCAAGTCAACTAATCGAGATGAAAAATAACCTATTTGGGTTTCACTTTACATTAGTTAAGTATCAAAAATTAAGGATGTGTTTCAGTCCACGTAAGGGGCCGTCCACATATTACGTCACGCAAAATTTCGACTTTTTGAACCCCTCCCCCCCTATGTCACGCTTTTTTGGTATTTCTCTAACATTTACTGTCACGTTTGGTATGATACCCCCATACGCTGTGGCGTAATATGTGGATGACCCCTAACTGAACAACTTTACTGAAAGAACATACGTCTACTACTTGTATGACGTCTCAATCTTTGTATGAGAAATCAACATTTTTTTTGAGAGTTTCCTCGGGGAAAGTTTTTTATTTTCATGAGGAGCACCACCACCTAAAGTTTCGCTAACTAATTTAAAGTTAGCGAAATTTTAAAGCCCATATCTTGGCGATCGGCATGATGACGTCAAAACGCCGCTCGATATGATAGCGAACTAGCGAATAGTCTAATATATTATACTAGTTGAAAAAGAACCTCCTAGTTTTATTGAAAATCCTGAACCAGTATAACTTACTGTACACTTTTTATTTATTAATTTTTTATTTGTGGGAGGGGGAATTTTTTTTTCCTAAACGTAGACACCACTCGGGTGCACACCCCGAGCGCTACCCGCACCCCTCGCGTGCCTGGTGTAGGAGTTTTTTTTTTTTTTTCATAAATGTGTTCTTTGAGTGATACTGGCTCAGGATTTTAAATATAGCTAGGAGGTTCTTTTTCACCCAGTATATATATTATATATACTATAAATATCCTACTTAATATAAATAATATTCTTTTTATTGTGACTCACTGATTCATCAACGCCTAGTCCAAAGCTAAAATGCACAAAGGTTCCTTTTATGACGTAGGCAAGGAATAAAGAAAGATATTATGAAATTTCCACGGAAACTGAAGTCCCTGGCGTTCTCTAGTTATACGTATAAATTGAGAAATTCTTTTAACAAAATTTTATAAAAACTTAACTACATCAAACTCCGTGTCGTGATTTAGAAAAACAAATACAGCAAAGAAACTGAGGTCAGACGGGAATAACTCTCTTCTGATAGTACTTAAGTCTATTTTTTCTTTGTTCTACATAATACACTATAGCTTTACGCCCGGGACTTCGTCCCCGTGGGAATTTCGGAAAATTATGTAGCCTATGTGTTAGTCCAGAGTATCAGCTACCTCCATACCAAATTTGATCAAAATCAGTCCAGCCGATCTTGAGTTATAAAGTGATGTAACTAACACAACTTTGATTTATATATTTAGTTGAATAAAGTCTACTTACGTATACCTTAGTGACTAATACTGCTTATTAAGATCTTATCGCTATTGTTTAATACCCAATTAAGGCTAAAATAAAAATCTATAGCTTGTTTTCTGTATCAACGATCTTAATATGAAATTTTTATTTAGTCACTCAAAGTTATCGCTGTAGTGCGTAAATTGTGTGATAGTGTGTTTTGAATTCTAGATCGCTAACAATGCTAGATAGATGCTTAAAATAAGATAATTACTTAAAAACAACTGAGTTTTATCGCAACAGTAAGGTACAGCCGGTAAGGTAGAGTTACACAGCTGCAGGCAGAGTACGATAGTGACAGCGCCGCGACAATACCGCGGTCCTATGTCAAAATGTCAACATTGACAACGCCATAGGGCGAACAAGATTGCGCGGGACCCTCGCGCAATCAAAGCGAAGTTTCAGCGTGAGCCAAGCGCGAGTTTATCGTTATCGTGCTAGAGCTGCTGTACTACGAAATCCGTCACGTAATTATAAACCATATTTAAGACAAAGTTGAAGTAAACATGAGTACACTCCGCGTTGTATAGGAAGGCAGCAAGTGACACTAGAAAATAGTGAGCACAAAAGACTCCTTTTTAATATTTTAATACAGCACAACGCCCATCTAATAGGATTATAGGATTATACTTACTGCTCGTATTACCCTGCCAAAACAAATGAAACTTATGCGATAGTAATAAAATACTATAAAAGCATAGACATACTTATTTCGAAGCGTACTTACTTACCTAATAGCTACTTTCCGCCTTCCTATCTATCTACCGTCTTGATATGCTACCGGCCAATTGTATATTTTAATAATTTTTCGTAACAATTCGAGAGATTCTGGGTCTAAATAAGGTAGGGAAGCAGATGGGAGCTGGAGAATTCAAAAGCATCAAAAATTATAGACCCTGTGGCTGAAATATATCGTCTACAAGTCATTACGACTTCGGTGATTCTGACGCCAAAAGTCGTGAGATAGATGATGATGCTAAATGGGGTGAGTTTAAATTAGCTAGCGAAACTTTAGGAGGTGATTCTCCCCATGAAACTGAACAACTTTCCCAAGGAACAAAGGTCGGAATACGAAATTTTTTTTTAGTTCCCGTACAAACTGCGTCAGCTGATAGTGCATTTTGTATGGGAAGTCAAAATTTTTTTTTCATACTTCGACCTTTGTTCCTTGGGAAAGTTGTTCAGTTTCATGAACTGATTTACCACCCGAAAGGTTGAAAGTGATTTACCTAAAGCCCTGTATTAAATTTTAAAAAAGTTTTTCTTCCCATACAAAGGCAAATCAGCTGATCGCACAAGTTGTATGGAGAGGCAATTTTTTTTTGGAGTGGTTCCCATTCATTCTTTGCAATATTACGACTTATGTTCCTTGGGGAAAGTTGTTCTGTTTCATGGGCTGATTCACATCCTTCATTTTCGCTAACTCATTTAAAGTAACCCAATATATCACTGACTAGCATTCCGCCCGGGACTTCGTTCCCGTGGGAAATCGGGAAAATTATGTAGCCTATGTCTTACTATGTCCTTGATAATGTAGGTTTCTAATGGTGAAATAATTTTTCAAATCGGTCCAGTGTAGTTTCAGCCCAAGTAGCATTTTACTCCATTTAAGAGTTCACATTTAGTTCACAGGTGTACTTAAAGCATTAATGTACTCTTATATTAGGTCACTCGTGATGTATCAGCTGTATTATGGCGAAAAATACACCTAAAGCTGTTTAAGGGACATATAGGAGTGTAGAGTTATACTTTTATACGGTTGCTAGCATTATAATACACTAAAAATACTCCCTTAGTCAGCCATCTGACTAAGAGCATTATAAGGGGATAGATATACGGCAATTTCTGTTTAGCGGTCTACTTGTGCGATGTTATAGAGCTAGCATTATAAAAGAAGACACGTGGACATCTATAAAGCCAAAGGCTGTTATTTTTACTAGTTTTAGACTGTTATACAGCTAATAGCTGTAGTAAGTCTCATTTGTTACCATTTAAAAAGCCCTTTCTTAGTGCCTGTATACAAGTGTTTAAATGGTTTGCATGTGAATTATAGTCTGTTAGAAGCACCACATGTGATATCCAGTAACATCAATAGCAGTTTATTAGTTCACAAGTACTACTTTTTCGTGCTCTAAGCTGAACACGTAGGTGAAAGTGATATTTTATAACACTTTTCGTAAAAGCTATTGCGTGTCATAATTTAAAGTACTTATTACTAAATTGAAAGTATTAATTATTGATACTTATTACTATTATAGACCGAAATTACATCTCCAGGCTGTACATAAGCTCACACCTGAACCAATGTATAGAAATTGGCTCTGTTGTGGTTCACATGTGGGCCTTCATAGAGATAACAGCATTCTGGTGGTACACATGTGAACCTATATACTGCTCATTACATTAAATTGGAGTTACAATAGTTCACGTAGCCGTATTTAAATTCCACCATTTTGTTCTTCTAACCTAAAATATTTACCAAATAAATCTTCAAATTATCATGCGGTTTTATCATAAACTACGCAGTTAAACCAATTAAATTTTCATTTTATGTTATGATTAATTACCCTAGTGTAATTGTTATGCCTAAACATGTTAAAAATTTAAGATTGAATAATTTCTCTCGGCATATTTTAAATATTTTAAAATGAATACAACGTATTTGCCGAGGCGCGTGAATATTTTAGCCGTAAATGTGTATATATTTCACAGTAAAGTTGTAATCCCCATGCAATAACACCTATAAAGTATTTAAAACACCGTGTGTTAATTATTGATAATCCAAAATAAATTTGCCAGATAGCAGATATTGTTTGTAGTAATACACATGAAACACTGATAGAGAATAAAATCATAAATTAAGTAATAATTTATGGCACGCGTGATCCTTAGGTAGATTTGGGGATCTTTTGTGAGCATTTATAGCTGTGAGAGTTATTTAGCCACGTTTTACTCCTTATTACACTCATTTACTTTGTATGGTTCACACAGAGTCCCATATAGTGTCGTAAGTCAGCCTTAAGTCCACTTGTTACTACTTAAACTGCTATTTTAATGCTAATATATTGCTATTGTACTACCATAGTGAACTTAAGGCTGACTAATTTGTGCCCAAACCGGTCGTATAAGGGCATTATAGCACGCTATACTGCTCTTATATGACTAACTTATACAGCTTGTGGAGTAAGTGTGAACCATTAGACATCTTTTATAGAACTCCGAATGCTACTTGGGAGAGCCTATTCAATGCAAACAAACAAACAATCAAATCTTTCCTCTTTATAATATTAGTTTAGATGACTGTACTAAGAACTTAATAGATTTGTGCCGTGTGGTGATCGGTTGAGAATAACACCACCCCATTCCTTTCCGTGAGTGTCGTAAGAGGCGACTAAGGAAACACAAATGAGACCTGCCTCCTATTAATCCGACCCAGGCAACGACACCTACATTTGTTCTGAATCTGAGGTGGCGTCCTATGATCTCATGCGATGTGGTAGGCCCTGTGAAGGGCCGTCTGGTTCGCGACCACCCTCCTACAGCTAAGTTCGAAGCCAAACAGCTTGCTGTGTTCCGTCGGTGCGTAGGAGTACCAGTGCCTTATTAAGCATTTTCTGGGTTAACTCGCTCCATCGTCGACCTCATCTATGACCTTGGTCCAGATTGAGGTCAAGAGTTAACCCATCTTATAAAAAAAAAGACTGGAATGACGAAATCACCAGTATCTCAACGTATTCGACAAATATGCATCGAAGTTTACATTACGAAGTTACATCATATGCACTCAATATAACTGTAGCTTTACGTACGTGTGCTTGCGTGCATTGCAGACCCCGTAACATTGACCTTTCTTTTGCACAACCGCGGAACGCGACCTTTGCAGCTTTATGCACGAATCTTCTTGAAGTATAAACCTTCGAACTCCAATGAAATTTTAAACAGCTTATCAGGTTACTCCGTTTTCGTAGCAAAATCGTTCTTATCGTAAGAACACAGAGTGCATCCATGGGAGTGGCAGCTTTATGTGCTGACCCTGTACCTACAAACATGTCTGTTTCAAAGTTGTCTTACCTTCCACACTAAAAATTACTAAAATGAGTCAATAAAAACAGCTTTTTAACCGACTTCGAAAAAAGGAGGAGGTTCTCAATTAGGGTGTTTTTTTATTAGGGCATAGCAGTGGCGTGCATAGACAGTTTAGGCAGGGTATGCAGTGAACTTTTAGTGATGAAAATTATTAAGATTTTAGAATGTTAGTAAAAACAACAGGTAAGGTTAAAATAACCTGTGCTGGTCCAAACGTTTTTCTAACAGTTTGAAAACAGAAAACAAAATAAGCGGTTAATATGCACACTGCCCGTGAGCCAATTATGAATGTCGTATATTTTAGTATTAAAATGTCTTACTGTGGTAACTTTTTTTGCGTCAAATCCAATCTGGGCAAGCATCGGCCTTAGCTTAAAAAGAATCGCCAACGCTATGGGCGTCAACCTGGCTGGACCCACGATAATAGTACATTATGCTACAAGTGTGGGCTCAATAGAGCCGAGAATGTAATATCCAATGCGCACGCGTGTCATACGACGTTTTTCAACACATTTGCGTGGAAAGAAAGAAATAAAAACTTTCCTTTGATATTGACGGCAACAAATATCACTTGCATGTTGCGCCTCGGAAAGTATTTTTAGCGGTGTACCCACGGGGTTCCCTACTTGAAACCGAATGACATTTGACCAAACATCAATTGCCCGAACACGTTAGCTCGATTGTTTACGAGACCTAAGAATCATAAGCTCTATGGCTTACCACACCGATGCATCAAAATCTCGAAAAACGTATCCTCTAACGATCAATACATGTAAACACGATATCTCGAAACATCGTCTGATGGAATTTAGTATTATTTTAATTTATAAATAGGGCAAAATTAGCTGTAAGCTGAACAAACAGTCCGGTATTTCTGTGGTTAAATGTGTTTTTTTATTGTTTCATAAAATGTTTGACGGGTTAAAACTATAAGGACACAACGAACGATCGACCTCAATTTCCTCAATTTCATGAGTAATAAAAACCGTCAGATCGTTCTTTCATTCGTTTAACATAAATTCGGTCATAGTTTCATGGTTTCGGGCGGTAAGATTATAAACTAACGGAAATTAACAAGTTAAATTGTAATCTTTTTTTTATTTTATTTTTATTAAAAATGGGTTCGCTCTTGACCACAATCTAGCTTAGGGCAAAGATGTGGTCGAGAATGTAGCGAGCTCACCCAGAAGAAGCCTATTCACTCGTACTTTAAAGATACAGTTCACAATTTTTCGGTAGTTTAGAATCTCACGAGTAACATTATAAACAAACAAAGTTCATGATCCTACGGTAACAAATACATATCTAGCAAATAAAACTAAAATACTTTAATAACTAAAACCCCTGGATTTGATATTGTATTCAAATTGTTGTTATTTTATTCCTCTATTGTTTACTTTGATTTAAAAAAAAAACTACGATTCTAGGTAGTTTATTCTTACCTAGTATTTACGTTATTGTTGTATTGGAAAAACTCGCTTTTTGAGTTTTATTATAAGTTTGTTATTTTTCAAATTTGTATCTGACTCTGTACGTTCCCGCAATCGAACCATCTTTGCTAGGTTTGCTTCCAATATCCCAAACTAACTTCTGTGTCAGTATGTCCAGTTCTTGTCAAGTAAAATGTCCTCATTGCCCAGAGTCTTCTCGCCTTTTTAGTCAGCATGGCCTTAAAATTCATATAGGCCACAAACATAAAGATAACCGTGGCCCACCAAATCCGAGCCAGATACCCCAATCGCAGGACTTGCCCACTTCTGAGTACTGTGCGCTCTTTCTGACCTTCCAGCCCTAAAAAAGAGTGTGCCCGTTCTGCATCATATTCCAAGGGGGGCGCGTTCTTTGGTCGCTGGCAAACTTGTTGAGGTTATAGAAGGCTGCCTGACTAACAATCAAGCGGATAATTGGGCTTTGCTCCTAACTTTTGCGTATACAGCGCTAAAAGTTCCTGATAAAACTACCGCTGGAAACCTCACCACCAAAGTAAAGAGGAATTTAGACCTTTTGCGGCCCGAGCCTTTTGAAGCATCAACGAGGCCGAAGGTTCCCTCCGTACTTAGGGCAATTGAAAATAAGGTGTACGAGGGGGACTTGAGGGGGGCGGTTCGGCTTTTGTCCTCTGAGGAAACAGTGGTTCCCTTCAGCCCCGAGACTTTTTCTTCCCTTCAGGCCAAGCATCCTCCACCATCCCGTCAACTACTCTTCCCGCCAACCCAAGACACCGTGGCCCCTGCTTTGATTGTCAAGGTAGAGGACGTCTCCCGGGCACTGGAGTCCTTCCACAACGGCTCTTCCTCCGGACTCGATGGTATTAGGCCAGTGCATCTCAAGGAGCTCACATCAGGATCAGCAGGCGATAACGGTCCTCGACTTTCGGAATCGTTAGCTCGTCTGTGTAACTTCTTACTTGCTGGGTCCTTACACCTAGAGGTCTGTCCTTATATGTATGGAGGATCACTGTGTGCACTGAGGAAGAAGGACGGGGGAATACGACCCATTGCTATAGGCAATACCTTTCGTAGGCTGACTGCCAAAGTGGGATGTTATGCTGTGAGACATGAGATGTCAGCCTACCTGCAGCCACATCAGCTCGGCTTTGGTACGCAGTCCGGGTGTGAGGCCGCCATTCATGCCACTCGGACTTTTGCGATGGACCCACAGAATGCAGAGGCGATAATTGTCAAACTGGACGTTAAAAACGCATTTAATAGTGTGGAGCGAGACCATCTGCTGAACGAAATCCAGGACAAAATTCCCACACTGTATCCCTTTCTTCATCAGATTTACAGGCAACCTTCCAACCTATTCTATGATAAACATCTCATAGAATCTCAGGTGGGAGCACAGCAGGGTGATCCATTGGGACCACTTATTTTCAGTCTCGCTATCCAGAATGCCATCGTCGATCTCGAGTCCCCCTTAAACATTTGGTATCTCGACGACGGCACTATAGGTGGTTGCCCAGAGGTCGTGGAGAGGGACCTGGGTCTGGAAGTCAATACCTCCAAGTGCGAATTCTTTGCCTGCAGTACCGAGACCCAGTTTCATTTCGACCATTTCGAGTCCCTAATCCCTGGCCTCATCAAACTGGATGCAAAATCTTTCAGTCTCTTAGGCTCCCCAATTTTTCCCGCCGCTATACCGAAGGCTTTTGAAGCCAGAGAGCGCGCGCTGGAAGTAGCTCAAAAGCGTCTAATGGATTTATCTGCCCATATCGCGCTAACTTTACTGAGACTCTGCTTCGCTATGCCAAAAATGACTTACCTGCTTAGGACATCCCCAACCTGGCTTTACCCTGAGTCGATAGGGAAGTTCGATGCCACCTTGAAGAATACTGTCGAGTCTATTCTAAACGTGTGCCTCAATGAAGCACAGTGGACTCAGGCAACACTGCCAGTCAGGTTGGGGGGCCTGGGAGTTCGGCGAGCGCAGGACATCGGCCTGCCAGCATTTCTTGCGTCTTCCTACGGGGTTGCCGATCTTGTTGCCGGAATACTTTCGTCGAGCGCAAGCAACCCAAGAATACCTTTTCAGGATGACGCAAGGACAGCTTGGCTGACCTTGAACGCCTGTCTGTCTGCGCCGGACGACCTGGTAAGACAGCGAAGTTGGGACGATGTAGGTGCTAAGCTTACATTGGCGCGGCTTCTCGATGGATCCTCCGGGGCAGACTTGGCGAGGTTGAAGGCAGTCTCACAGCCTGAGTCGGGTGCGTGGCTTCAGGCATTACCATCTCCCAATCTGGGGACCCTCCTGGACGGTGACTCACTGCGTGTGGCGGTGGCTCTTCGCCTGGGCTGCAACGTGTGCGAACCACATTTATGCGTTTGCGGCTCCATGGTAGAGGCCAACGGTCACCACGCTTTGGGTTGCTGTCGGTGCTCAGGAAGGTTCCCCCGCCACCACGCACTTAATGACATAATCAGGAGGGCACTGGTTTCGGCTGGGATTCCCTGCGTTCTGGAGCCTCCAGGCCTAAGTCGCTCGGATGGCAAAAGGCCTGATGGCCTTACTTTATTGCCATGGCAGAGGGGAAAGAGCCTGCTGTGGGATGCAACATGCGTCAGCACATTCGCAGCGTCTCACCTCTCACGCACCGTCCGAGTGGCTGGAGCAGCGGCCGAACAGGCGGCCATAAGGAAGAGAGAAAAGTACTCAGTGCTCGCGCGGGAATACTTGTTCGTCCCTGTTGCGGCTGAAACGACCGGGTGCTGGGGCTCTGAGGCAATCGAATTTATCCGGGAAATCGGCCGTCGATTGCGGGAAAAAGGCAGTGATCCTCGCTCCGGGTCGTTCCTGCTGCAAAGGTTATCCATCGCTATCCAACGCGGAAACGCCGCAAGTGTGATGGGTACTTTTGCAGCGGGGATGACTCGGGGATATTTTTTAAATTGTCATTTTTTTTTTGTATAACCTCATTAATAATGTTGACCTTTGACGATGTTACGATTGTAATTATTCTTTATTGTACTTTAATATTATTTATTATCATGAATCATCGGATATTCATCTCCAAATAAACTGGAATCATTACTTCAATCTTCAGTAACAATTATCATTAATTCTTGACTGTAGTAGGTACATACAAATCATACGCAACATCACGATCGAGTCGGACAATATATTCTTTTTCGTTTTTTCGATGACACACGCTCGGTTTTCAAACGTCACATTAGCACACGCATTTTAAGTAAATCTAGCGTTTTTGTGCGGTAAAAGCAGTAAAGTTGTTTTTTGCAAAAACTGTAATCGATAAAATAAAAATCGAATTTGTAACGATTAGGAGCACCACTAAACGAACTTTCAAAAGTGAAATGAACGAATGGAACTAGTAAACCTAGCGGGAAAATCAAACTATGCTCAAAAATTTAACTTTAATACGAAAATATACAATTGAAACCTTTCAAACAGACTGGTAGAATTATTATGGTGTAATGGTAGAATCATTACTGAGTACCAAATAACTTGGGACACATACAACTACACCCAGACCTGAAAATTAATAGATGCTTTTCCAACAAAAATTGGCTAACCGAGAATCAAATACAGGAAAATTGAGAGTCCGAAATCTACATCAGGTTTGCAATTTCATGCAAATGGCAGCCTATATTCCCCCACACTTTCATCAGTTTAGTACAATAACAACAAAGGATTGCCACAAAACCGCGTCGGTGCGGCGATTGAATACACTGTCGCATAATAAAAAAATTGGACTATATGAAACTAAAGATCAACAATTATATAGTTTTAATTCACAGTACACAGTTTACTCTTGAAAGTAAGTTTAATATATTGTCTGGTACACTCAAGTGCACGTCAAGCTTGACACTTTGGACTTTGGACTGGCCCAGCATTGTATGGCGCACAGTATAAATCAGAGCTCAGCTTAAACTGGTAGTGTAAAGCGTGACCTGCTCTTGACTGTACATGTGGTAGCTGAATGTACGAGTAGGTACGCAACTTTTTAAATTTTAAAATATACTGACAAAGATTCTTTTTTTTCCTTTTCATAAATTAAAATAACAGTATAATGCTTAAAACTTAATTGCATCAGACGATGTTTCGGGATATCGTGTTTACATGTATTGATCGTTAGAGGATACGTTTTTCGAGATTTTGATGCATCGGTGTGGTAAGCCATAGAGCTTATGATTCTTAGGTCTCGTAAACAATCGAGCTAACGTGTTCGGGCAATTGATGTTTGGTCAAACGTCATTCGGTTTCAAGTAGGGAACCCGTACCCACGTAGGTTTCCTGTTCTGCACTTGAAGAAGACATTTTTTGTATGGCATTTCTGACAAAAATAACAATCTGATGAATACAAATGCAGTTTGTGAAAACCAAGTGAAAACATCTGAAAATTCTGAAAAGAGGCACGATAATTTTTTTCTTTTTTCGCTCGCAAAATGAGATTCACATTGACAAGTATGCCATACAGCCAAATAATAAAAAAATGCTTAACTATATATTTTCACGTTTTAGCATAAATAAATGATAATTTTCTGTTAAATTGAAATGATTTAGTGGAATTATATTTTTATTTACAAATAGTTTAAATATTTACACTTAATTTTAAATATAAAATAAGATCTGATCTCTTTGCTGAAATTAAGAAAAAAAGCCATTACGTACTAGTGCTTTATTTTTATTACTCACGGGCTGGGTAATACGTATCATTATGAACCTTAAAACAATGACATAAGACCCACTTTATGAGCAAATGTGTTGAAAAAATAAACATGCGGTCCTTCAATGTGTGTTACGCCTGTTATGTTCTATCTCGACATCTACTCGTCATCACACTGACGTAAGTAATGTCTATTTCTTACAACAAAAGATTTAAATACTTATTGCAGACTTCTGTAAAAAATCATCTGCAAATAGTACGTGTTATATTTTCTGTAAACACTTATACTTATGTAATAACATTATACCATTTAAATTTATTTGCACAAATCACGGCGCGATAACTAATAAGATTAGAAAAACTCAAATCTCGCTGGATGGTTTAAGTGGGATTTCCCTGTGATGACGCGTAAGAAATAGGAACATACGTTAAGCTTGACGTGTACTTAACTGTACGAACTGAAACTTCAGTAACGCACAAATAATAATAGGACCAGGAGGCTTACCATGCTCACGATGGCTTATAAGCGATTCAATTTTGGCGCTGTTGCGATTCAAAGGCAAACCAGCGACAATTTATGTAGACAGATGGTAGACAGTTAAAATGGACCATAGACAACCGAGCAGTTCAAAAGCAGCGACATCATGTTACCATTTTAAAAAAACATTCCAATTGCGAAGCAGTTCAAAGTTGGATCCTAAACAGAAATGCTTTTTAACGATCGTGGTAGGTACCCTGTAATTATTTTGGTAATAAAACTTTTGTGAATTGGTTAGGGATACTTATACAAATATAAAAATATGAGGAGCACTATGTGATAAGCGTCATGTTACGGAGTTACTGACACGAAAAGGTTACATTTTATGAAAACTTTGATAAAAACAACTATAAAATTGCTGTTTTGTTGTACGACTCAAAAAAAACAATATCATTTGTAAATTTTTCATGGTTATTGAAGTTGTCATATTCGATCTTTTCATGCGAATAATTCCGTAACGTAACGATTTCGGTCCTAAATAACACTTAAAGGATACTATGTCCTAAATAGGACATAGTGTCCTTTAAGTGTCCGCAATCGATTTACTATCGTACGCCGGTTTCGAACAAAATATTAGTACACTAGAGGTTGCCAGGGACTTCGTTTCGTTCCCGTGGGAATTTCATAAAATCCTTTTTTATTTCTTGTCTACGTTATAAAAGGAACCTATGGGCCAAATTTAAGTTTTCTAGCTCCCAAGGTTTGGGCTGGATGTTGATGAGTCTGATATAGCTGTGCAATTTTATATATTCTTTACTGCACTTGAATTACACGGGATACAGAAAAAGAGAAAATGTTTATAAAGGCGGACTTATCACTTATATAGTGATCTCTGCCAGCCAGCTTTTCTACGCGCGCTTGTTTACGGCGGCGGCGCGTGCGATACAAATCTTAACCCTTGCGCGATTCTTGCACACCCGTGTGTGCAGGATTTGTACCGCACGCGCCGTAAACAAGCGCGCGACGTGAGATCCTTAACAATTTTTTTAAATGCCAAGTTTCAATAGGTAGGTGATGTAGGAGATGTTTCACATTGATTATAAAATACATAGAATATCTCACAGCCCAGCTTTCGTATTATACTCGTACCATTCGAAACTCTCACAGAGGAAATAAAAGTTTTGGTTACGAAACTTGCTTTTGTTTGCGTGGAAAACAAAACAGATGGAATATAACTACTTTCCGAAGCATCTGACCTACGTTATTGTTCTTCGAGATTTAAGATAAATCATTCGATCTGTATGATGTGATGATTAGTGTGGGGAGCTAAGGATGTGTTGGAAATGCTAGAGCTACGAGTACCTAAGCAAATTAACTATTTCCGCGTTCTACCGAACGGTACGAAACCATGCGTGTTTATTTTAGATCAACTAAGCTAACAAACTAAAAACAAAGACATAAGTTTACACTTATTTGTTTCAGTATTTGTTTTACAATAATCACACCCCTTTTATACGTGAGTTTTGACTAGTCAAAAAAATTAACTAGGATCATCTTGATTAAAAAATATTTTTACCACATTGTGTGAATTTGCGTGGAATTGCACAGGGTTCAAGTCTTTCTGATTCTATGCATTTATTCGGTTTCTTGATCTATCCTACTTATACATATAGCTATTTTTGGTGGCCCAGGACCGAACTAAGCACAACTATCGCCCGACTGCAAAGATTTCAGAGACTGGCCTGTACGGCGGTCACTGGTTGCATGAGGACCACACCCACGGCTGCTCTAGAAGTAATCTTGTGCCTGCCACCGTTGGACCTGTTTATACAACAGGAGGCTGCGATGGCGGCCATAAGGTTGAAAAAACTAGGGCTCTGGGAACAACGTAGAAGCACACACGAACTCATTTTGGACAGGGCTGTTGAGTACCAGCCACTTATTGAAGCCCCGTGTGATCAGACTTCCAAATTCTATGCATTTGATAAGAAATATCAGATACAAACTAACGAGACAGAGAGGGACCAATCCGGGATCCACGAAGTTCGTATATATACGGATGGATCCAGGATGAAAGCAGGCACTGGTGCAGGAGTCTTCTCCCTTGATCTGAACATACATATATCACTAGCTTTGGGACTACACAGCTCAATCTTCCAGTGCGAATGTGTAGCAATAAAAGAAGCCGCCAATGCAGTCACTAGAAGGGGTATCCAGGGTTACAACATCAGGTTACTCTCTGATAGCGCCGCAGTACTGAAGGCTCTGGAGAGCCAAACATTCACATCAGGACTAATTATCGAATGCTATCAAGCGCTGAACAAAATAGCATCAGCCAACAGGGTCATCCTACAATGGATCAAGGGGCATAGTGGATCTATGGGTAACGACGCAGCCGACATCTTGGCGAGAAAGGGATCAGATACTAATGTGGCAGGCCCTGTGCCAATTATCCCAATTCCCTTTAGCCAATTTCGTGCTTGGATTCGCGATCGAACCCGTTCACAACACATCGACAGATGGGACAGTATAACCACCTGTCGGCAGTCAAAGAAGGCCCTAACCGGACCTATATCGCGAATCACGCGAAGACTGCTGGATCTAAACAGAACAAACCTACGAATAATGGTGGGTACCCTCACGGGCCACTGTGCTTTAAACAAGCACCTATTCGTTCTAAACGTCACCGACAGCCCCCTTTGTAGGGGCTGCCTAGAGGCTGATGAAACAGTCGCCCACGTAATCCTGGAATGCGTGGGAGTGGCGAACCAACGGGCAAAAAGCCTACCAGAAATTAGGTCGCTTCGCGAAGCCTGTGAATTCCCCAGGAGAATTCTGAGCTTCTGGTCGGAGCTGAGGTGGCTGGAATAGCCACCGACCCACACGCATAAAGGGCCACTCTAGAGCCTAAATGCGGAAACGGGAGCCCTTATGAACTATCAACTATCAACATATAGCTATATAATATATAGATTTCTTAGTGTGAACTGTGCAGATCATTTAAACTAGTTTTATAAACCTTGGCCTGAATGAATAAAAATCTCATTTTTATAAACGCGTTGTAATCGTGGCATGCAGTTTGTCCATTTATAAATGGCGTGGTTATTTTACACATCCGTCGTTTTATAAAATGCCGAAACATTGTAGCGCTGTCCCGTTTGCACTGCACTGCATATCGCAAAAATTTGACTGAATGAATGAATGAGTTAACGCGGTTTACTAGCTAAGTAGACTGACTAGATTGTAAATTAAATTTATGATAAGACGACCGGTTCAGGTCAGTGGATAGTATCGCACGCTACCTCTCAATCGACAGTTCCTGGGTTTGATTCTCGGTTGGTGCAAACATTTGTGTAAAAAGTAGATGTTTGTTCTCGGGCCTGGATGTTCGTATTTGTCTCTGTAATGTATCCCAAGAAACCCATGATACTAAATAAAGCTGAATGAGGGCCTTTGCGTGTGATTTGTATGTATTTATTAATGTTATAGGGTAGAGTTACCAATAAGTATCAAAACTGTATTTTCCTTCGGCTGATACAAATATCTAGCAAAATGTCGCCGCTGTTTCTAAAACGTACGACGAATTATTTATACTTACTCTCAGTACCTATAATACTTTTACGTTGCACTGAGAGTACTGGTCCTTTTGTTGTCGGGTTTAATTAGAATAGACTGTACCGTGGCAATATCCCGGATGTTGGTGGCGGACAAATTGACTCGGACCAACATTAACACCTACTTATGAAGTGTCACATCACCGTATATTACAAACCGAATATGTCCGATTTTACGCTTTGTAACCACACAACAAACAGACTCAGGTGCTGTGTGCGTGAAATGTATGAACGGTCGATGTTTTACGAGAATTTTTAATGCATACTTATTAATATGTGCGATAAGTAGTACGTAACTACGTGAAAACAATATTGGAAACTAAAATTAAATCTAAACATTAGGTAGTAAATGTAACATCTCACTATTAAACTCCACCGCAAAACTGGCCTGACGTATATTTAAGATATCTATTCTATTGTTTTAATTGTTCCATTGGTTTTCTAATTAAATTAAATAAAAAAATTGAATTGAATTATTTTGAGCTCAGCAATCATTAGTATAAATAAATATGTCACTGTTTCATTCGAAATGCAAGTGATCTTTATCCACAGACTCGTCACAAAAAAGTAAACAAAGAGTGTTTGTATCTGTTAATAAGGAAAGGCTATTTATCGTATCAAGACGAGGTTGCCCTTTGCATATCGCTTACCTTGTAGTAACTGGATGTTCTCGTCCACTTCAGGCAGGAGATGCATGAAGGTAGTGGCGAAGAGGACGCCGCCGCCGAACGAGAGGAGTCCAGTGACGAATGGGTTGGAAGTTCGCATGTTGGGCCCGGTGGATTTGGTGAACCAGTTGTATTTGAGGGAGATGACCATAGGGAGGCAGCCGACGGTCATGGAGACGGTGAACAGGGTGACCATCGTGATGATCTTCGCTCGGAGGACATCGCTGTCGTTGGAAGTAGGCATTGTGGATTCGGATTCGTTCATGTTTGGAGTGTTTCGGAACTGAGTGCGCGCGTCGTTCGCGCAGGGTCCGCCCGAGCGACTGCGAGGCTATCCTCTGCACTCCAGCCGCGCGCGCGCCGGTGGGCGGGCCGCCGCGCCGCGACGCTTGATAACGACACATTAGATATTACTGATGATAAAACTGACAGCGGCTTGTTAGCTCTCCGCACGTGGGGAATCGCCGTCAAATAGGTACTGTATCAATTGCCATGCAGACATTCCTTAAGAGGATCGTCTCAGATTTTTTTTTCCATACAAACAGCATCAATGGATTCCATCCCCTAAATATTAACGGATCTCTGTGAAATTTTGATATAGTGTCAAGAACACCAAAACCTAGGTCCGTGCGTTTATATTTTTTTTTAATATTTTTAATAAACTAAAAGATTTTTGAGACTAAAAGTCTGCATTTTTCACCAAAACATTCTCAACATTTAAGGGGTGACTGTCAAAAAACTAAGAACAAATCTGGAAAAAGCAAAACGTACGAACCTCGTTTATACGCTTACGAATCGATAGAGAACGTACGATTTCATTTAGTTTTTGGGGCAGGAATTCATTATGCCTAAACTCACAATTTTGGAAATAAAACTCTGTATTTCGCCGGAAAGCTGCAATTGTCTTTTTCGCACAAATCTGAGGCGGTGGTAGACATTAATACAGCCTGAAAATCCGCAAAAATCAAATCGCGCGTGCTTCAAACTGAGACGCTAGTCTTAAATGCACCTAATTATTATACAGACGCGGCAATGCATCGTCATCATAGGGTGTTAAGTCTTAACACTAAGGTAAGTAAGGTTTAAGTAAAAGTTACAGAGCAAAATATGTTACACTATAGAAGTTCTCGTAAACTATTTTAAGCAGCACACCTATTTAGATATAATTAAAAATTTAAAACCCCCCCCCCCGCAAAAAAAGTAAAGCGGACATTTAAAAAGTAAAAAATAATACCTTTCGTTGAGCCATCAAATTCATTTCAGAAATACCTATATACATATATTTTAATTATCGAAATCGATGGATGGCACGATAGGGTTTGCTCATTAAAATGGCGCTATAATGTCGCGTCGTCGGGGTACCGCTTTAGTGAATCAGACCCTTCATTTGATTGACTATTCACTGATTCACTAAAGCGGTACCCCGACGACGCGACATTATAGCGCCATTTTAATGAGCAAACCCTATCGTGCCATCCATCGATTTCGATAATTAAAATATATGTATATAGGTATTTCTGAAATGAATTTGATGGCTCAACGAAAGGTATTATTTTTTACTTTTTAAATGTCCGCTTTACTTTTTTTTGCGGGGGGGGTTTTTTAAATTTTTAATTTAATTTTTATTTCAAAATTTTTAACTTATTTTCAAAATAATTAAGAGTGTACTAGTGTGCTGGATATCCTGGCCGCAGCATCAGCTCACCGTGTTGCCACCATTGCATTGTATGCAGAATCAAATACTGATCAAAACGAGTCCAAACACGACATATCTGCTATTATTTTTTCAAGGATGTGCTAGTGTTCTGGATATCCTGGCCGGAGCATCAGCTCACCGTGTTGCCACCATTGCATTGTATGCAGAATCAAATACTGATCAAAACGAGTCCAAACACGACATATCTGCTAAGTATTATTTTTTCAAGGATGTGCTAGTGTTCTGGATATCCTGGCCGCAGCATCAGCTCACCGTGTTGCCACCATTGCATTGTATGCAGAATCAAATACTGAACAAAACGAGTCCAAACATGACATATCTGCTATTATTTTTTTAAGAGTGTGCTAGTGTTCTGAATATCCTGGCTGCAGCATCAGACCAAGAGTTCCATAATCCTGCATAGTTATTAAGCATACATGAGTGTTTCAAGTTTTAGGTCACATGTATGTTTGAAAGTAAAGTAAATACACGTTAAGAGTCTAAGAAGCCTACCGCAGCTAACAAAAGAGCTGATGACCTTGAAACGGCTGAACCGATTCTGATAAAACGTATCTAAGAACCATCGCCAAAAAACCTGCTTGTAAATAAAAAAAAACGCATCCAAATCGGTTCACCCGTTTGAGAGCTACGGTGCCACAGACAGACACACAGACACACACACCCACACACATAGCGGTCAAACTTATAACACCCCTCTTTTTGCGTCGGGGGTTAAAAATAGTTTGCATCGCATTTCTATCAAGTTAATGATAAGGCGACAATAAACAATTTAAACAATATTTTATGAGCAATCACCTACCTACGTTAGCGTTACGGTAGTATAGGTATTATTCTATTCTTTGTCGAATAACTAGTCGGTTAACCACATAGAAATATAAAACGATTTATTTACTGTTTACCTATTTATAAAATATTATTGAACTACTTGAGTCCCAAATCACATTATATACAAATACGACATTTAAGTTATCATTATCAGTTATCTTATCACACAACATAAAGACATTATGGAGGCATTTTTTTGAAATTTCTTTATGCTTGTACCTAACAGAAAAAAACCGGCCAAGTGCGAGTCGGACCCGCGAACGAAGGGTTCCGTACCATTATCTATAAAAAACGGCATAAAAGTCACGTTTGTTGTATGGGAGCCCCCTTAAATACCTATTTATTTTATTGTTATTTAGTGTTTATTGGTATAGCGGTAACAGAAATACATCATCTGTGAAAATTTCAACTGTCTAACTATTACGGTCCATGAGATACAGCCTCGGACAGATTTATCTATAAAAACGGCAAAAAAATCACGTTTGTTGTATGGGAGCCCCCTTGACTATTTATTTTATTCTGCTTTTTATATTTTAATTTGTTTAATTATAATTCATATGTATGTTAGTCTGTAAGGTATTTATCTATGGGCCTTAGATGCCTGATAATAAATGATTTTATTATTATTATTATTTTTTGTTATAGCGGCCACAGAATTACATCATCTGTAAAAATTTCAACTGTCTAACTATCACGGCTCATGAGATACAGCGGCAGCGTCTGGTGACTATTATCTGTAAAAACGAGCAAAAAAAATCACGTTTTTTGTGTGGGATACTTATTTTATTCTATTTTTAGTTGTTATAGCGGCAATCTGTGACAACTGTGTAAATATTACAGTTCATAAGATACAGCCTGGTGACAGACGGACGGACAGACAGCGAAGTGTCGGTAATAGGGTCTCGTTTTTACCCTAAAAAGTCTATTTTTCGTTGCCCTCCACCGCAGAACTTTGCGTAAAACGGAACGTTAAGATCAATGACCTCAACAAGTCTAATAGAGGGGTCGAAACGGGCGCAAGCGCATACTAATATAAATATATTTGGTGAAAACACACCGTTACAGCTGCTAAATAAAAATGATTCCTAAAATGAAATTGGTAATTAATCCAAAAGTTAACTTAAATCCTTTTATTAAATGAAACATCTACCATTAAGTTGCAACATTAAGCAGTGAGGAGGGGAACCTCCTATCCCCACGGTCCGAATGACGATTTTGGCGATAACAGCGCGCCAACGCTAACAGCCTGGTCCGAATGGATGACAGCGCTAAAATCGACAAATGACAGTTATCGAATCGGACCAGAACGTTAGCGCGCTTACGGTATTTCTAACCTCAAAATCTTTGTTTACCTTCTGAAGATGCTTTTTTTCTGCTCAAGGAGTTTAATTAGTCATCACCCACGCCAATAACAAAGAAAGAAGAACTTTAAAGGAAAACCTTAAAAAAACACAAGAAAAACACTTTCAATTTGTTTATTTTGACGTGCGTTTGACAGATGTTTGACAGATCGCTCACAGTGATTACGCGTCGAGGCATGGTCGTTGTTAGCGCAAGATGGCGTCGGTAATGACGTCATGAGTGACGTCACTGTCAGCGCTGTGAGCGCGCTAACAGGTCAATCGGACCAATGTTTGAGCGATAATATCGATATTATTGTCATTCGGACCGTAGCCCATGTCAAACTTAAAGAGGATCTGTCAAAATCCTCATAATGGAAAAGTGTCAGTCTACTCCAAGCCTTATCCATTAGTCTACTCAGTCTTTATTTACTAAAGTATTTAGTTATAATTAAGTTAAATTAGTCTTTAATTAATAGTTAACATGGATTACTTGCAAGAATTAACAAAATTACAGGATTTACCATTACATGAAAAGTGTTTAGTAGCGTTAAAAAATACGTAACCATAATTAGATATTTTGGGTTTAGGAATTATAAATTGCAACAATGCTAACAAAAACTAAGGCGTTTGTTATTTTAGGAATTTTAATTATAACTGGATTGTTACATTGGAGCTCGTATTTAGAAAATGATAATTTGAATAATCAAAACTTTTTAATTATGAAAAGATTTGTTTATAAGGATTATTTTATAGATGACTATTTACAAGAGCCTTTGTCTGCGTTAAATGTTTGTTCAAGTAAGTCCTAATTTGCAATTAAATTTAGCCAGGCAATGTTCCTTAATCAGCTTATTGTTAAGTAGGTTTTAAACTTCTAACTAAAATAAACTAACATACAGTGTTTCTATTCTGACAGCAGTTTAACTACATTCTTTTTATGTTAACTATTAGGAAAAGTTAGCTATATTATAACACAGGCAACATCTTTTAAATATTCATTACTAGCTTCCCGCCCGCGGCTCCGACCACGTGGACCACGGGTTATATCGTGCCCAACTGTGGGATAAAATGTAGCCCATGTCCTTTCCCAGGCTCAAATGTATCTCTGTATCAGATTTCATCAAAATTGGTTCAGTAGTTAAGGCGAGAAAGACAGAGAGAGAGAGTTACTTTCGCATTTATAATATTAGTAAAGATATGGTGTGCATCTGGATTGAGGGCCCAATATTCAAATGATTGCAAAACAAAATAAAACTTACAGGGATAATAGTAAAAATTTTGTAAAACTTAAAGCAAAGATTCTTAAATAACTTAAATTAGTAAAACGTGAATCAAAACCGTCATGGGAAAATAACTTGGGCCCTCAATCCAGACGCCTACATAAAGTGGCATAGCCTAAATCTCAGTAAGTACTCTCTCTTGGTTAATATTTTTTATTTAAGAATTTAGTTAAGATTTTGTCAAATATATTACGAAATTCCCAAACCTTTAGAATGCGACATTACAGATTTTTGGCGGTTTGATGAACGATGAACGAAAGATGAACGTGTTTTTGTTTTTATGATTATGTTTTTTTGGCGTGCAATAAAGAGTTTTGGTGCTGTATTGTATTGTACATTTCTAAATAAACTATTTTAATATTAATTATATTTATATATTTCAGAGAATCCCTATCTTCTTATAATAGTGACATCCTATGTTGGTCATGTGGAGTTAAGAAGTGCCCATAGAAGAGCTATGCCAACTGAAACACTGAAGTCTTTGAACTCGACCAGAATATTCCTCTTGGCTAACGTACCAGACAAAGAAAAGTATGTATACTATACTATGTGTAATCGTTTAAAAATATGCTATCGAATTTAATTATCAAGATTAACAATTAAAAAATATTGAGTTTTTTACTGACTCCACTTTTTGTTTTTTAGTTTAATATAACTAGGTAGTTATGGATGGATGTTATTCTTACTCCGAGAGCAGCAAACACTGCGTTACCGTGCTTCGGGTGACAGATCTCGGAGATAAGTGTAAGTCCAGCTATGTGTGGTCGGCTTTGAATTTCGTCTCGATGGGCTTCTTAGACACACAAAACGTCGCAATGAGTCTTGCGGCATAGTTCAGACAGAAGTTCTGATTTGTTCTGTTAGTTCTGATCGAAACTGCCTACACCTACCTACACACAAAGCCGGCTTTAGTGCTGAACTGTTTGGCTGGTTTAGACTTGCCAACGTGGTGAAAGGATAGCTGGAAGAAAACTCATTGCTTGAGTTAAGCTCACCGTTGTACATGTCCTTTCTTTGTGTAACTTTTATATGTATTTGTGTGTACAATCCCTACTAATATCCCTACTAATATTATAAATGCGAAAGTAACTCTGTCTGTCTGTCTGTCTGTCTGTTACCTTTTCACGCCTAAACCGCTGAACCGATTTTGATGAATTTTGGTACAGAGATAGATTAGGGCCTGGGAAAGGACATAGGCTACATTTTATCCCACAGTTGGGCACGATATAACCTGTAGTCCACGCGGGCGGAGCCGCGGGCGGAAAGCTAGTAAAGAATAAAGAAGGATTTGCCAGTCAGCGGGAGGAGTTCCCTTAACTGTTGCCCAGGGTGCGCCGAACGTACAAAATTTGGGTATGTTGCTCGGGGTACGTTTAAATAGACTTCGGACACAGACTGGCCGTAGCAAAGACAACATGGTCCTGTGGGGATTTTCCAAAAACGCAGACTTGGGTTGTATGTGCGGAGAGGTGCAAACCATAGCCCACCTAGCAACATGCAGTGCGTGCCCTACCACCTGCACGCAACAAGATCTAATGGACGCTACTCAATCCGCCGTCCAAGTGGCTATATACTTTCTGGGCCACAACTTTATAGTTACTTGCCATCGACTCGCGAAGAAGAAGGTAGTAATTAAGTAATATTTTTATGACGATTGCAGGAGCATCAAGCAAGAAGCTGTCAAAGATGAGAATGACATCTATGGAGATCTTCTTCAGGGATCATTTGAGGAACACTACAGGAACCTAACTCACAAACACTTAATGGGACTAAAATGGGCTGCAGAAAAGTGTACCAAAGTAAAATTTATTCTCAAACTTGACGACGACATAGTTTTCGGTATCAATAAGACTTACCAGTTTATTTCACATATAAAAAATGTAGATAGAAATGATTTACTCATAGGTCATGTGTTTGAACATACTATTCCAAAACGACAAAAGCAAAACAAGTGGATGGTCTCGTGGGATGAATACCCCAGAAATGAGTATCCTCCCTATTTATCTGGTTGGTATTACATCACAACACCAGAAACTGCGGCAAGATTGACAAATGAAGCAAAACATCATCCATTTTTCTGGATAGACGATATTTTTGTAACTGGAATTCTAACAGAAGCTTTAAATATCAAATTAAAACATTTACCTAAAGGTTTTCTAATGAGTTACTACGAAAATTTAGAATGTTGCATCACAAATATGATAAAAAAGAATATTATGTGCAACAGTGTTGTGGGGCCAAATGGTAACAGGAATGATTTGATTATTGTTTTTAATTCTGCATTGAACCATTGTTATTTTAACAAGAAATGTAAAAATGATACTAACAGTAAGACTGAATGTGTGGTTATGAAAGATCGAGCCATTTTTAGCGCTGGTCAGCCAGTCATTCAACCGGTCAAAGTCTAAAGGAATATCGTTCGTAAATATCATAGATGCTCAAAAATATTCATAAAATAAATCCTCACATTCCTCCAACATTACTGATCAACATTTTTGAATGATTGTCATTCTTATAGATAGACCCATTATACTCTCCATATGTGCCATGCATAATCCGTCCAAATTCTTATACTTAAAAAGATGTGGCGTCACGTTCTGCCTGCCCCTAAAGGGATTATACATATACGTTGTACTCTAACATTCATGATAGTGTTGTACTCTAACTAACAAAACAATGAGTAACTTTTTACAGTTGATTTATTATTCAATGTTTTATAATTCTATGTAAATTTCTAATCACCTAAGTACGATTTAACCTAATAACCAGTTTAAGTTGAGCATTAAATGTATGGCACGTCAACCATCATTAATATTGTCTTTTTTTTAATTTGTTTTACAATATCATAAGTAATAGTCGATTGATAACATTTACAAATGTAATATTTACTTACTAGTCATAAAACAGTATACTGTAATTGTTTTTTAACAAATCAAAATCATTAGCTATAATCAGTCAGACCTATGTACAAGAATTGAGTCTTAGTTTAAAAAATAGCTTATTGTAAAATATAGCATTTCGTAAATATCTTCCTAATTTACCTTAGTAAAATCATTTACTAGGCTGTAAATTCGATAAGTACTTGTAATGTAACAAACTAACAAAAATGCATAATTTTTTTAAATTGTTCTAACAAAAATTTACTATTAAACGCATCCAGTTAAGATACAAGCCAAGAGCTTGTTACTGAAGTGCCATTAACAAAGCAGTCTTTAAATCCCTTCATCACATAAGTGGATTGATACCATTTAGCCGAATCTGTTGATTCTATTTCATTATAGTCAACATCAGTAGAATCATCAATTTTCAAATTATCTAACTCATTATTTATAGTTTCTCCAAAAATTTCAAAGTCATTACAACAGGAAACTGTACCTTTACCTCTTAAGTCAATCACAACAATTTTAGAGCTCCGTGGGATGCGATGTCCTGAAGTGAAGATGAAATTGTCATGATTCAAAACTACATCTTGATTGGTAATCTTTTTCTTGATAAATATGTAAGTGTTGGTTGGAGGAATTGGATTAAACAGTATTTTACTTAACTTTTCCGAAGTAACCAGCTCTCTGAAACAATTTTAAAAAATTATAAAGCCTGCAATAAATTATTGAGTTAAAAAACTGATTGTACTCCTGTATAAATCCCTCAAGCCGAGGCATATTTTTTTTTTTTTTTTTTTTTAATCTAGTTTTTGTTGAGGCTTCGACCATATCAGGATGGTCATGCCAGCCTCATAGTATTAGGCAATGTTTTAACTATCCTGTTTAATTTGAAGCGACGCCCTGCAAAATCGGTACAGCTTGATCGCAAGTGGACACAATCTCTCCGCCAAAATACAATTGATATCTCCACCATACAATCCCTGAGGCGAGGCATATTTAAAAACTATTTAAATCAGATGGTATAGAATTTTTAGTCCATCTAAATGGCCTATTCAAGTATTATAAGCACTAAAAGTGGGTCATTAATTTTCTTATTTTTAATGACAAGGGGAGAGGAGGGGGGGGGGGGACTAGATGTTGATTTTGTTAGCAGTATTTATTTTTTATTTGAAACCCTGATCACTTGTCTTTTGTTTGGTTGAGTATCATCGGATTGGACATTTTTAGTTCATTTTTTTGTATGGACGGCCGCAACTCAGGTTATCACACATGCACTCCATGCTGTTGTGATAAGAGCGGTTTTGCAATGAAAATAGAGGAACCTAATGGCTTCAGTACAATAAAGAAACCCGGACAAATAAAAAAATACCAACATTTACAAAAGCATAAAAGAGGTAGCAAGAGCTTTGCTCAATTTTACTGACAACAGGAAGGGGAGACTAAAAATGACTTAAATTCTACTCAGGTAATACTTAAAAGGCCTACAAGAAATGAAAAAAATTAGTTAAAAACGTACTTAAAAACGTTCCTCTGGATTTTCTGGTCAGTAGCAATATTCTGAGAGTGGCAGTTAGGCTTGTGGCACGAAGTGGGCAGCAGCAATCGATACACCTCTTTACAAGTAATTGGACAGCCTCCCAGTATTATGCACACTTCCTCGGGTACTGTAGCACTGTTTATTTCTTGTAGCAAACTCTGATAAAAATAATATGGCAATCATTATAAGCTACTAGATTTGAGCCAGTGTATTCGGGAAAATTATGTAGCCTGTGTTATTCCAGGGTGCCGGCTACCTCCATATGTACTAAATTGTATAAAAATTGGTCCAGTCGTTTGAGCATGAAGAAGTAACAAAGATACAAACACACACTCACTTTCGCCAGTATAATATTCTATGTGTGATTTCAATACCATAATTTAATTTTGACCAACACAGCTTTTCAAACTTCGAATTACTCCCTCTTTTATGAAACATCTTGGTGATGTTAAAACCAAGTATTCAGTGTAGGTTCTTCTATTAATTATTATTTCTTTATACTTATAATCGAAAAGTAAAGTAGGCAAGTGAACAATAAGTGCTGATTAGAGAACTTACTTTTGAAATAAAATCCAAATTCTCCAAAGCAGTGGATGCTACACGATAGTGTCTCTCGGACTGTAGACTTTCTGTTCTATTTTCTTCTTCATTCATTTTCCTCTTATTCACCATTTGTTTCAGCCAATGATACGAGTAAGGTATTTGTAACCTCTGATACGCAATGAATCTCACAAATTCGGCTACAATATGGCCGCAAGATATTGTCGTTAATTGGTCGCCTATATCTACATTGACTATCACTGTCTGAGATTTTAAGGAACTCATCTTTTAGGAAAAAATATATAAAATATCCAACAAAAATTACACGATCAACACCGGATCAACTACACAGCCGTTGGAGAATTGAGATTTAAAAGTAGGGTTCGTTCGTAATAGTAATCGAGGTACCCAGAGAAAAGGTAATCATTATTTAATGTTTGAGATATAAGATTTTTTTTTTCTACGGTAGCTTCCAAAAAAGTCTCATAGATGGTACTATTTCAAAAAGAAAGGGTAAAAAAGCTATTTTTGATCAATTCTAAGGCCATGTATTACATCACTTTTTACCTACTTATGCTCGGTAGTCGCTCAAGATGTGTTAGCTCAGATTTGTAAGTGTAGGTGTAGGTAGGTGATGCGTGTACCAGGTGTACCTACCTACCCTCAGTTTTTAACGGACATATTTCCATAAAGTATAAGTAATGTAAATTGTTAGAATACTATGAAAACTGTTGTCCTTCAGTATGTATGTAGTACGTACCGCCTACAGCCCAGTGAAAAACTAACTGGTTGATTTGAACACAAGAACGGGGCGTAGTTTCCACATTGTGTAACGCAAAAGTTAGTGTTTAAATAACGAAAATCCCTAACTTATAGCAGAAAAATATACTTTTAGCCGATCATAGTTATGGGTATTATACCACCATTTAAGCATTTGCTAAGTTGTCCCTTACAGACTGTATTTTCTGCTTTAAAATAAAATTGTTTATTCAAATATACTCTACATATATTTTGCAATTCAAAACAAATATAAAAAATAGCATATCATTCATATCTCGCATCTACACGGTGCGGCGTGGGGGCCCCTGTGCAGGGAGGGGTTTGGTACCTAAGATCAACATCCATTTGGTCAACATTTACTATATCAACACCACTAGATCAATCGTTTAATAAATCAACAGTTTATTACATCAATGAATTACGAGATCAGTGGATTATAAGATCAACAGATCATTATATCAACAATTCACTACATCATCAATTCAGTAGTCCAAAATTTGACATACTTACTCAGTTTTTGTAAATAGGTACAGTCAAAAGGAAAGCAAAAATGACTAGAAGTACTTGAATCACTGTCGTTTAATTACCTTGCATTAATAAATAAAAAATTGTTACTTATCAACCGAAAAGAAATTAGAATAAGTATTCAAAATAGAACCGAAACAAATTTAAAAATAAATAAAAATTTTACCCACAGAAAATTAAATAAATATTTTTTTTTTATATCTTATATTGTTTGCTGCAAGTCTTTAACTGCGGTTTTCAGAAACATCATTAAAGTTAACCTATGCTTAGCTTCGATGTTGTCCTTTTCAGTATTTTTGATGCACATAAGGATAGCAGGATATTTAAATAACTTTTTAATTGAAGTCTCTGAGTGTGGCAGTTGATTTCCAATTCCGAGGATGTTGTGTAGAGGTAGAAAGGAAATTTTCATATTGTTATATGAAATTCATATTATTAGGAAATTTTCATATTTTCATATTGTTATTGGTTCAATGGTTTAATGAATATTATGTTAACGGAAAAATTAAAGCACATGCAAAAGGACCCACATTATTAAGAGTGAAAAAGATCAAATCCTTTGTTTCCTCCCAGCTTATGGTCAGTTTCTGAGAGCAATTCTCTAGACATTCCAAGAACACAAAATCAGATAGAAGCTTGGCATAGGCGGTGGAATCAGCTCTTAAATAGTAGGAAGTGGAGTTTATGTAAATCAATTAATGAAATTATTAAAGAACAGAAAACGACAGAGCGAAAAATCAAAAGAATTGTGGCGAATATCCCAAGGACACCCCCTCGGAATAAGAAATTTAAAGGCTTGCAGCAAACTCTGCAACAAACGTTGGCTAACAAAAACGATGTGGACGTAATTGATTTTTTGAAGAGTATTTCTTACATTTAAAAGATATAAAAAATATGACTGGTTTTTTTTAAGAATTAAGTAGGTCCTTAAATAATTATGTTTGTTTCATTTTGTTTTTTTGTTAATACAAGTTAATTAAACGAGAGTGATTTAAGTACTTCTAGTAATTATTTCTTTCCTTTTGACAGTACCGTACCTATTTACAAAAACTGAGTTTTATTGAGTGACCAAATAATATGCCAAATTTTGAACTACTGAACTGATGATGTAGTGAATTGTTGATATAATGATCTGTTGATCTTATAATCCACTGATCTCGTAATTCATTGATGCAATAAACTGTTGATTTATTAAACGATTATCTAGTGGTGATGATATAGTAAATGTTGACAAAATGAATGTTGATCTTAGGTACCAAACCCAAAAATATTTTTAGCAGATCATGTTTATAGGCAGACTTCACCATATAAGTATTTGCTGAGCTATCCCTTACAACCAGTATTTTGCGCAAAGTTGGGTCCTCTAAACTGAAACACCTTCCCGAAAGACAAAAAAAATCTCCTCTCCATACAAACCTTAGCGATTGCTGATTGTTTTATTATGAGAAGTTATTTTTTTTCTGGGGATTTCGTATGGGTTTCTTGGGGAAAAATATTCAGTTTCATATGTAGAATTAGTTTCATTGTCGTCGAGTGATAGTCGGCTGGGTTGTCTCTATATAGTATTCCTTATGTGTTTTTTGTTATTATTATTTTTCTGTAGAATGTAATTACTTTTCCATTGTGTATTTCCGTAAGGTGTATGTTATGTATAGTATATATATTATATGTATTTATTTGTGTTAGGTATATTGTATGTGTGTAATGTAGTTTATGTAGGTAAGTATATTTATGTATGTATTTATGTATGTATTTTTGCACCCACACTTATATGGTGTAATTTCATCTTCTCCATACCCAAAGGTTGCCGATAAGATATTGCTTCTTAGCAATGGGGCCGCCTTTTGTACCCTAACTTTATTACTGTTCATAATGTAACTTTTACTCTGTCTCATATTCTGTAATGTTGGTGGGCAATAAAGTATATTTGTATTGTATTGTATTGTATTGTATTACCCCTAAAGTTTATCTAACTAGTCACTCCATATGTCACTTCCTGCGAACACAAACATGATTACGAACGCACTATTTTTTTTTTGTTAAATTTATCCCTTTCGGGAAAGGCAAAGGAAACTATGTCCATACAGCCATGTCTTCAGTGAAAAATCTTCTTTCTTCAACTTAACCTAAGCCCTAAGCTCCTCATGTTCTGCGTAAAACCGGATAGCGTCTGTTTTACGAAAACTGGCGGCGAGAAGCACAACCGCGAGGATCTTTGTCAGTACCGAACGGAGCAGAAACACTGTTATCACTTGAATTTTTCATCACTACACGAGTTTTAGTCAATTTACTGCATAATACACTATCACTATTACACATTAAACAACTTTTTCACGCCGAAAACGAAAATTCAATTGACAAAGCAACCGCTCACGCCGAGTTCCCGCCAAAGACCCCGAACGCACTATTAATTTGACAGCCTTAAAGTGACAAGCTGTCAGTCAAATGGCAAAGAGCGCATATCTACAGCCATGTTCTATGCAAAATTTACTCTTTTAAATTAACATTTGATTTATGAAATAGTGGAAAAAGATTAATACAACAAAAGTGTGTTCTATTGATGGGCTGATAGCAAAAGTGATATAAGCAACATTTTTTTCGGGACATACTGATATTTTTTTTCATTCGTAAGTCGTTTTTTTAAGCTTGAATTCAGTTGTGTGAACATGTGGTTTACATTGGGCTTACCACAGCCTTCAAGACAATAGAGAAGGCTGTGGGCTTACACTAGTTTTGCACTCCAATTTTTTTAGAAGTTGGAGGTGGTTTGAGAAGAGGAGGCCTGTGGAGTGGTCTGGTCTGTCTGTTCCCCATAGACATATAGCCCGCGAAAACTGGAAAAATTAGTGTCAGAAAACGAATTAAATCGTGTAGTTTCAAAATTTTCAGGTTCGTGTAGAGGGAGGCCCCTCGAACATTGTCTAGCTAGTAAAGTCCCGGCGATTTAAGGTGCCGCTAGGGGTAGCAGGGAGGAATAAAGGTCCATTTTTTCAGTTTTTTGCTCATAACTTAAAAACGGTCTAGTTTAGAGACTATATTTATATGTATACATTTATATGTATGTGTGTATTAATTTGGTGACATCAAACACTAAGGTTTCGCCTATTAAGCAAATATCTATTCCGCGCTTAGAGTTATGCGGAGCAGTTTTATTTGCATGTTTGCTTAATGAAGCGGCAGAGATACTTTCTGTTCCAAAAAATAGAGTACATGCTTGGACAGATTCTACTGGGGTTTTGGCATGGATAAGCAGCCATCCTAGCAAATGGAAACCATTTGTGGCAAACCGTGTGTCAGAGATTTATACACTCTACGACCGTAGTCACTGGTCACATGTGAAGTCTCAAGACAACACAACCGATTGCGCTTCAAGAGGAATCAAACCCTCTGAATTGAAGAGCCTTGAGTTATGGACAAACGGTCCCACATGGTTACTTATAGATGTTATCAGCTATGATGATCATGTCAATGAGCAATGTTCATTTGACACAACTTTGGAACAGCGAGCAAATACACATTCGCAACTACGAATAACAAAGACGATAATTTTTTTGAGAGGTTTTCTTCCTTACGTAGACTTGTCAGAGTTTTCGCTTGGTGTAGAAGGTTTTATACGCGTTCTGATAACAGACCGACTTGGCTAACTGCCAATGAATTAAGAGCATCTTTAAATGTATGTGTCAAAAAATGTCAGGAGATATTCTTTACTGGAGATTTAGCAGCCAGCAAGGGCAAATTTTCGTCGCTTAATCCTTACCGAGATTGTGATGGATTTTGGAGAGTGGTAGATTGCAGAATTCCAACATGCAGGAAGATATATAAGAAACATCCTATTTTGCTTCCACAAGATTCCGATCTAGCAAAGTTGATTGTTGCAGATGCTCATCGACAGACTTTGCATGGAGGACCTCTGCTGATGATCAATTATATTCGATCAAAATATTACATTGTGAATCTAAAGAGTTTGGTGAAGTATCATGTTCATCATTGCGTCACGTGCTTGCGTTATTCTTCTAGAACAGTGCATCCACTGATGGGTCAACTACCATCAGCAAGGATAACAGCAAGTCGTTCATTTCGCCAAACTGGCTTAGATTACGCTGGACCAATTTCCATAAGAACCTCAAAGGGTAGAGGTTATAAATCAACGAAGGGATATATTTGTCTCTTCGTATATGGTCGATGCTTCGTATGTATGGCTACGAGGGCTATACATTTAGAAGCTGTGAGCGATTTAACCTCGGAAGCATTTATATCGGCTTTCAAGCGTTTTGTGGCCAGACGTGGTTTGTGCTCAGATTTATTTAGTGACAATGGCACGACATTTGTGGGTGCTGATAGAGAGTTAAAAGTTCGTCTCACTTCTGAGAAATCAAGTGTAGCCATTGAAATCGCTGACTGGTTAGAAACAAATGCTATCACCTGGCATCGCATTCCCCCTCATAGTCCAAATTTTGGAGGTCTATGGGAGGCGGGGGTTAAGTCGAATAAGCATCATCTGAAAAAGTTAATTAGTGAGTTTATTTATGACCGTACATAATATTATATATATATATATATATATATATATTATATTATATTATAAACATATAATACAGGTAAAAATTAAAGCTCATTAAATTCCCCATAACCTTGTCATACTTAAAATTTCTGCAAATTGCGTGGTTTTTAAGTTACACCCTTGTCAACGTACGAGTATGTAAAATTTAGGTAGTCCTTAGCTAGGAAATATCTACTGATAACGCATTTTTCGAAATTCCCACAGGAACACGAGAAAATCTATAAAATATATTAGCAAAATACCACTCACTTTTGAGACACGATATTTCAAAAACTAATTAGTTAATCTATAAAGCTAACATTTATCAGGCATGTAGACAGTAGTTAGGAGACGTCAGCCTTAAAAATATTTGTCGAAATTCTTATGGGTACCAGAGAACTTAAGTAAGTAACATCAAAGGGAATAACAACTAACATTCCTAAAGCGATATCACGAAAACGATTGAACTTGTTACGATGAGATTTTGCAGGTAGGTAGTTTGTAATAAGGAGACGACAGCCTGATAACTAGTTTTGCGGCAAGGTCGAATTAGGGGGTGTTAAGGCCATTAAAAGTTAATATGAAATTTTTTAAAACCTTGACCAATTTAGCTGAAATATTACAGGATGATAGTTTATAAGTACAAGTACGATAACTGAAAAGAAAATTACGAAAATTCCCACAGGAACCCAAGTTAATAAAATTTTAGCTTTCATCTATCTTTTAGATTACTCGTTCCCGTGGGAATTGTTTGGGAATTCCTTCTGAGACGATGCCTGCTTTATCAAAGAATCATTTTTGAAGTGTTTCGAACCTTAACTTTTTTTTTATAAACTTTTTCAAGCTTCCCGTGGGAGTTTTAGGAATTCCTCTCTGAGCGGGTGCCTTTGTTGCTTAAGGAATACTTGCGCAGAATTATAAACATCTAGCTGTAGAACTTTCGGCTATAGGTACATTTTTTAAACATTTTCTTGTGATTTTCATTTTCCTGTGAGAATATCGAAAAATCCTTTTAAATTGTATGTCTCCTAACTACAGTCTATCTGCTTACTAAATTTTAGCTTTATAAGTTAAGTAGTTTTTGAAATTTTGTGTGTAATTAGTGAGTGAAATTTCGCTTTGAAATTCTCTCTAATTTTTCGTGTTCCCTTAAGGATTTCGAAAAATCCTTTCTGGACGGCCATTTACTAACTACAGACTACCTATTTACCAAATTTAATCTTTATTAGTCAAGTAGTTTAGGAGATTTCGTGGTAAAAGTTCGTTTTTATGTAACAGACATATGACGCTTTACAAACTTTGGATATGGTATAACATAAAAAGTATGCGTTTTACAGAAATTCTGTGTATGAGAAAGTTGTGAGAAATTTAATGAACTTTAATTCATACTTGAGAGTATAGTCCCTAAAGTAGACAGTTTTCAAGTTATGAGAAAAAACTGAAAAAAGGACCTTTATTGCTCCCTGCTACCCCTAGTGGCACCTAAAATCGATGGGACTTTATTAGACAATATTCAGGGGACCTCCCTCTACACAATCCTACACGATTTGGAACTACACGATTTAATTCTTAAATTTTTCTAGTTTTCGCGGGCTAATAAAAATAAGTCAAATACCACCAGTGCTTTTCTATCTATGTATTCATTCAAGTTTCTTGTCCGCTGGAGATAAGGTTCAAATCAGAATTAACTTGGCAGTTTAATTTGGGGCCTACTTGGGGCATTGAGTGTAAGTATAATAAAAGAAAACGCTGTAAATTTTTTATTATTTTTTTATTTGTTCCTAATTCCTAACTTATAATCTTATCTCTTAATCTTAAATCACTATCCCTATTGGTAAAAAATAATTAATCTAAAAATGCAATACTTTTACAAACAATTAATTTATAAAACTGAACAAATTATTAATTTTGTCCGCAATTTGTAGTAACGTCAAGTAATAAATAAGTAAAAATAACTTTGAAAGAATTTCATACCAAACCAACTGCTGTTACTATGCCGCCATCCGTCCGGGTTTCCACCCATACTTCAAAGTGCACAACACGCTGCTAAAGAAGTTTTCACTTGAAAAAGGTGGCAACCCTATCCTACGCATTTTCGATCAGGGTCACGTGACATCAGACGCGAGTCCATCACGAGTTTAATATTTTTTTCCCATACTAAAAGTGCTCAACGCCGCTAAAGAAGTTTCCACTTCAAAAACTGGAAAACTTATTTTACATCTAAAACTGGTCCCTAATCTGATCACTGCAAGAATAACTTTATTATTCGCGAGTACAGCTATCGAAGTTTTTCGATCACCGAAGTTGTTCGAAGATATACCTAATTTGTGGTTCGAAGTGTAATAATAATTTGTGGGTAGTCACGACGTTGTAATGAATTGAGTATTGATTTAGTAACTTTTTACTTATCTCGAATTGTGGCAACACATGTAGGGCCATATTTAATTAAGAATTTAGTATCTTACTTTGTATCTTTAACAGTCGGTTTAGTATGATAAGGTCACACCAATAATTAATTAGATAAATACCTATTATGTTTGAGTCTCTAAAAAATAATGTTAACTTGGAGATTCGAATGTCGTTCGCAGATGTTTCGGGTTATCGGTCATCTCTAACTCTTCGTCAAAGTAGTCCTTACGTCTAAGGTCCCTTTTCAAGGGCGTGGTGACCTGTGACGTGGGTTGGGAGTCCTCGTGCTCCACTGTGGCAGTGGCCAGTTCCGTCATCGAGGTAGGGTCAGACATAATAGACACGTCGTTGTCAAGTTTCGACGGCGATGTCTTTGAGCGTGAACGTGATTTACGAGATGCCATTTGTTTTTTCAGGTGCGGGATTACTTTCTGCAATAAAAAACTGATTTTAGTTTTGTGCTAGTCTTTAAATCGACGGTATCGAGCTCGATTCGTGGGTGGAGCGAAGATAAGAAAAGTGATTGTAAAACATAAATCGTGGTAAAAACCCGTTACAGTCCACGGTATCCACTTTCACAGTTTACCGTACAAAAATAACCTGTTTTTGTATCCATGTGGATACATTTGGATACCGTGGACTGTGAAAGTGTTAAAACTAGTGAAAATAACCGCGAAAATCATAAACAATAAACTTAAACAATAATCAAAACCTACCTCATGCGGATCATGAACAACATGCACAGCCGTGCGCTTCACGACGAAGTCCTGATGCGTGAGACAGCGAGACAGCAGCAGCGTGGCGGCGCAGGCCCAGGCCGCCCACACGCCCGCCGCCGCCGCCCGCGTCGCCGCCACCCGGGCCGCTAGACCCCACCACCCCGGCGTGTCATACGACCGCTCTAGGTAGGGTTCTGCTGCTGAGCAACTGGACAGAAATAGTTTCCAACTTTTTTCAGTTTCCAACTAGATAGATCTCAGATAATGCAGTTCACTTATCTAATCTATTTGCATCATAAAATATCAATTTGTGACGTCATCTATTTCTCCCCAGTATTCGTTTCTTACATTTCATTTATTTAGACTGTATACACATTAGAATATATTTTATATATACCCACCGAACGTAAAACGTTCTCTCTATACAGGGCTTTAGGTATCTCTCTTTCAACCTCTCGGGTGGTTAATCAGTCCATGAAACTGAACAATTTCCCCAAGGAACGTAGGTCAAAAGACGAAAAAAAAATTTTGATTTTGATTATAGAATGATTAGCAAAAGGCATTCAAAGTAGATAGTGAGAGGTAATAGAACCTTCTACAGTTTTTTTATTTAATTTTTTTTATTGTAAGATAGGTTAACTTTTGACCTCAATCTTGACCAAGGTCATAGATGAGGTCGACGATGGAGCGAGTTAACCCAGAAAATGCCTATTAAGGCACTGGTACTCCTACGCACCGACGGAACACAGCCAGCTGTTTGGCACCGGACTTCGGTAGGCGCGGTCGCGAACCAGACGGCCAGATGCTCTGTGGAGCCTATCACACTGCATGAGACCATACGCCACCTCAGATTCAGAAAAAATTAAGGTGTGTCGTTGCCTGGGGTGGATTAATAAGAGTTAGGTCTCATTTATGTTTCCTTAGTCGCCTCTTATACGACACCCACGGAAAGAAATGGGGTGGTGTTATTCTCAACCCATCACCAAAGGGTTAAAACTTGTACTCACGTAGTAGAATTAGTTTTGTTCTGGAAGGCGGCGCAGAAGGTAGTGAGGCCGTTGTTGGTGCTGGTGAAGCTGTACCCGGTGAGCACCACCATCACCAGGGAGAAGACCAGTGCCGGCGCGATGATCGTCCACGGCTCCGTGATCCTGGGAAAGGTATTGGTAAGTAGAATATGAATGAACCGGGTAAGACCGAAAATGTAATACTACAAGTCTACAACTGTCTATACTATAACAACTGGTTGCAAAACCCTAGTTGCCAAAGCGGCCGTAGGGATCTGTTGGAGCAAGTGGAAGTATTTTTTTGTTTTTGTTGATTCTTTCAAATGCGCTGCATCAATTTTGATAAAATGTTTACTGGACTACTTCAGGAGTATACTCTTTTGAACAAAAGAAAGTTTGAAAATCGGCTGTCAATTATCGAAGTAACAGCATAACAAACACACAAAAAGACGATCGACTTTTTTTTAAGTAGGTTATAAAAATGTTTGATATTTGAGTAAAGTCAACCAGGATGACAACAACCTCTTTAAATGTTTGAGAGAAAAAAACTATAATTGTACACGACTACGACATCGTTCAATGGAAATCAACATCGTCAGTGCAAAGGTAACTCTGTTAAAATCGGGACACAAACGTACCCATGCCTCGACCGTCCCCCACTGGGACAGATGACGAATAGCGTCATCCAGACTATAGAGAAGGTGGCTGACAGCAGGGGCATGTACTCCGCGAACTGACAGCCCACGTCCGTCTCCGCAGGGAACAGGGTCCGTGACGTCATCAGCACCAGCCGACTGGTCTTGTTTTCTGGAAAACAGAAGACAGTTTTGTAAATTACCTACCACAAACGATCATTGTTTTCTAATGGAAGGGTACTTTTGCAAATAATGTGGGACATTAACTATGGAAAGTAAAATAAACCAGTCCGACATATGATTTATTTAAAAAAATAATGTTCTGTTGGCTAGTAGCGAAATTCAAGGAAATGAACACTTCCTGAGTTAGGTAGGTACTTCTAAAGATGGTAATAATGAACTTAAGGATATGTCAAAATCGTAAAGCTAACTGGCAGGTGGGTTTTAATAGATAGGCTACTCTCAAAAGATGTTACTTCCAAGGTACTGAGATAACGACGAGATGGAAAGGCATGGAGGATTAAGAAGTTCCCCGGGCCGACACAAACATGACTTGTCACTTTCGTAACTTTGCTTTAAATCTTTTGAGACATACTTAACTCGTTGTTGTGGGTCTTCATTCATTGCGTTATTTTGTTAGAAAAACAAATCAAAACCAAAACAAGTCGGTTAGAATTTTGAATTTGATTTTGTTAGCAGCACAATTTGGAAATCACAAATACTGGATTAAAGATCACCCACTCTTTATCTTTTTAATAGTCCGAACCAAAGTTTTTGAAAATTGTATGGAGAAATGTGTGATTGAAGAGTCATCCTCAGACGGTTCCACGAAGCCTAGGAAACAAAAGAATGAAAAAATTGCATAGCATGAAAACTTAAAATACTTGATTTAGCTAGATTTTACAATATTGCATGACATTATATCACAATTCATCTCTGCCGAAATTGGCGTTAGATGTGGAAAGAAAGACAGATTGATTTTGCCTCCATTTTAAAGAAGGTTTCCACAATTTTTAAGAAGTTTCATTATTTAGTAAAGTGGTTTTTGTGTCTTTCTTACACTTCTAACTTACCGTTTATAATAGTGGCATTTCTTTCTTCGACTGTAGTCTCTATAACACTCGTAACATTTTCTTCCAGAATTTCTCGCTTTGATACTTTGGCTTTTTCAGTTTCATTTTCAGGGACGGCTGTCGTTTGAGCATCTGTTACATAAATCACAGAAGTGTTCTTTCTTTCATCTTCTGTTGTTTCTTCGTCAATTTTATTCGTATCTTCGATCCCTGGTTGCAAAAACCGTGTGATATTTTCATTCGGGATGTCTACCCAGTGAAATTCAACTTCTTTGGGGTAGAAGACACAATGGTTGTCCACTAAGTGTTCAGTTTCAAATAGAAATACGTAGTTTAGTATGCCACATAGTGCAGCAAAGAAGAATAAGACTATGTGAAAACCTGTAAAAAAATAGATTGAAAAGTTCTTTAGGATTCATAACAGAAGACCTAATAGGAGCATAATGCCACATCCTCACATACCCACACTCAGGCTACTCTTGTCCAATCAATATCTTAACAGAGAATCGAACACCGAACAGCTAGTTAACCACTCAAATAAACAACTAGTGCTGTTGTAGCGGTCGTACGGCATAAATAAATAAGCTCTACACACTCAAAGGCCCACACTAAGATTTTCCCTTGTACCGTGGGTCCTCACACAAAGACAACCACAGTAAAAAATTAAAAACTATTTGAAAAGGAAAACCATAACAGCCACAACATTGATTTGCAAGTTAATGGTCCTTTATTATTCGTTAAACGCATCCTATACCAATTATCTATGTGAACTAATGTATATATCTATCTCAGTCTAACAAATATATTATGATCGTTCTGTTCTTTTAACCTCTTCAAAAAAACTAATTTCCATTTGGACTTAAATTAAAAAAGAGAATGGTATGTAACAGTTCAATCTACGATAGAAAGTCATTGAACGTTGAAACACAAAAGATTTAAGAGAGAACAAGACGATAAAATAAAACCCCATCGTGATAAGATTGTTGTTTCTAATTGAATTCAGCCACGCAGTTGATTTTTAATCAATGAATGCTATAAAGTGACTGTTGTTTACAAATCAAGTCACAAAAATGGGAACTTGAAAGCAGGACGTCACGATGACGATGTTACGACAAAAATTATGGCCTAGTATGCAAACGGAGCAAGACACATAGCTAAAAACATTTTATTGCACAGAAAATTACATAAGTTAAACATAAGTTTAACATTACTAGGTTTCCACCCGGGACTTCGTTACCGTGGGAATTTGGGAAAATTAATGTAGCTCATGTTACTCAAGGAAAATGTAAAATTTTATCGGTTCAGTAGTCTTTGAGTTTATTCGTTAGGAACATGCAATAATCTTTACTCTTTATAAAATTTAGTGTAGATTATGTAAACTTTTTTCAAAAATTTGAAAAAAAAAGATTAACGGTTTTATAACGGCTTACGGGTCTGACTCGTATGTGAAAGGTATCACGTTCGATCCCCAGTGTCGCCGTGTACCATTAAATTTCACCTAACCGATGCTCTTACAGCGAGAAAAAACATCGTGAGGAAATCTGAACATCCACGAGATTGAACAGATCAGGTTTAAAAGGATCACGGAGGTCAGATGGCTTAACCTGGCTTTTGGATCATGGTCAATATATGGTCAAGCGTACCCTGAATGAGAAACGGGACTAAGCGTTAGGAAGAGGAAAGAAGAGTGCAATTCGATCATCGTTGCTTCTCATTCTCTCAAGAATAGAATATATTAGAATATTCTCTGGTCTGGTTATTGCCTATGCCTTTATCCCTCCCAGTTCCAGAAAACTCATGTCATGCCCAATATTATGATTCCCTCAACTGAACTTACTTTTCCAAACACGCAGGCTCTTGCCTGTTTTCTCCTCCAGCTCATGGTAGTCATACAGCAGAACTGTCATGGTTTCTTCATATCACGACCACCGCACCCATTCTGAAATTTTAAACATCGTTTTCTGAAAAAGTTAATCTATAGGAGTATTTATAAAATTGAAGGTCCTGGTGGTCCTGACTCACTGGTCGATAGAATGGTCGCCATTTTATCCGTTCAGGAGGCGTATTTTTGAGACGATAGAATTCCAATTCGTATACGAATTGACAAGATTCGCATGAGAATCGATTCTATTGTTTCAAAAATACGTCTCCAGGTGGCGAAATTGAGAACTATCCAAATTTTATACATCTAATGACGGCTGCTTTGACTGGTGGCGCCACCATCAACTGAATTTTCAGTCGCAGGCAGCTTGCAACTTTACGTTCGGTTGGCGGTGGCGCTGCTGGTCAAGGTGGTTGTCAGCAAATATATGAAAATTAAATAGTTCTCAATTTCGCCACCTGAACAAATAAAATGGCGACCATTGTCATTCCACCACCATTTTGACGCCATTAATTGGTGGAATGGCTATCTGGCTTAAACCGCTGGACCTAGAAAGCTGTAATTTGGCACAGGGTTCCTTTTATAACGTAGGCAAAGAATAAGAAAGTATTTTACAAAATTCCCACGGGAACAAAAGTCCTGAACATCCTCTAGTTAAAAACTAAGTTCAATATAAATCAATTAATAAATTAATAAACAAAAACATAGGACCTACTATGGATGAATGTGATCCATATCGTCTTGCATCGCCTGTGTTAAATAATCCCAACAATGCATGACCAATCCACATCGTTTAATATAGAAACTGCGCAAGAAAATACCAAAAGACGCATTGAATTCCCATTTTTTATTTCTTTAATTGTTAACTAGCTTTCCGCTCGCGGCTCCGCCCGCGTTGACTACAGGTTATATCGTGCCCAGCTGTGGGATAAAATGTAGTCTTTCGCAAGGTCTAATCTATCTCTGACCAAATTTCATCAAAGACTTCGTTCCCGTGGGGATTCGGGAAAATTATGTAGCCTATGTTACTCAGGGATAATGTAGCACCCTAGTGGTGAAAGAATTTTTGAAATCAGTCCAGTAGTTTTAAGTTTAATCGTTACATACAAAAATACAAATCTTTCCTCTTTATAATATTAGTGTAGATGTCCAGTATCCTTAAGCTTTAAAGCACCTTTGCAGCCAAAAACAACCGATTATTTTAATTTTCTATGCCCTAGATTAACAAAAAAAATTAACAAATAATCTAATTAAGTGAATTGGACGACCATAACAAAGTAAATGATTGATCGGTGGCCCCCAGACGGTCATAATTTTTCATAATAATATGGATGACATAATCAACACGCGATAACAATAGGAAATTGTGAAATTGGGGCAAAGTTCGACCCTGTACCAACGATAAATGTATTACCCAAAGTTATAAATTATTCAATGAATTCCGTCCGACCTCAAAAATACAACTTGCACATAAAAGTCAACATTTTTTTTTCTATGAAGGCAAACAAACATAAACGAGCTACTTACAGAAATTACTTGTATTAACAGAGGAAAACAAATTAAGTCTTACTGTTTGTTAGCCATTTCTTCAATGCAATCGTAGGATTCAGAAATTATATTTCTTTTTATTTTGATTTAAACTAAGTATTACTTCTATCATTTGCAATTATCAAGGTTAAATCTTTTGTTAAAATCTAAAGTCATAAGAACCAAGTTTAATTCATGAACGTCAGATGGGAAATGAAGTAAAAGTTAGAAGAGCGGCTATAATTTTAGCTAATTATGCAAGTCGTAGTATTATCGCTGAATCTGGCCCTGAAAAAATTTATGACACCCACCGACCGAACTAAGCGGTAAAATGCAAACTTCTTTATCTGACTTCCGGCGATAAAACTTGCTAAATACGTAGCTAGAGTATGCCTACTTATACGAGTATCATAATACCTATTACTCGTAGTGTTGGCCTAGACCTATATTAACAGAAACTTAACTTTTACAGAAGTACAACTTTTTAAATTTTTCAAACTATACAATTTTTCAAATAAATCCTGCAACTCGAGCACGATGGCGACAAACTCGCGCGGCGCGCCACTCGGCTGACGCTGAAACTTCAGTTTGATTGTGCGAGGGCCCTGCGCAGAGGCTTGCTCGCCCTCTGGCGTTGTCAATGTTGACATTTTGACATAGGGCCGCAGAGCATTACGTGCGCTATCACCATCGTACTCGAGCTGATCTTTTCACAATTATTCTTTTGTTTTAATGAAAGCTGTAATACGAAGAGCGAAAAGAAGCTTTTTTGTTATATTTATAATAGAAATAGGTACTGACAGACATACATATCACAAAAGTAGCATTAAACGAGCGTATAGGATTCAGTTTTATTCGCTTTCCTGAAGTTTTATTGATTGGAAGAACTTAAAGTACTGAAATTTAAAATGGCATTATCTACCAGTCAACCTTTAAGGGCATAGAGCATTATGGCAAGTTTCCAAGATGTTTATTAATTTAAACATATTGAACTGTAATGGCCGCACCTCTTAAATCAGCCATGTATTTAATCTCAAATCAGCACGGGTATTAGAGAATGTTTAGCGAGTATGCAATTGCCTATACACTTACGCGGTAAAAGTTACTCCTAAATAAAAGTGATGGTGATATGACGGTATTTTTCACACAATGAATATAGCTAGAGGATGATTAGTGTCTATAGGTACTGATCATAGGCGTGCTCAGTAGTTACATCAGTGGAACCAATTAGTGTAACCATTGGACAGTCGTCTGAGTGAGTGACGCTGCCTGCGCCCGAACCAAATATCCTCCAGAGTACGAAAGGAGACGAGATATGAATCATGGCAATATTTAACTAACAATTATTAACGTATCATTTTATATTATGCGTTTAGCAAATTATTCCACTTTAGTTTATTAGTGCATGTATGATTCTACAATTTCAAAATAAACTAGAAAATCACCTTCAGTACCTATACACTCACGATCGAATTATTAAATATACTCAACAAATAGATTCTTTGCTCTATAAAAAATCGAAAATTAAACACGCGATCAGTCCATTTAGATTGAACAATAACTTTCCTTAATCGAAACAGATAAAAAATATCGCAGAACGCGATTACTTTAAAACGAAAAATATTTTTGGTGAAAATATTGCATCACGATGGGAGTGAAAATTGGATCCTATAGACAATATGTTAATGAGTTAGTTAAAAAGTAGGTAATGTTTTTAATATAAATGTTTTAGAGCGTAGTATAATAAATGCAGTTTTTAATAAGTATTGTTAATGTTGTTTGATATTTATGTGTTGTAGATATAGGTAAGGGAACATAAATATGTTATATACAATTATAAATTAATCTTATTTAACTAACACGTGACAGAACACAGAACTACACTTTACATTGCTTTGTCTTGCGCACAGCTTATCTCATCGGTTCTAGTTGAACACACTCTTGCATTCAAATTAAACAGTCGCAATGTAGGAGCACCCAAAATGACATCATGGCGAGGTCAAGTCGCGACTCGTGGCTATACGTATGTATGACTCCGCTTATTGGCAGGTGTACTGTTTGTTTAGAGATTTAAGGAGTTTGCTGGAGTTTACATAAAGGACAGAGATATCTCAAGTGTCCAATCAGACAGTATGGGGACAAGATAAAGGTAGGTACCACTTTGTAAAGGTAATTTTGATAACAGACTTGCTATGACGACAATTATAATGGTAAACAATTATAATGTAAAATGGTTAGAAAATGTAGATTTATGTATAACACGTTCGAGATTAGGTGCTAATTAATCTCATAAAAGAAAAGGTGGTTTTATCTTGACAGCGATTCCTTTCAGGCAGTCCAGCGTCGTCGGAACGCTGCGTATTTGAGCGAGTATCTACTACTCTGGGAACCGTTTAAGATGTATAAAAATTGATTCTGGATACAACACGTCATCCCAAAGGGGCCAGTACAATATGAAAAGTGTGATATAAAACGCGTGTGCCATATCACGGCCACAATTAGTTTGGAGCAGTGCCAAATGCCAGCGCCCACGCTTGCTCCCATTTCGCGGTGAAATTGCTGAGATATCGGCTTCACAGGACGATGTTCGTTTGCTATCGAGTTTTATTGGGATTCTCTCACAAATCGGGTCACAAACATTGACCTACATTTTAGAGCAATTTATAAAATTTTATAAAATATTTGCGTTGATGTTTTCAAAATGTTTGCTAAAGATAACATCAGACACTTGCAAACTGTACGAGTTTCTGATTTCAGTCGCCATTCAAAAGTCAGGTTGGCAGTTCACTTTGTTTATCTCATCCTTAATAATATATATTAAATGTGAAATGTAAGTTTGTTTGTTTGTTACGCTTTCATACTGAACCTATTTTGATGAAATTTGGTATAGAGATAGATTAAACTTTGAGGAATGCTATAGGCTACATTTTATCCCACAGCTGGGCACGATATAACCTGTAGTCCATGCGGGCGGAGCCGCGGGCGGAAAGCTAGTAGGTAAATAAATTAAATCAGGTTTAAATTTTGTATACGACAATACATCGATCCCGGAACCCAAGTTCCCTTTAAAGAGCAGCGAGCATGTTCAAATATTACTTCGGTTCTATATAAAACATGTTTTGCCTGAAATAGTAACAGGCAAAACTTCAGAATGCGATTTTGCAATAAGCATTAACCTATTTTAGCCCATAAACACAGTGCTATAAATGCCACATTCGTAAATACATATGAAATGACGTAATTTCTGCGTTTAAATAGGTAGGTTTTTTTTTACATCGCAGCGATGATCACATCAATTGATGGTGTCTTTGCGTTTAACTCATGGTTTGCAGTTATATTTTATTGATTTTGCAGTAAATATTTTAAAAAAAATCCATTTGCTTCTTATTTCCACGCTGTAAAGGAAGTAAAAAAAAACTGTAAGTTGCAAATCTTCCCAGACATACTATAAGAGCCGCCAGTTAGAAAGTGGGATGCGAGGACGTTATACAGTATTGAGAGTGAAATTCTGACAACCTATCACCACTTTACTCATGTTCCAGCTAATAACCCTCAGAATGAATGCCAAATGTGGTATCAAGTGGTTCTAGAACCACATGACGTTCTACCTAGCCCGACATGGATTAAAGGCGTGAATGAGTGTATAGATAAGTACAGGGACAACAGCACATCATGCTATCCAAAACTGTCAAATTTCATCAATCGATTTTAAATTTTATCTCCAAGCATTAGAGTTTACTATCCATTGGGGAAATTTGACAGTTTGTAGCAACCTGATGTGCCGTTGACTGTACTAAGATTTATTTTTCTAAGATTGGAACTTTTCATTTTGCAGGAATAAAAAATAAAAAAAAATTGTTTATTGGAAAACTAGAGTGACAATAAATGAAACTTAAGACTAAACATACAATCGGTACAGTGGGTATTTTAATTTTATTTGCACACTAGAAATACAAAAGTACCGGTTCAATAGATAGCCGAAGCGGAACAAACAATTGACGATCAGCAGTGTAACAAAAAGGTAGCGCTACTTCCTTAAAGCAATTTCATCCAGTGCACCTTTCATGCAAGATGTTTCTCTGCAAGCAAGATGCGACTCTTTTTAGGTAAATAAGTAAAATAACCTATTCGGAGTTAGATACGAGAAGTAAATCACCGTATTGTAACCACTTATCAATTCCACCCACACCCACACGGTCTACAAACAGGCACAAGGCGTCGAAATATCAATAGAACAAAAAGGTGAAGGACATTGACAAGGACAACACTTTAGTCTAGACCAGGGGTTCCCAACCTTTTTTTGTCTACTGCCCACTTTAAGAATAAATTATTTTTTAACGCCCCCCTTTTTAAACATACTTAAAAACCGCTAAGTACTTATAACTGATTATTGAAACGCAACTTTATAGTATTCGGACAGAGTATCTTTTATTGAAAATAAAACAAACATAATCAATTCTTATATAAAAACTAATGTGAAGGTTGAATCTGATGCTGTTCAATAAGTTTGTTGATATTAGGTTCCAATTTACTCAAAAACAGCCGCAAGTCGCCACGTTCGGTAACACGCAAACGATTTCTCTTTTTAGTAAGCAGCGTTGCCACAGCACTAAATCCACGTTCACACAAATATGACGATGGGAATGCTATCAAGAATCGTTGAACAATTGACCACAATCCAGGGTACAATTGCAGGATCGGTTTTTGTAGCCAAAATTCTTGATATCCATTTTTGAACTTGATTTTTATTTCTTCGTTTGTTGTCAATTCTATAAGTTCTTCTTCCAGCTGAGGTGACATTGCTATGTTGACATTTGAAAATGGATCCAACACCCAGTCTGGTATTTCCAAGTTTAAAATGTCCTGGTATTGTTCGGTGAAGTCAATGTGGAGGTTTTCCAAATGTTGGCAGTAGGCAAACAAGTCGTCGTTACTGCAGGATACTGATAAATTCGGAAAATTGTGAAACTCACGTCTACCCATATTTTTTTTGTGCAGAAGCAGTTTGGCTGCGAAAGCAGCAACGACATTTTTTGTTTTAATTAAATTTAGTTCATCGCCTTGCAGTTGGAGGTTCACGTCGTTGAACAATTTATACAGGTCTGTCATGTAAGCTATATCATTCTTTGATGTTATGAGCTTGTTGCGCAGTTCTGTATCTTTAGTTTCCAAGAACTCTATCACAGAGTCAAACAGGTTATAAAATCGAATCAGACAATTGCCTCTTGACAGCCAACGAACTTCAGTATGAAGCAACAAACGGTTGAAATCTTCGTCATTAGTAACACAAAGCTGATGAAATAATCTATCATTCAAAGAGCTGCTACGGATTTTATTGAATGCTTTGATGACATATTGCAGTGATTGAAATAGTCGTTCACTTAAGTTTCTAGCAACCAAATGTTGTCTATGAATAACGCAATGTATAGCAAGGACATCTGGAATTTTATTTTTTAGGTACGCTATGAAGCCTTTATGGCGCCCTGTCATAGCCGGAGCGCCATCCGTAGCAACTTGTATAATATTTTTCAAAGGAATCTCTTTCTCTTCACAAAACTTTTCCAATGTATGGTTTCGCCTTTTGTATCTGTCTCCAAATTTCTGGCAAACAATAGTTCTTCACGTATTTTCTCATCTTTAATAAACCTCACGTAAGATAGCAACAACGCTTCATTAGTTGGTAAAGTGGACTCATCGAGCTGAATTGAGAATTGACTAGTCCTCAGATGATTGCACAATGATTCTTCAATGTTTTCAGCCATTTCATCAATTCGTCTTTGCACAGAATTATTACTCAAAGGAATTTTTTGGATAATATCTGCGGCCGGTTTATGAAGCACAGTAGTTATTACTTCCTTTATTGCTGGCAAAATTAACTCTTCTCCGATGTTGTGTGGTTTGCCTTTTTGAGCAATTAACAAAGGGATATTGTACGAAGCTCGAAGTCCGTCGTCATCTTGCTTAGCAGCCGCCGAAAATAGTTTTGATACACTTGGCTGAGTATTATGCTTCTTCTCTAGGTCTTGAAAATATGCTACATTCTTGTCTTTCTTATCTGGATGCATTTTATTCAAATGACCTTGCAGTCTTGAAGGCTTCATTGCTTCGTTCGAAAATGTTTTTAGACATAGAAGACACAAAGGCGACGACGGGTTTGTGGGATTTTCAATAAATCCGAATTTAATATATTCCGCAGAGTATTGCCGTCTCTTCTTTTTTACTTCCGACATTGTTTTGTTTTGAGAAATACGTAAGTGGTATAATGAAGTACTGCTTATCTATTATGCGCGAAACCGCAAATGAAAATAAAATAAATTTACGTCGTTTATATAGGATTGCATAAGCAGCACGCACCAACAGGAATAAGACAAACGTGCATAAACTCGTTTATCTCATTCGACGCCCAATCGTACTCGACAAGCAAGAACAAGTATTATAGAACCAGCCGATTGATACAGGAATGTACAAATCGGATTATTTAACAAAAACTTGTTAAAACATGATTGCCCGCGGTCTATTATATCGAACCGAGTTTGAGCTATATCTTAATTAATATTAGTTGATGTTCACAAGATGTAGTCGAGAGTCGAGAGCTCAGTCGGTATCTAAGAGTCTTCCTAGCTAGGTAGATGAAATTATAAATCGACCCCAAAGCCCTACACAACGCCCCCTTTTTTTTTCTGGGTCTCTTACCGCCCCCCTTTAGGCCTGCAGCGCCCACAAGGGGGCGTTATCGCCCACGTTGGGAAAGACTGGTCTAGACCGATACTGTTATCAAAGCGTTTTATCTTTACGGGCTTTGTTTAATTTTTTTAAGGTTAATTTAAACAGAAAGAACTGCATTTGAAATTTTTGCATTTCAAATCAAGTTACAAACATAAGATCAGCTCTCGTAGAGCTCGGCGCTCGCTGATCTCAACCGGTCAGTGAGGTTGAGCAACGTACACAGAGTCAGGGAACCTGATGGGTGACCAAAGTAGCAATTTATCACGAGCGTTTCCGTGCTTCGGAGGGCACGTTAAACTGTCGGTCCCGGCTGTTGTCGATTGACTACAGTCGTTACAACCAAGTCAGAGGCCATTGTGCGGTTATAAACTCTGACACCAGGGTTAGCCAAGTTCGCCACACACTTGACTATACCTACACGATAAGAAGAAGAAGCTCTCTGGGGACTTAGAGAGTTGATAGCTACTTTTTGTAAATTAAAATAAATGCAATGTCAAAATTAAATCTGAAGTCTCAATAGTCCGTAAGCCGAAATTTGTCTACGTCCTGGGTTCCTAACCTGGGGGTGATTACCCATGCGGGGGTAAATCAGCTATTTTACGGGGGTAACGAAGAACCTAATTATTAGAATCGTAAAAAAATAACAATTTTGTAAATCATAGAGCCTTAATTGATAAGTGTGAAAGATATGGAATAAGGGGAAAGGCGCTGGAATGGTTGACAGGTTATTTGTCTGAAAGAAGCCAATCTGTAGAGTTGAATCAAATTGATAACAACGTCAATTTTGCTAATTTTAGATCACAGAGTAGGTTCAATAACATAGGTGTTCCACAAGGGAGCATATTGGGTCCTTTATTATTTATCATTTATATTAATGATATATCTGACATAACAAAACATAAAATGACATTATTTGCTGATGATATCTCAGTTGTGATTTCTAATGACATTAAAATTGAAACAAAAAAGTACATCGAAGAAATACATAATACAATTACAAATATAAATACATGGCTCGAAAATAATTATTTAAAGGTAAATTTATCTAAAACTAACTATATACAATTTTTAAATTATAAAACACAAAATTTGGATCTTAAGCTTACCTATCAAGGTCAGAATATTGAAGAAGTAAATTAAATCAAGTTTTTGGGACTTATTCTTGACAAACATTGTAATTGGAAATCTCAAATCGAATCAGTGTGTAACAAGCTTGCAAGATTTACATACGCACTAAAGCGCCTTAGAAGCATAGCTGGTGTAGAGGTGGCTCTCATGGCGTATCATGGATACGTAGCGTCAGTGCTTCGCTATGGACTCATTATATGGGGGAACTCGGTTGAGATACTCAATGCACAGATTGCACAAAAAAAGTGTGTTAGGGCAATTTGTGGAATCGGACCACGGGAATCCTGCAGACCGTGGTTTAAAAAGCTTAACATTTTACCTTTGATTTGCATGTACTATCACGTTCATATATGGAGGCATAGTCAATACAAAACGCAGAAAACAAGTCGCTTGCGGCCGCTCGTGTACTCACACATGGACACAAATGACGTATACCGCATACCCCACTACGCTTATTGCTCTGATAACAGGCATAATTTCACGAGCCAAAGCATAAGTCTTGCTGGCGCAGCGGAAACACTGTCTGCCTGCTGTAGCAAGGCGCGGGTTCGAGCCTAACTGTCGCCTAATAGCTACGAAGTTTTGTTAGATATGTTTTGGTTTTCAAACATTTTTATAGTCATAGACCATACCATACAAAAATTGAATGCAATGAAGTTAGTTTAGATTCATTCGGTTCGGTGTTCATGAGCAACCTGTTTGTCATTGCTAGATCATAAGCAAAGGTGCTCGTGTATTCTTACCGTATCGGCAGTTTACTGTGATTTCTTTTTTCGACATGCATACAAATACATAATAAGTTTGCAGGAGAGGCAGTGTATTGTTGCGCTGCACAATATAGGATATAATATATCCCAAATTGCTAATGAGACAGGTCTTACAGTGAGTATTCTAATGTTTACTTAATATTAACACTGTTTTTAAATTTATAATTTATTTTGAGAACGTAAACATATCATCTAAATGATAAGCTTAACTATTGTAATGCATTTTGTTAGTGGTGCATAGTTTTTGTTCCTTATTATATTAATCTTGTTATTTTGGTTTTAGTGAAGGACGGGTGAATCATTACGGAATGAGGGTAACGTGTAATCTCGGCCGCGCAGTGGACGATTGCGAGTTATCAATGAATCAGCGTGTGGTGCAAATGTATGAAAATAATGAATTCATACGGAAGATAAATGGAGTTCATCGATTCTAAGGCATAACAAGTTTAATTAAATATTGTTATATGTAAAATAGTGATATTTATCTATAACTTATTATTTTGTTATTATAAGCTATATATCTACTGCCTTGTAGTGCAAGTTGAATATTAATTTTTGTTGAGGTTTAGCTTCAATACTCTTTTCTTCACGAAAACGAATTCTTAAGCTATAACCTTAATAAAACTGTTAAGTGATCAAGTTGCAGAAAAAAAAAGTGTTTTTGTTAGTAGGGAATAAAATTACCTAGTCGAATTTCATATTTGTTTTATTCAAATACTTTACCACTGATACAATAATGTAACATTATTATTATTAATGTAATATTATGTGTGAAAATAGTTGTTAATGCTTTAATAAATAAAAATAAATTACAAAAAGAAACTACTCGGCTGGGAATAGAACCCGTGAACCTTTCTCCCTGCTAGGACAGTGCTTATCCGCTGGACCATACATAACGCTAGTAAGATCGACAAAATAAAGATACACTACGTCATGTTTACATTACCGATTGTTTGATATGACTCAACAGCAGCGGTGAGTGGAGGACAGTGCAATGTCGGGTGAATGCGTCCTACAAAAACTTCACCGAGGAGCCAAGAGATGTCGCTTAGCAAAATTATGTTCTTAGAGGAGGCTACAAGCTTGTGTGCGTGAGAAATCGTTTGAACTGTGTTCATAGGAACATAGTCCCTATTGCAACGCGCTAAGTAGTTTAACTATGCCTCCATTAAAGAACGCTACTGTACATATTCGAGGTCTGCGGTTTTGTCAGGGCACATCCTACTTTTTACACAAAACATAATACAAACCCTCGAATACGGCCTAGGGATCCCACTCTTCTGTCACTGCCAGTGTGCAAAAGTGTACTCAGGCAAAGGAATTGCTACTACATGTCTGCAAAAATATACAATCACCTTCCTTTCGACGTTACCACAAACACTTTTTAATAAAAGGCTTAGGTGTTGGTTAATGGATCATTGTTTTTATACTTTAGACGAATATTTTGGAAAACATTATTAAAATATTATGTAATTAATTGGAATTTATTGATTATGAGCATGTTAAAGTTGACATAATGAAATTTTAAAATTTGAATGTAATTATTTGCTCTCTTTTAATTGATGTGACTTTTATGAAAACTAAATCGTAGTACTTATTTAAATAATATTTTGCTCTATTTGCATGTTACCTTTATGACTAAATGTATTGAACGTAATTTTTTTTTTCTTCATGAAACATCTGTAATCCACATTTACTGCAATAAAGATCATTCATTCATTACAGAATTGTTAAATCATAATTAGTTACTAATATAATTCTGACTTGCCTACTGTTGACTAATTCAAAAATATTAATTTAATTCAACATTTTGCATGCTGTTCATATATGGCAAAACATGAGTTCTGTACCTTATATATATGGTATAACACCTGTATAACACCTGTTATACCATGTTTTAAGCAAATAAAGTTATCTTATCTTAACCATATTCGTGGCAGTGCTACAAACTCGAAAATCTTCAAAGTTCTATGCGATGAAGTTGGTGCAAAATTTAATTCTCTTTTGAACCAGACAGAGGTACCAAACAGAGAACACAAAAAGAAAAAGAGTTTTTCTCAAAAATAAAAGATAAAACATTGCTTGTATTGTTTGATTTGATAACATTTTAAAGGGGGGTAAAATCAGTTTTCCTCATAGGTTACAGGGGTAACACTATTAAAAAAGTTAAAAACAGCTGGCCTACGTCATGTGACATCACAATAAAATGTATGGCACCCGGTCGAAAAAACCATTCCGAATTGGCCGAAAGTACGAAAAGGTCTTCTTTGATCTAATTTAAAAGTTTAAAAAAAAAATCTCGTGGCAAGAGGTAGCCTTTCAGAAAGAAAAGATAAAAACCCAAACAAATGTCAAAAAGAAAACATAATTCAGTCAGTCTGATAAGTAGTTTCAGCCATCTAGGAACTGGAAGACTTTTTTTTCAATATTTAAACTTAAGGGACTATAGGTAGATGCTACCACGAATATCATAATGATACCTTTAAAACACTGTTCTGAGTCCAAAATCCTTATGACTATAGAGCTGTTCCGACTGTGTGCCATGACGTAGGCTTTGGAGCGGGCTTAAGGACTACAAACTAAAAACTTGAGATAATCAAACAAAGCCTTTGAGATCCTCCTGAGTGTCTCATTTCACGGTTTAAGTAGAAAAAGCTGAGCAAGATGTGTCACATTGCAGTCACTATATGGTTGCTTCAAAGGTACTATGTACTAAAATGCATATAACGCTTGAAATTTCAATTAGTATTCAGTTTGTTATTTGTGTATGTGAATGCTGCCCAGGGGCCTTATTCTATTATAAAGAAATAGTTGAAATCGATCTGAGATGAATGGAGTCAATCGCTCGAACTTTGCTGTATTTGATTAACATCGTTAGATCAAATCATCTTGTTACAGCAATATACGATTAGTCTACGACGTCCAACCGTAACGTAATCGATATCACATCTTATATGTATAGCCCCTGCTCCCTGTATGCTCGCATTATTAGTTTTCACTAATATGTGGTGTTGCTATAGTGTGAAGAAGTATATAAAGATAAGTTTATCGTGTAAAGATACGGTAAACATAGCCAGTGTTAAAATACATAATTAGAACTCAAGTAGAATGTGATAATACAACTTTTACCATCACGACTCATAAGAAAACAGTGAAAATTGTTTTTCAAACACGTTGTGGCTAATTAAAATTAAAATATTTTACACTCAATTACTTGAGTTTTCAAGATAATGTAAACAATGACATCATTCCTGCTGCACAAAAAGTTTAACTGACACTTCCTTTTGACAGTATTTTTTTTTATTATGTTCAGTAAATGACTTTTTTTTAAAGTTGAGGGCAAAAAAAGGGCTTTTAATTTTGAAAATTGATGAACATTATACAGTAAGCTGTTGTGTTAATCTTTCCCCAAAAATATAGCATCTCCTTGAAGTGAAGCTAATACTTACTGGAAGATAAGTGAATGTGAAAATAAAATAGGAACGCATGCCACTTACGTTTTATTGTTATGTTGGATAGGTAATTCTATTTACTACCCAATTAAAGTTATTGATAACATTTTACTCCATGATATCTTAAACAATGTAGGTACTTTTACATAACTTATTCGAACTTATAACGAATGTGTCTAACCAAACAAAAAAAATGAAATTGTTTAGTTACATACACCTATAAAATGAGCAACAGTAGAATCCCAATTGTTTTTTATTTACACTTAATATTAACAAAATATTTCCTGTTACAAATTCAAAGCCACAGCTAAAAAAAATTAAGGCGATAGATAGTAAACATAACCCACCTTTTTGAGCAATATCCGATGAAACTATCAAAAAATGTTTTAATAAACGAAACAATTCACATTTTCATTGATGAACGAACAGTGTTGTAACAAAAAAACATTATAAATTGGGGCTCGATGCGCACAAAGCACGTTAGGTCTACTACGCATGCCGCGGTGACTGATTCGAATAGAAACGATACGACTTACTACGTTTTGGTTTTAGCATGTATGCGGGAAAAATAGAGGAAGGAAAACTTTGAACACAAAAGAATTGGTATTAGAGAATTGGTACTACTCGTAATACATCATTATTTGAAACATGTTTTATTTAAGAGTTAAAGTACTAACATGTTTGGTATTTATCGGAACTAAGTATTACCAGAATAAGTAACTTTAAATTGTTAGCAGAAATTGAGTTAATCAGCCGCCAAACGACCAAGTTTTCTTTAATTTTCTAATCTAAAGGAACGACGAAAATAAGAAATTTGCCTCTGGTGCTCTCGTCTAAATTATAAAAAAAATTCTTGAGGAATACTGTCGAGTTTCACTAGCAAAGTCGTTTTTAAGTTTTGCCAATTTGATTTAAAGTCATTCATTATACTTACTTTAGCCTCTTATAAACAGGAACAATCATTCGGGAGGGCTGGAGTGACATAGAGAAAATGTCGCTTTGTATTTTTTTTAAACAGTGTCTATTTTGTAATTTTGTTGTATATACGGCGGCACATCAGGCTAAACAGGTTGACCTTGACGTCGCCTTTATGTCGTTAGCAATAGCGCCGGCTTTCGTAATGAACATGTTTAATCTGACGTGCTGCAGTCTGTACAATAAAGGATTACATTACATACATACATAGGAAACCTTTTCCCATGAATTTAGTGAATTATAGGGTATCCGACTAAGTAATATTGTACCATAAGATGAAAAAGTACCTAAAATAAAAATATTTCCCATATAAAATTACCGTAATCGAAATAACAGTCAGTCTGTGTTACCAAGAATGCCATAAACTTATTAAAGCTCATTCCAATAAGATCTACATCAGCCTCCATCTCCAGAGGGAGACGGAGATAAAATAATATTCTGAATTCTAGAGGAGCGATAAGGACAGCTAATGCCGAGAACCAGCTCTGATTTTGTTTGTATCTCTGCATGATGTCATGGCAACGGGATCGCCGCCATCTTAAGGCTCATTCGTTTTGGCGGGATGAAATGGGAAATTGGGAAGTGATGTCCTGTTTTGTTTTGTCACACGTACATACAATAGACCAGATTCGATAATTTTTAAAACCAAAAAAAATTATAGTAGGATGAACCTTATTGGAAAAGGCCTTCCTTTTCCCTTGAATATTATTCAATTTATATTCCCTTGAGACATATATTCCCTTAAACAAAAATTAAAGGAAAAATAAATTATGGGCGAACTGAAGTCGGGAAGTGGAAGGGATCATCCCCTTAAGGGAAAAAACGGTTTATCTCGTTTTCCGGCAAAACAAAACTACGATAATTTTTAATAATTGGCAAATGCAAACTAAGTAAATACGTAATACAAAGATTACACCGTAAGTATTGGTTCTCACTGTAGGTAGAAATAGTATTTTATGGATTAACAGTTCCTAGAATATTCAAGGGGGCTCCCATACAAAAAAAGTGATTTTCTTGCTCGTTTTTATAGAAAGTCTGTCCGAGGCTATATCTCATGATCTGTGATAGTCACAAGGTTGAAATTGTCACAGATAATGTATTTCGGTTTCTGCTATAACAACAAATACTAAAAAGTAGAATAAATTAAATATTTAAGGGGGCTCTCATACAACAAACGTGATTTTTTTGCCGCTTTTATAAAACCGGCCAAGTCCGACTCGCACTTGGCCGGTTTTATAGGTAATGGTACGGAACGGAACCCTTCGTGCGCGAGTCTGACTCGCACTTGCCCGTTTTATTTTCGATATCTACTATGCTTTAGATATTTGTTTTCAGGTCGGGTGGGTTAGATATTTGTTTTCGGGTTTGTTTGGGTTACAAGGGACCCACGACACAAAGGAACCTTAGTGTGGGCTTTTAAGTGTGGGGCCTTATTTTAAAAAATCAAAGAAAAGTAATTAAATTATAATGAATTTAATATTAATACAACATATAATACTTGGACCCCATAATAATGTTTTGGGTGCTATAGTTTTCACGGTTTAAATAACAATAAATAAATAGGTAAAAAATTGGTTAGATTCGTCTCTAATATTTACAAGTACCTGTAGGTATATTAAGCACTTCTTTTTTTTAAACAGCTTTTACAATTTCTACATGATCATAATTCTAAATAAAGCTTCCATTTGGTTACTAGCAGCATATAAGAATAACATTAAAATACTGTGGCATGCAACTTAATCTACAAATAACCTAAGCCTTCCCAGGCCATCACAACCATAAATCGAGGGAGAATCGAATAGATTGTGTTGTTTCCTTGCAGTCTTATCCTTATGTGATAACGCGTCCTGTGTCAGCAGAAGACGTACGGTCTGACGCAGATAGGACACCGGTCGGAGGCGGCCAGACAACGGCGCAAGCAGTCAGCGTGGAAGAAGTGGGCGCAAGGGGTCACGCGGGCCGATCTCATCGTGCCTAGACACACCGCGCACACGTCTTCTAACGTAGACAGCTCTTCAGGCGTCGCACGCCGGAACCTCGCCAGTGACCTGCACGCTTCATTCAGCTTTACCAGCGCTTCACCAAACCTGTACCTCCCGTGCACAAATACGCACACATACAGGATCAAAAACGCCAGTCTCCACTGCTCGTACCACACAAGCGCCGGCACCAACGGCACGGCCAATACTGTCGTTATTCCTCTGGCCCACACACCCAAATACAGCGCCTCCATGCCTTCTAAACTTTCCATCTTCATTGCAGTCAGCACGACCGGCCAAATTTCCAGGAAGGTCCTCTCTGTCAGCAAATAATACGTCCCCGTTATGACTGTATACAGAAACGTCGGTCGGAAGTGTTCCAATCCTTGTTCTAGTCCAAGAGTTAGGAGGATAAAAGTGATAGTGACGATGAAGGTGACAGCTTTGGTCCATTCGAGGACGATCTTGGTGGCGGACATGGCGAGGTGCTTGACTTGGGAGTGTCGCGTGACGTTGACGTAGGGAGACCAGTCCTCCTTGGTGCAGATCTCGCGGACATAGCTCACGGAGTAGGTGATCACGTTGTAGAACATGAGCGAGTAGAGTGACGTCAGCTTGCCCTGCGCCACTAGCAGCCGGTCGCAAGCCGTGAACATCAGCAACTGGAATTTAACAAATGATATATTAGCAAACATTTTTTTCTTAATTACTATGTCCTTTCTTTCTGCTATATTTGCAAAAAATAACATAATGATGATTCTTTACAAAAAAGATAAAAGCGAATAAAGTGGAAAACAAGCTCAGCTATTTATTGAAGTGGAGATCCAAACTTTGGCTCTACCTTTCCACTTTTTTCTAATCCCTGAGCAAAAAGAAGAACAAATAAACAATACAAACTTTACTTTTATAACACCAGCAATAATTTACTAGGACAAGGCAGGAAAAGACCTCAGGAAAAGGTAGAATTAAAACCTGGAGACGTTTTTACCTGGCAGATCATGGTGGAAAGATTGTTCATCTGTAAAAAGAGTTTTTCTGTCCGTTCTAGTGGAGAGTATATCGCTTTGAGCACCCCCATAACGTTGGCTATGGGCGCGCGCAAGCGGCGGGCGGCTTCTGAAACAATTAACATCACCAATTAACTTTTATTTTATTTAATTATAAGATGGGTTAACTCTAGACCTCAATCTTGACCATAAGGTCAAATATGAGGTCGACGATGGAGCGAGTTACCCCGAAAATGCCTATAAAGGCACTGGTACTCCCACGCACCGACGGAACACAGCAAGCTTTTGGCGTCGGACTTCGGTAGGAGGGTGGTCGCGAACCAGACGGCCCTTTACAGAGCCTACTACACCGCATGAGACCATAGGACGCCACCTCCGATTCAGAACTAAGAGTTAAGATTTACTAAGAGGCATGTCTCATTTGTGTTTCCTTAGTCGCCTCTTACTACACCCACGGAAAGAGATGGGGTGGTGTTATTCTCAACCGATCACCACTAGATCACTACACCGATTTAGTATAATGGGCCTTTTTATAATACGAAAACGACATGGCAACATTTTATTACCATTGCCTCCTATATGCACTAGTGATACTAGAAGCTGGGAACATAGAAGGCAGGGTAATACAAATTCTGTCATGTTTCGAATTATTAAAAGGCCCATTGTGATACCGCGAGCGCAGCGCGATATCTTCCTCTCGAAAATAACGGCAATGGAAAATTTCTAGAATAAACGGACCTTATTCATTGACTTTTTCTGCAAATCAAGAGAAAATTGTTATGAAATTTATAGCGAATCTTTTTTTTCCGGGGGTTAATAAAAATAGCATTACATGAAGTTGGTGGATTTTTTAAGCCGAAATCTATATCTATATCTATCTATCCATATTATAAAGAGGAAAGATTTGATTGTTTGTTTGTTTGCATTGAATAGGCTCCGAAAATACTGGACATAATTTTCCCGAATTCCCACGGGAACGAAGTCCCGGGCTAAATGCTAGTTCTTAATAAACACAAACTTTTATAGAACCCAAATTTGACTAGCTCGTAAGTATAGCTAGGGCATTAACAATAGGCAAGTTTTTTTCCCTACAACCCTTTAGAAACTACTGGAATTTTCCAACAGAATCAACAGCGTTCATTCCGATCATCGTTATCCTTGAAAAGTCACTTTCATTACCACCCAACCTCTATCGCTTCAATGCCTTTCTCGGAATCAAAGGGTCTAGAGCAGACGACAGTGGGTGGTCAGGGGCAGATTGTCACATCGGATTGACCAGAATGTCCTTTCATTTTCAACCCTCATTTGCATTCATTTTCTAACTTTAAGATAAAAATATGGAAAGCGTTATGCGGTATACAGCCATGACGGCAATTACCTAGCATCTTTGAACTTCAGTCACCAAATGTTTGAAATTTCGTTGGTTCTCAATTTTGGCCAACTACATTGCCAACATGAAGGCGTAAGATAATGTCGTATGTTCCCGTCAGTAACGAACGGGCAGAACGACATCGACATGACAAAATTAAGTCACGCGTCTATGTTAGGTATGCTGAACAAATACAATGTGGTCGTCATAGTCATTCCACAGCCATTGATTAGCAAAATGTTGTCCGGTATTTTTTTCCGACCGTACAAGCCAACTTTTACGATGAAAATTTCTGAAAAGGAATTTATAAAGCTAACGAAAAAAGCTTTTTATTTACAAAGGTATACATATATCAACGCACGCACAGCCAAAGCTACTATTTAGGTGATTCAGGTGCCTGAAATTGCAACGGCAATGCAGTAGCAGAGATTTTCGCTGGAAATTAAAATCGCGAGTTTTCTTTAAATATTCTGGTTGTACCGTATAGAAATTTCTTCATAATAACTCTGATATTGAAAAAAAATGTGTATCCCCTGACATTAATAATTGCGTATAACGTTTATTTAATTCCGAATCTTTTTTTGTTGGGGGTTAAAAATGGTTGCAGCTAAGTTTATTTCAAATCAAGCCTATTAACGAATTAATAAAAGCTGCAAGCAAAAAATGCTTTATAACGCTATCCTTATGGTATAACACCATCCTAACATTGAAAAGCTAATATTTTTTTGTAAAGTCTGCTTGTATAAAAGAGGCACCCTTTGTAGGGGTAGCCAGTTCAGAGCCGGCTTCCTTTGATCCTAGTACTACGCTCTGGTAAGTAATAAACTATGCTAACTTACTGTGCTACACTTTTTTTTTATCTTATGACTGCATTAGACTACTCTTTGAACACCCAAACGACTGCAAACAAAATGAGAAGTTTTATACTCGACTGCATGTTTCTTTCCGGAGTTTACTTTTCTAAAAAAAAATATTATTCGTTTAAAACAATGAGAAACTTTAATTAATCAAAGTTCTGACTAACCTCTGGTTTTATGAACCCTAAATGTAAAGGTTCCTTGTTGAATATGGAACTCTAAAAACTAACAGAAATCAAGTTAAATTATAAATAGTGGTAAACCTGTTTATTTTAAATATCGTTGAGCGCGTTGAAATCTTTTTATAGCGAACGCGCTAAATCAAAGAAAAGAGTTCAATGAATACCACAGTACTTTAAAAATAAAATTAAAATGAAATTTAAGGAGTTTCAGTCAGTAGGTAGGTAGTAAAAGATGACTCGCTTAATACATTTCTCTTTTATGAATTCTTTTAATGTTGACTTTGACCTATTTGGCTAACGAAGACAGAAAAGCATCGTAAGTGGAGTGCCGTTAGATTTTAACCTCGGAACCCGGTTCCACTGAATGGATTTTCGTACAACATTTTTTATTAATTACGTTCTCTGATGTATAAATGATAAAGTTTACTGTTCAAAATTTGCCGATCTCAATTATATCTGCTGTTTAGGAATTGCCATACAAAAGAAACATTGGATTTTTTTTCCCACTGACAAAGATTTCCACGCAAAATCAAAACTATCGAAGCTGGAAGTTTGACATTTTGCAAAGATGATTTCAAATATTGTGAAAACTTACGTAAAAGACATTACACGGAGTTCCCATGGGAACGAATTGTAGGGCGTCCGCTAGTTGATATGTACGTTTGGTGTTTAAGTCGCAGCCCTCTATCTTTCAATCTATTACAGAAAGCTAGTTCAAATTTTCATAAAATACGTATTATGATGTAACATTAAAATTGTTATTACTTATTTCTTATTAACAAATTACTTATAATTACAAATTATGTCATAGATAAAATATCTAGGACATTCACATAAGGAATTAGTTTACACGACGAAAGAAATTGTGGTTTTTATGTCATAAGGATACAAACTATGTAGATTCTAGGAAATAGTTTTAAAATGCTTAGTTATAGTGTTTTGAGTATTAAAACGAGAATGAATAGCCTAGCTCATAGACGCACAGTAGCTTCCCTATGTGTTTTTTATAAGATGTACTTTGGGAAGTGTACTCAGGAGCTGCATGAGCTCATTCCGCCTGCCTCTTTCTTCTATCAGATGCCCAGACGCACCGCAGGGTATCATCCCTATCTTGTTAAAATCCCGCGGATTCGCACTGAGCGCTTTTTCATATTGCTCACTGCTTTTAAAAAAAAAAACGAAAATCGGTGTACAGTTTAGCCGTTTGGCACACGCATACTAGAAGTCAAAACAAAATTTTTGATCCGCAGTTCCTAAAAAAGTTTCCCTTAGGAGAGGTGTGCTGAGTCATCATTTTTTTTGTAAGGAAAAATATTTTTTTTCTGAATCCTATCGTGTGTGGTATCAAATTAAAGGGCTTTTAAAGACGGTTCTAAAAATATACCACATTAAAAATATACCTTTTCGCCAGTTTTGTTTAAAAAAAACAAAAATAATTTTCAAAACAAACGGCTAAACTGTTCACCGATTTGCGTTTTTTTTTGCGTAGCGTTTCAACTATAGGGTATGAAACCTGCCTTCGCCTGCATTTCCGAATTTATATAACCTGAATTTCTTTATAGTTGGAGTGTATAGGCTGCTTCTGGGTTAGCTTGCTACATTCTCGACCGCATCTTTTCCCTTGAGCTAGATTGTGGTCAAGAGCAAACCCATTATTAATAATAAAAAATGACATGTTACAAACTAACACAAACGCAGATCCTGTAAAAGTTCCTATTGTAAAAATTAATTAGTAAATGGCATTTAGGTATGTTAATGTTTAAAAAAAAAACGTTAACGTTCTGTCCCCTACTACGTTTCATTCATAATCTCTACGTCTTAAAATACTTATAATTTCAATAACATGTTGTTTTCTACGCGCAACTATTTTTGGCGCCAAAAATAAAACACAACAACTATTGAGCGTCGTGTTTATCAAAAAATTTGTTTATTGAAAGGTGAAATGACTTTTATGGACGTGGGTATTTATACTGGAGCTTTGTTTTGATTACTACTCTTGGCCCACGTCTTTGGCTTCTTAGAATAAATCTGAAATAAATAAATATCACCCCCACATTCCATAACTCTCTGTCCATTCGTTTAGGAGTTATACGTTGCCTCAGACAGACACAAAGATTCAGACACACAGATAACCATTTTAAACTTATAACACGCCTCTTTTTTGTCGAGTGTTAAAAATTATACAATATTCCACAATCTATAAAATTAATTCATATAATTTATAAATTATAATTCATTTTATGATCTCCTTAATGTTGTATTGGCATAGTCAAGGGAGCGAACAAATTAAAAAGGTTTAGCTTTTTAAATCTCATTAAAAAACGTGACTGAGAGACGACATATACCCACAGGATGTATAATAGTGATAATATAGAGTTTAATATGTGGAAGAAGTGAGTCCAATGACGCACACGCATTGGCAGCCGCCCAGCTTCCGCCCGCCCATTCAGCTCTCGACAATGACCTGACTTCACCACATATGTACAACTACTATACAATCATACAGACACGAAGACACATCAGATGTTTCGCGAGATTGTTTTTCAAATGTTTCTTTTTGGACGGTTTCACACTTGGTTTTATGATCGACAAACTTTGACGCACGGAGATAATAAAAACTGATTCTGAAACATATGGCTACACAATATTTTTCTTCAAACCTTTGAACAAAACTAAATTTAGCGGCAATGCTAAAGCAAAACAAAAAGGTACTATTTTTTCCTTCCTCAAGTTTGTGGCAAACTCGACTAACTTAGGGAATAATATACCTATAGGTAGAGAAAGCACAAAAACCAAAATGTTGTCTGAAAAAATACTTCGAAGTAAGTGTAGCCCATAACTTTCTACTTTGAAGCATTGTCGTGTTCCTTTGATGACTTAGTATTGAAGATAATATCACAAGGTATTCAAGTTATGAGCAAAAAACAAAAAAAGGACCTTTATTCCTCCATGCCAACATTAGCGGCACCTATAACTGAGAGAACTTTACTAGACAATGTTCAGAGGGCTTACCCCTATACTAAGCAACTTTCTTCAATCGTTTGACAACTTTTCAGACCGCTTTCTTACATCATACGACCAACTAATATTAGACACCACGTGTTCTATCACCTGTTTGTTTTGCAACATGTTATTTATTACGTGTAGTATAAAGTACAAAGTTGCGTGACACCTGTCATTAGAAATGTGATATTATTTAATTAGTCATTATAATGGCGCAACATTGCACTTTGCTTCGGGATCGACACATTGGCACTATTCTTATATCGCTGTCTTTGCTTACCTACTATTTTAATTGGACACAATAAGTACATCATCATTTTCTGAAGTAGAAGGATCCCAACCTTTAACGTTGCTTACGAGTATTATACCTATATGTCATAGGTAAAAACTATACTTTCTCATCTTAAAAACCTGGATAAAATGTAGTTTTTTCGAGGCAAATTTTGTGTAAATTAATCTTAGGAAATACATGTCTTATCACCAGCAACTAGCTGTGAGATAGTGGCATCAATTTTTTTTTTTCGATTATTCGTGAATGTATGGGGAAGTTATCTAATTAATAAATATATCAAACAGTAGTAGTTCAAATCTGATACACAGACAATTTCACCCGTTGGGATAAGATAAGACAACTTACTTCTGGCCGCCTTAACCACGGCGGGGTACCACCGCGCAGGGTAGTGGTAGTTGGCGGAGATGAGCACGGGTACCACAAAGCAGGTGTACGCTGCCATCAGCCACGCACCCCCCAGGGCCACCAGCAGCCCTCGAGGAGCCCAGTACGGCAGCAGAAGTACCACCGACAGCAACCATACTGGAACATGCAGATATTACAGAATCGTTTATGATATTTACTACGTATAGCGATATCATGATAAAACATTGCTTGCCCGCATTTCATTGACTAGATTTTGGTAATCTACCTAGTTAGATCAAGCAAGTTTTCAATTGTTTTCAGAACGGATAATTTTGTCTATAACGTAAATGGAGCATACAGATTCTCCCAGAGACTGCTCTATCCTCTCAGCCTATCTAGACGGGATTTACTCAAAGATTTTATATCATACAACATTAACACTGTAAATGTCGGTCATTTATTTTTATTTCGCCAGTAAACAAACTCGATTTCTTGGGTGACTGCGTTTCCAAGGCCGAACTTTTATTATTCTTTTATTTCACGTGATGTTTACCAATCATTTTCTTCTCTAGAAAGGAAAAAACCTGCCATTTCTACACATTTTATTTCTATAAAACTTGGATAAAATTTAATAAGTAATGTGTCTCAGTTAACTGCAAACTACAAATTGCGAACTGTCGTCCTAAATTATGATTCACAAATCTTTTTGGCGTGACGCAAACTTTTCCGCAGCCCCTGACCTGATTTTCTTGAATGCAAGTCTGTCCAATTTAAATATATACAGTTTTAAGGAAAATCCTTTTCCTTAGTAAGGGCAATGTGTTCCATGGTCATTTGGTGACCTACATGTCCAAGTTCGATGTTAATATATCTTCGTAAGGCAGATTTACACCGAAATATAACCCCGAGTTAAAATTTAAGCTTTATCACTTTTTATTTCAGCCAGCATCGTCGACATGAATTAGTCATTTTAAGTTCCTAAACAAAGATCGAAAGTTGCTTACAAGCGTATGTGGCTATATGTCTACCCCTTGACAACACCACAAATCCATACGAAATATTACAATTTATAAGAATCTTGACCTTATGGTCAAGATTGAGGTCAAGAGTTAACCCATCTTATAATTAAAAAAAAGAATCGCACGACGAGTAAGAGCTAACTAACATTTAAATTTCCTTCACCTATATGTTTCAAAACAGTACAAATAAACAAATGATTCGTGAAGTTCTGAGAACTTGCATGCAAAGAAAATAGATTAGAAATTACAAAAAATGTTTACAAAAATATAAATGCGCACATGACATCGTGTTTACTTCTAAAGTATCTACACAAGTATGAATTATAATTATGAGTTGTATTACGAACAGGTTCTCAATAATAAATAAATAATTCAAGCTCTAATACTATCCCTTTCGTTTGGTATAGCTAATTTTTGATAAGAATTTTGCAGAAGTCTTTTCGTTACGAAGAAAGCAGTAAATAACAAGATTTGCAATTAACCCTCGAAACATGAACTGCAAAGTTCCATGCACTGTTTCTCAAATAACACATTTCACAAATTCAAGTACCTATGTTGGCGATTTTATCTTCTGATTTGAGCGCGGGAATTTTCGAGAAAGAATCACTCCTTATTCGACCTCGCACTCGTGAAATCATCCCCATTTTGTGAACAAAAACTTAGTTTTTCAGCTGTAGTTAAACACTCGTGAATTTTCACTTGGATAGTTCGCTTTTTAGGTTAAAGTGGTACTTGTAGCGAATGGTTCGTTAAAATTAAAAGGAAAACTTCTGTAGTGGACGGCGTATGTCACATGAATGCGCATTTGGGCGGCGCACGTTTAGGCGGGCGCGGCAACGCGTACGCAACCCGAACGATCACTCTCACAACTCACAACCTAAAGTGATATTCTTAAACACTTACATATCCATTGCTGTCCACTAGTAATGCCAACAACGTGACGTTTTACGCAACTCTATTATAAACAGAAAGGTGTCGCCTTTAGTATTCTTCTAACTTCGAGGTCTTCTTATACTGGCTTGGTATACGTCATCTTGCTGTCGAATGTGCGTATCTGGGTAATAAATACAGTCGTAAAGGCAATGTATAGCGAAATTAGCAAAGATTCACCATCGACGATGCTTACAGTGCAATGACGTTACTAAATATTTTTAAATTTAATTCTATGTCAGTGACTCGGGATCAAAACACACCTTCATATTTTGGTGGCTCCTACAAGTTCTAATAAGTCTGATTAGTCATCACTGAATTTATTCGATGACAAACCTGAAGCAATCTGAAACCAAGAATTTGCGCTTGATTTAACTAAAATCGAGTTAAAAACATCATCATTTAAAACGTACCAAAATTTAACCCGTCGCTTGCTTGTTTAACGACGCGTGCGATACAAATCTCGGTACACCATGTGTTCAAAAAGCACGCGAAGGTTTAAAAGTGGTGGCCAAAAAAAGTAAAGTTATTATTTTAAGAGGACACATTATTCTTAACATTTTTTTTATGACAGCTAAGCTGTACGACCTTAACGAATTTTCCTTTTTTAAGCTTAAAAATCTAGATTAATGCATTTTTAAATCTAGACTTTAAACCTTTAACCTAATACGAAAAATGTTTTGTATCACAATCTATTGAAACACTATTTTCTATGGCCGGAACATTTAAAATCCAGATTTATAAGTGTCAAGAACAAATCTAGTAATGGTCATACAGCTTAGCTATAATACTAAAAAACGTTTAGAATAATATGTTCTTCCGAAATAATAACTTAACCTTTTTTGGCCGCCACTTTACAATTTTTAGTATTTTTCGTATGGGCCGTGAATGATGTCCTTTTAAGAAAATTAATTTTGAAACGTTTTTATTTATTTATTACTAGCTTTCCGCCCGCGGCTTTGCCCGCGTGGACTACAGGTTATATTCTGAGATAAAATGTAACCTATGTCATTTCCCTAGGTCTAATCTATCTCTGTACCAAATTTTATCAAAACCGGTTCAGTAGTTTAGGCGTGAAAGTAGTTTAGGCGGTTATCAAAACCCGGTTCAGTAGTTTAGGCCCACACATTTTCATAGCACAGCTCACTAGCTTCGCTTAGTACAGCTCTGGTGGAAACTGCTTAGCAGAGCGAGGTTTATGTACTTGTACGTACAAAACAAGCGAGAGATGTGTGCGAGGGATGTGTTGCGACGGATGTGTTGCTACGGATGTGTTACGAGGGATGTGTTCCGATGTGTGTTCTACACCGCACCCCTCCCCCGCCGACACATTTCACAGCCTCGCAACGCATCCTCGCTCGGCTCGCACCGCGCATTTTCATAGCTCTGCTACACATCCTCGTATACGACACATTTCCATCGCACAGCAGCCTAAGGGTGCTTTTCCACCAGAGATGTGCAAGGGAAATGTGTCGTGCGAGGATGTGTAGCTGTGCTATGAAAATGTGTGGGGGTTTCCACTAAAGCTGTGCGAGGAAAATGTGTCGTACGAAGATGTGTAGCGGCGCTGTGAATGTGCGGTGCGAGGATGCGTTGCGAAGCTGTGAAATGTGTAGCGGAGCTGTGAAAATGCGCATTAATGTGCGGTGCGAAGATGCGTTGCTAAGCTGTGAAATGTGTCGGCGGGGGTGCGGTGTAGCGGGAGCGGAGCGGCGCGAAGCCTGCCCGCCGCTCACGTCTCGCACACATTTCTCGCAACACATCCCTCGCACACATTTCTCGCAACACATCCCTCGCAACGCATCCCTCGCATTTCTCGCTTGTTTTGTATGTACAAAACCTCGCTTCGCTAACCCCTTTTCCACCAGAGCTGTGCTTAGCGAGGCTAGGAAAATGAAGCGTTCCTATTGGTCGATTTTTTCCTCGCACACCGATCCGCTTCCTCGCACATCTCTGGTGGAAAAGCAGCCTTAGGATGATTCATTATTCTTGAGTAACATAGGCCACATATTTTTCCCGAATTCCCACAGGAACGAAGTCCCAAGCGGAATGCTAGTTTTTCATAAATTGTAAAGTGCAAACAGCAGCACCTGTGGCAACATGTTAGACTACTTGCGCTGCGAAAGCCAGTGCTATCACGAGTAAGATAAAGGCGACGTCAAGGTCAACATGATGCGTTGCCGAGTGTACAACATGCAGAAGATATGCGAAATCAGAAATCAGCGAAATTCACGTTTAGGTACTTACTTTTCCATAAAATTGTTAAATTAAGTTCTTAAAAGTTTATTTGAGAATGAACCTTTTTGTCACAAGGTAGGGCGATTTCATTTCATTAAACAAGTAGATTGGTAAACCAAGTCAGAGGCCATTGTGCGGTTTGAAAACTCTGACGCCAATTTCGCCACACATTTGACTATGCCTACACGATAAGAAGGAATCGTTTGATTCTTATGTATTTTCAGGAAACAATACCACTGTAAGTAGGTACTATTTTTGTTGTAGAACTCTTCCCTACAATGCATCTTCTGGTACTGGTGATGTTGCTAGCTGGCGGTGCGCTCGCGCATTACCGGTCCTACGACACGCGCAACCTACTGGAGAGGGAGGAACTGGATTCAGATGAAGAGGGGTGAGGAGCTTAACCATCATAAGGCCTGCGGTCTTAAGTCTTGGCCTTGAGGCCTTTAAGCGCCTGGCCACAGCTCACAGCGGTGGCGGCGGCTAGAAATTCGCATTTGTTACTGCTACCGCTCAGCAGGCCGAGTACGATAGTGACAGCGCCGCGACAACACCGCGGTCCTATATCAAAAGTCAACATTGACAACGCCATAGGGCGAGCAAGTCTTTGTGCGGGAGCCTCGTGCAATCAAAGTGAAGTTTCAGCGTGAGCCGAGCGCGAGTTTGTCGTTATCGTGCTAGAGCTGCTGAGTACAGTTCAGTGGCCGGACTGTTACAGTAAAGTTCTGTTATACTTTTTTTTGTGACTCACTTTACTTTGAAGTCCCGTAGTAAAAAAATAATTGGTCCTCCATACACAGGTATTTTAATACTTACAAGAGGAGCCCTGTTTAAACTAGCTCTGTGAAATATTAAGCATAACATGGGGCGATTTTAAATTAGTAAGCGAATTATGGGGTGATTCTCCCCATGATACTGAACAACTTATCCCAAGGAACCTTAAAAAAATCGACTTCCTTACAACGGCAAATCAGGTGATAGGTAGCACAAGTTGTAAGACAAAAAGTCGTTTCAGTAACAAAAAAGTCGCCCCATATTTCTAAATTCTAATGCCAGTATTCAAATTACAGGGTAACAGTGGAGTGCCCTGTGTGTGACAACTCCAACAGCTTTGTGGTGAACACGGAGGTGTGTCCCATAAAGATTGGCGGCAAATCCTACAAGAAGTGCAAGTACGGAACCTACAACAACCCCAAATGCGGCAACCGGCTTGACTGTTTGAGGGTAAACCGCTATTTAACATGAAAGCCCTTCTGGTGTTCTGTATCAAAAAAAATTAAAAAAATTGACAGGTGCCCTTTGCTGGTAGGCGCGACAAATATCTTCATCTTCTAATCTATATATACTATTTAAAAAGAAGAAAGATTTGATTGTTTGTTTGTTTGTATTGAATAGGCTCCGAAACTACTGGACCGATTTGAAAAATTCTTTCACCATTAGAAAGCTACATTATCCCCGATGGACATAGGCTACATAATTTTCCCGAATTTCCACGGGAACGAAGTCCCGAGCGGAATGCTAGTGTATTATAAATAAGTAAATATCAATGTTTGTTCCCTATGTACTCTTACTATTCATCCGATTACGATGAAGCTTTTGTGAGTAAAGTTGTTCTTCTGCATACTACGCCCGCAAGTTTTTGGAAAAAAAAGAGAAAAAGAACCGGGAACGAAGTCGCAGGGTTTTATTTTTAAAGCAGAAGGTTCACTCTTGACCACAATCTAGCTTAGGAGCAAGCTCACCCAGCTAGTTTTATTTTAAAAACTCGCCATTGGCACAGGTCTCTCTTAAAACATTTGCTCACACTCTTCACCAGTAGAATACGTATATGAATGAACCACCCATATTTTTTCATCCACAAAAGGTTGCGGCCAACTTACAAGAGAAATGTCAAGTCCCCGTCATCATCGAGCAGCTTGTTAGTCTTTTGGTCTAAACTATACTTTAATCTAATTAATCTAACATTATTCTAATATGTCTGTTTACCACTGTTTACACTTACAGGGCCCCGGGGATCGTTGCTCAGAGAAAGCTGCGTACGACTACTATGGCGAGCGCTGTGCTCCCGGCTACTATTGCAACCCGACTGTTGGCGAGTGCACCGGGCTAGAACACGACCTGCCGAGCAACCTCAAATGGTTCATCAGCCATAACATGCGCTACCCTACCGTCCCAGATCGACTTCCACTCAAGCCTGGCTATAGTGACAGATCTTCTTTCAATCCTAACTATCCAATTCGTGCTAAGTAAGTAAAGACGCCGGTCAGCTCTGGAAATTGTAGGACATACTATAACTATGGTTACTGAAACTTTTAGACGTAATTGATTAACTTGCTAAACAGACAAAATAATATGTTGATTTCCCATACAAAGGAAATGAGATGAACTTGTGCGTTATAAGAATGAAGATGCAAAGTTTTGAAAAGTAACTTTATTAGTAACTGTTGTAAAAACTATATGTGACTTTGAGTTTTGAGACAAAGACAGCAGCTCTAGCACGATAACGACAAACTCGCGCTCGGCTCACGCTGAAACTTCACTTTGATTGCGCGAGGGTCACGCGCAAAGGCTTGCTCGCCCTATGGCGTTGTCAATGTTGACATAGGACCGCGGTGTTGTCGCGGCGCTGTCACTATCGTAATCCGTAATAAAAGTTATAAAAAGACGGTGTTAACCATCATATTATTAACTTAAAACAATGTCTTTCTTTAGGAGAAACAGAAACAAAGCTATATGAGAAAAAGGGACAATGCTCTACAAGTAACATTGAAGTAAGATTATTTAATTTCATTATGAAGTGGTAGTAGTCTGCTCACTAATTAGTCAGCCGTGAATTGTCCAAAATTAGCGACTTGAATATGTGCTTACTATACATACATATAATAACCTATTTTTCATTAACGAGTAAATGCCTATGATCTCATTTATTTTTTTGCCAAAAAATATCAACGTGATCTCATGCTATGTGATATTTACTTCCTACTTATGTTTAAAAAAAAATTATTTATACATAACAATGTAAGCTCTATTTATGAATAAGATAATTATATTATTATAATACTTACTTATGTACTTATTAAACGTTACACAAATATAACCAACATTAATGTTAACTGACAATTTTAAGATATATTACCTATTTATATTAACTAATAGAAGCAAAATAAATGAAATATACTTACCGTTCGTTTGTTTGTTTTACCTTGTTTGTGTTTCACATTTTTATGATAGCACTGGTAAAGTAAGACTGAAAATGGCTGTTTAGCGGCAAAATATGTACATCATTGAAACTTTGTTTATTTATAACTTTATCTTGGCACTAGAAATGAGGATCTGCCGAGTCCTACCAACATTTAGCGGTCCTACCAGGGGGTAAGTATGAGCAGGGGGAAATGTTTAAAAGTACATATTTTACAAACTAGGCGATTAAAATCAAAACTAATGAAGCTATAAGTTGGAAATTTTGCAAAGATGATCTTAAGTTATTGTGGAAGCTTACCTAAAAGAGATTACATGGATTTCCCATGGGAACGAATTTTAGGGCAGACGCTGATTGATATTTAAGTTTAGTGTTTCAGTCGCAGCCCTCTATCTTTCAAACTATTAGAGACAGCGTAACCAAATTTTCAGAAAATACGTATTATGATAGTATCTATCGTGAAATATAATAAATAAATACATATAAAAACCTTAATCACAGGTACGACAAACGAAACTTAGTGCACATTTAATTTGAAACTTAGTACACATTTAAAAAATACTTTACATTGATTTAAAAAAAAGTTGAAAAACAGTCAAGAGTGAGTCGGACTCACTGTGGTTTAAGTTTTTATTTTTATTTATTCTATTTTACGATACTCACTTTCATAATACGTATCTCCTGAAAATTTGAAAATGCTGTAGACAGCATAGATAGGTAATAGTTATAGATAATAGTTTAAAAGATTCTTCTTTTGTATGGGAATTTCTTAAAATTAAAATCTTCTTTTGTATGGGAATTTCTTAACCCGTGGAGGAGGTTGGACCCAAAAATTTTGGTAGGACTCGGCTGATCCTCATTTCTAGTGCCAAGATGAAGTTGTAAACAAAGTTTCATTGATGTACATATTTCGCCTCCAAAATATGCTATCACATTCATACCAAATTTTTTAATACTAGAATCTTGATTCGTTACACCATCTATCGCAGGAGTCATGAACTACGAAAAAGGATCATGATCAATACTAGCACCCTAAGGCCCGTATTACAGAAGGAGACTCAAGTCTTGATCTTTACTTAAGTGTTGATTGTCTCTTTCTCTCACTATCAAAATGACAAAAAACTACTACCTGAGTATAGATCAGTCTGAGTCGCGTTTTGTAATACGGACCTAAATTTCGTTAGCAGGACCTTTTCTATTCCAATGACTGCACATGCACAAGTTCGAAATCTGTGTTTATTATAGGAGATAAGGGCGATCGACATGTTTGACGTGCTATCGTGTACACATTGCCGTATTAGATTTTTTTTTTTCATAATTTTTGGTATGCTTTTCATTGTATACCTTAAATCAGTTTTAACGAGTTTAAAATATGAGTGTGAATGTGTACCTGTACTTGTATCCAAATTAAAACATTGCAGATTTTTTTAATACAATTTTATTATTCAAGTAACGAGTAAAGTATAAAAACCTATATCTATATGACTTCAAATAAGTTAGCGAAAATTAAGGATGAACATATTTCCCCATCAATCATAGGCCGAAATAAAAAATTAAAAATATTTGCTTCGCCATAGGTATAAAGCGATTTAGTAAGCGGTCAAAAATGACAGTCAGATTATTTTTGAGCCTTTCTACGAAAATTTTTTTCAGTTTTTTAAGGTTAACATCACCCTATTAAGTTTCTCTAACAAATTTTAAGTCATTCTATATTCTCGTATCTACCCTGATATGGATCATAGGCGTGTATGAATGTATATCTTACTAACTAATATATCAAAGCACAAAAATATGGAATGCTTTTTTGTTATAAAAATAAGGTCTTTGGGCCCAACTCTTGATGTAATGTTTAACCATTTCACCGCCAAAGTCTGATATATCAGACAAATTTTTTTTTTAAAACTTTAATATCGTTAACCAAGCGTTCGCCATACGCCTAGACATTTTTTTTTGATGTCGTGGCGTGTGGTGGGCGTTTTTGACGAAAAATCTTGGCGCTAAAAGGGTTAACAAGTTTAGTATTTGCTTTATGTACTAACAAAATCACAATTGTATAACAACATTTTGGGTGGTACTGGTACCTACATAAAACTAGGGAACTTAACCTTACATGTTTATTCTTTACTAGAGAATGCCCGGGACTTCGTTCCCGTGGCAATTTAGTAAAATCCTTTCTTAGTGGTTGCCTACATCCTAAAAGACACATTTTTTCCAAATTTTAGATTACTAGGTCTAAGGGTTTGGGCTGGGCGTTGATGAGTCAGTGAGTCAGTACAACCAATTTTATATATTTAGATCTATTTTAATAAATTTCCCCATTTAAATCTTAAATACTTAAAAATCTTAAAATTCTTCAAAATCTTCAAATTTGGTAACTTAATTAAGTATAAACTTGAACAACAAACAAAAATTACGTATTGCGTCTGGCGCAGAATATGAAAAAAAGGATAGGATACAAGAACAAGATCCCATTAAAAATTCAAAAAATTGAAAAGATAAAAGTAATAAAGGAAAACGTAGGTAAAAGTAAAATAGTGTAATATAGGTAAAGAAAATAGTAAAATATGAGAAAATAAATATAGGAAAATAGGAACAATTGAGGCAAGGCAAAAATTACGTCACGATCCTCGCACAACGTAACAAATTCTTTGATTCTTTAGCTATCCAGTATATAATATTTTTTTAATGTAGGTAGATATGTAGTTAAACGCAAAACCTGATTTTGTTTTGAATGAGGGCTATCGCGTGTGAATTCGCCGCTAGGGGCGCTGGTGTAGCGTGAGGTCTCTGGGCTACAATCTTCCTAATATATAAAACAAAGTCGGGTTTGTTCTAACACTTATAACTCGAGAACGGCTGAACCTATTTTGATGAAATTTGGTGTTAAAGTAGCTGTCACCATATATTATCACATAGGCTACCTAATTTTCCCAAATTTTTACTGAAACGAAGTCCCGGACGGAAAGCTTGTCTTAAAATATACTTAAAAGAAAGTCGAGTTGGTTTCAACACTTATATTACTCGAGAATGGCTGGACCGATTTTGATAAAATTTGGGAAAGAGGTAGCTGACACCTTGAATTATGGAACGAAGTCCCGGGTGGAAAGCTAATATGATGATAAATGCATATTTAGTGGCTCTAGTGACATGTACAAAAAATAATTTGCTTATCTATAGAGGCCAAGTCCACTCTGAAAACGCGAAAGCATTATTTATCATAATAGCTTTCCGCCCGCGGCTCCACCCGCGTGGACTACAGGTTATATCGTGTCTAACTGTGAGATAAAATGTAGCCTATGTCCTTTCCCAGGCTCTAATCTATCTCTGTACTAAATTTCATCAAAATTGGTTCAGTAGTTTAGGATTGAAAGACGGACAGACAGACAGAGTTACTTTCGCATTTATAATATTAAAGTAAGGATATACACTATATGTATATATTCCATTTAAGGCGACTACAGCACCTAAATTACGATTTTATGATGCGTAGATAAGCATGACGCACTGCATTAAATCGAAGAAAAAAAATACTACGGTAATATTCAGGACATAAACTCAAACTAATTATCTATAGATAAGTAGTTTGCTGAAAACATGATTCAGCACTTTTGGTTCGATATAAAAAGCTCACAAAGTCACCTCTAAATACCCAATATTGTCTATCTTTTAAGCTGTAAAAACGATAGTAAAATGCACACAGGAACTTGAATTTGCTATCAAAATGTTCGTGATTGAACACTCTCGATAAGTAGTTAACGTATTTTTCGATTTAAGCTGTTACCTTTCCATAAATCTCATTTTTCTAACATTCCAACATGTTTTTACGCACGCACGCTTTCATAGTCCGTAAACTTCATGTATCGACACTGTTCGCACTGCCGGCGCAGGCCTGTTGAGAGACGGAGATGGCACTATTCCTATGTGTGTTGCCTTTATCGGGTGCTGTAGTCGCCTTAATATGGCTTCAGGGCTAAAGGTTATGGGTTTAATTCTCACCAAGAACAAACATGTGATGAACATAGATGTTTGTTCGGTGTGTTTGTTGTGTCTGTGTGTATTTGTGTATTGTGTATAGGTCTCTGATATGTGATACGTGAATGTTTTGAAGGGACATAGTTGACCCTGCGAATCGCTACCAACCACTGCTTTGAGACAGTTTTATCTTTCGGAAACTTATGTCCACCTTTTTTTTCAAGCAAAACGGGACTGCGCAACACTGCGGCATTGCCAATACGTTAACTCTACGGTTAAATTGTATTAAATATGATTTAAATGTAAATTTTTGTTTTGTTGCCCGTAATAACAAACTTTGACAGCCGTACTTTAGGACCTCACTCTACAGTGGCGCCACCTGGTGAGACAAAAAACGATAGTCCTCAGGACGTATGAATTGAAGTCAAGATTAAAATATCTGATAAACGGACAGAGATACAGACTTACTAAAACTACGTACTCTAGTAGGTTGTATTCAATTAAAAAGTCTTTGATTCTTTTTTTATATCTATCAGCCTTTTCAGTATACCCAAAGCAATTCTTAAACATGTCTATCAAAGTTAACTACCACTTCTTTTCTTATAATTGATAGACATAAGGTTGCTATAGTATCAAGATTGTTTGGGAAACTTAGTCGATAGTATGTTCGCTACTTTTACTTTGTTACTGTATTCTTACATAGTTCCTCGGTATAAGTACTATACCTACGAACCCATGGAAATACCTAAAATTCTATTGCCTACTAAAAAATAATTTTTTGTATAACTTTACCTCATACCAATAATAAGGCACATTATTTAACCGAGCTTTTTAGGATCTTTTTATGTCTATGTCAGCTAAGTCAGACCTACAGTCTCATGCAATTACCTGAAATTCGTTGAGGACCTTACTTACATCTATTTAATACTAATAATAAGGCACAAAAATAAATCTTGTCGGATCTCAATGTCGAACTAAGCTAGCTGATTCCTAGTTAGCGATGTACTGCTGCGTAGGTATAAGGGGAGAGGCGGGGGGCAGAGCAGGGTGCTCCCGCTCTGTCAGTTCGTCATCATCACTAAAAAAACTGAGGTCTTTGGCAGGAAATCGATGTGAGCGGTTGCTGTGTTAATAGATTAAATAGTTGTATAATAGTGACAATTTGTTGTGCAGTAAACTAATTTTAAACAGTGTAGTGATAGAAGAATTCAAGTGATATGGTGTATTCTCTCGTTTTGGTTCCGACAATGACCTCCGCGGCAGTGCTTCTTGCCGCCAAAGTTTTTCGTAAACAAAACACTATCGGTTTACGATCAACGGAGGGAACTAAAAGGAAGAAAAAACTTAAAACAACGGCTGTATGGACATACATTCCTTTGCCTTTCCTGAAAGGGATAAATTAAACAACAACAAACTAACAAAATGACAGAGCGGGAGCGGCCTGCTCTACCCCCCGCCTCACCCCGCATACCTATACAGCGGTACACCGATAATGGTCACACTGTGGTTTTCAATTAGTCACTTTCGTCAGATTCTTCAAAAACTTTCTTTTTTTTCTCTTTCTTTTTTTTCTCAGTGTATTCCTTGTACGCCTGTGCATACGCTAAGTGGAGCTGGCATCGCTGGAATCTGTACAAAAGAAACAATAGATATGAACATAGAGAAGGGAAACTTTTGACTTATAATATGACCATGAATTTCGTATTTCGTACGTAGTAGGTTTGACTCGTTATCATAGGCGATATGGGAGGGGGAGGGTGGAGGGGGGCGAGTGGACGATGCCCGTCTTTGTAAGGTGGCGTATATTTTTGTCCAATAAATAACTAAACAACTTTCCATAGAACAAAATGCTAATTCGCTATTTCAAATTATGCCTAAATTTAGTCGTGAAAACAAACAGTAACATGCATATAAATAGTACATTTATAGTTACGTTTACATTATACATACAGGTTTCGACCTAATTATAAAAATACAGCTTGATCCTGACGCGTACCAATGGTTATAAGAAATCATACACTGTGACGTAGTTCGTTTTCGTCACTATTTTATTTACTCTTTATTATTCATTTTATAATTAAAATTACAGTTATAAAGACAATAACAGACTTGTAAAATGACATATTTATTTATTATAACGTCACACACTCAAAGGCCCACAATAAGGCTTTCCCTTGTGTCGTGGGTCCCTTGGGACACATACAAAGACGGACGCGAATACCCAGACTCGAGAACAAATATCTGCTTCTTACACAAACATTTGCCCCGACCAGCAATCGAACCCAGGAACCATCGATTCAGTGGCTGTGTTACTAGCCACTGGACCAAACCGGTCGTCAAATTTACTGTCTAGTTTTAAGTTTCCCACGGAACGAGGTATCGGACATCATCTAATTATTTAGTAGGTAATATGGCTGCTGTTAAGATGGTGGATACAAACCTTGTAATAGCCACTTCAGTTAGTATCGCGGCTGTTCTCGCCAACTGCTCTGTGTGTTGGCCAAAGTAGCTGTTGATTTCTTTGCAAAAATCCATGTATTTAGTCCACTTCTTATCTCTTGTTAGGCACGCTGCGTTGCCTATAATAATGAGCTTTGATTTTGCACGGGTTATGGCCACGTTGAATCTCTGTGGAATTAGAATATTACGTTTTCAAACGCGTAATGGGCCAACTTAAAAGTTTAAAATCCGGGAATCAACACCTAAGAGTACAGAGCTTTAAGCTTTTATTAAAAGAAATAATTTTTTCATCCCTTCTATTCGAAAAGTGTCGCTTTGTTCCTCTATAACTGGGAGCAAAAGAGCTCATTTCTGTTAAGAACTCTTTGGAGGCCGTAAATGAGCTTTTACGCCCGCCAATGATTTTCTGGCGGGCGTAAAAGACATTTGAATGTAGAACATGTGTCATTCATAGAAATCGAACGCAAATTGTATGAATACTGGCTGGTACGTGTTGGCTGAACGGCGGCGGCCGCCGCGCTAATTAAAAAAAAAAACACGCGAATTAAGTCTCTGTTCTTGTAATTTATTTTCTCATAAAAAGGGGATGAAAAGTATAATATATGACTCGAGAGCAAACTATTTTTACCTCGGATGATGTACGTTAGAATCCTTCGCTTCGCTCGTGGTTCAAAGTATCGCCCTCGCCGTAAAAATACTATTTTGCTCTCTTGTCATACAATCTACTATTAACAGACCTATCGGCAATAAATGAAAAAAATAGCAGTCAAACCTTTTGTTAATTTAGTTTGTTAGTGAAAAAATCGAATGCAAAAATACTGGACAAGATAAACCGCAATTTATGAACCTAGTGCATTTTCTCTAAACAGTCTTTCTTACCTTGTCATCCACTAAGAACCCGAGGTTGTACTTAGCGTCGTAGTCCAATAAGTTACAATTTGCCCGAACAGTCGAAACCAGGATAACGCGCTTCTCTTTCCCTTGAAATGACTCCACCGTGCCAATCTCTACTTCATCGTATTTGTTTTGCTTTAACCAATCTCGCATTTTGTACACCTGTAATTGCAATAGTAATAAAGACCAATACCAGAATACAAGCGCGGCAGCCTAGTTATAAGGTTATAACGTGTAATTAATTGTACTGTAATTATATGGCTTACTTAATAAAGTTCTTTCTATGTTATTCTATTCTAATGGGTAAAGAGGTATGAAAGTTTTGGCCTACCTACAGGGCATCTATTCAGTTAGTCTACGACCGAAATTTGAAAGCGTCGGATGTCAGTACATCTATTGTACCTTGCGCTGTACAGATGACGACATCGACAGGTAGTGACAATCAGCGGCCTTTTGTCGATCGTAGACTTAGGGAGCAGACTGATGTTTTGGTCCGCCATTATTATTTATATTCAAAAGTACAACTTTTACAAGTTCAACTTTGATAGATCATTTCTCGGAATTGTAACGCTTTAGGAAGATTTAGTCTGAAAGGTTATGTTGATAACAATTTCAGATATCGATTGACGTAAGTTTTATGGATGACCGCAACTTCAAAAAAAAATGGCGAACGGCAAGTGGCCTTTAAAGGCTGCGTTCAAAAATCATCCGCTGATTTATTTATTACTATTTACTTTGAGAATTGTGCCCCGGGTCTGTATGAGCTCATTCCGCCTCCCCTTTATTCTATCAGATCTCTTCAGAGTCACTGAAACTTTAGGGAGTGATTCTCCCCACCAAATTATCAAAAAAATACCACTTCTCATACTCCAGCGATTTTTATAAAATGTCAACTTATGTTCCTTCATAAGTCTTTAATTCACATCCTCAATTTTAGCTAATTTAAAATTACAAAATATTAAGAAGTGCGGTATAAATAATGATTTACCGACCTGTCTTATGTAGGGTGTGATAATTCCTATGTCCTTCAAAGCTATCTTGTGGATGTTAACCAATGCTGTGGTGTAACGCTGAAGCACTAGCAACTCCTTCTGGTTGAAATAGCTATGAACATAAAACAATAAATATCCATTTACATTTATTTGTTGGCAAGGGTCACTACATTCTGGAGCCAGTGGTAATTCTAATTTTTATTCTATTTTAGGTTAGACAAGCAGAAACATTTTTAGAGATTTAGTTGGTCCTGATTCACTTTCAGTTTCGTATTTTACTGAAAATCACTCGTAGCCCAATGGCGCTCGCTGACCTCAACCGATCAGTTAGGTTAAACAACGAGGCAGGGAACCTGATGGTGACCAAAGTGGCAATTTATCACGAGCCATTCCGTGCTTCAGATGGCCCCACGTTAATCTGTCGCTCCCGGTTGTTGTTGATTGACTAGTCGTTAAAACCAAGCCAGAGGTCATTGTGTGATTTGAATACTCAGACATCAGGGTTAGTCAAGTTCCCTACACACTTGACTATACCTACACGATAGCAAAAAGAAGAAGTATGAAAGATAGTATGAAAGCTATACTAGGAAGCAAGTATCTCTGTCACTCTACTACCTACCGATTACCGATTTCTTGCTTCCTAGTATAGCTCTGTCACTCTCGCCGTCGCCGTCGCCGGTGCCGGCCAGTCGGGAAACGCCCATAGGAAGCGAGGGTATATATAGGGTAGAATGTCGACCGGTTTGGTCGAATGCAAATGTTTGTGTAAAAAGCAGATGTATGTTCTCGGGTCATGGATGTCTTTATGTATGTTCCGAGGGACCCACGACACAAGGGAAAACCTTAGTGTGGGCCGTTGAGTGTGTGGCGTTTAAAAAAAATGACCTGGGGGCGCCTCCCATCCTCTGCTCCCTGGAGTCCACCGAGTGGAACACGACGGCGCGGCCGCCGCCGCCGCCCAGCACGCTCACGTTACTCAGCGGGTCTAGCTTAGCTTTGGCCTGCAAACCAATTTTTTTTATAGTGCTTGAAGTATGAAGTTGCTAAGTTTTATCAGCTTTTATTTTAGTGACATTTTTTCTGCTTTTAACCGTTATTTCTAAAAAAATATATTTGAAAACTTGACCAATTTAGATGATTTTGGATAACATTTACTTATAATTTTTTTATTTGGATTTATACTGAAAGAAACTTTGTTAAATTTGCATGTCGCATTTCCGAAAAAAATCCAAAAATGTTTGTATGGAAACATCAGTATTCCTAAATAATTGTACATGGAGAACGGCAATTTTTGTTTAAATACTTAATATTAAGAACTAGCTTTCCGCCTACGACTTCGTTCGACTGAAAAAGTAATCTGCCACTATCCAGCCTTCTGATTATCCCTGGGCTGAAATCACAATGGTGCCATTTGATTTTAGCGAAAATTATTTGATTTTGAAAGAGGCGAGATTTCTATATAAAAGGTTTCAATTTCAAATCTTACCTGTAAAGTAACATGTTCGGGTATGTAAAAGAGTTCGTTCGGAATCTCCAGAATGTCTGGATGTGAACGGAAGTTTTGTACTAGAGTCATAATGTAGTTCGGATCCTTTTTGTACATGTTCTTATAAGTGTTATGGAGACGCTCCAATAGGGAAGTACCTGAAACAAATTAGCTACATGTTACTTTACATCAGTATTTGAGTAAGTAATCTAGAGTAACCTTCTGTGCGCTTGTGTATATGTGCAGATGCGTGCGTGCGTGCTTGTACGCAGCAGACCGCTTCCGCTAACAAACTGCAGCTGCACTACTACCTGCAACTTCACTTCACTGCTATGCGCTGTGTGTCTAATTTAGCGACTCGCTTACAGAGATATTTTTTAAAGGCTCGGAATAACGTGGTTTATAATTGGCTTAAACACGTTACTCCGAGCCTTTAAAAAAAAAAGTCAACGAATTGCTTAACGTTGGAAGTGTTGTCGCGTTTGCTACGTACCCAGCCCTTTATGAGCAGCGTCCCGGGACATGCAGACAGGTCCCAGTTGGTAGGGGTCCCCAGCTAATACCAGCTGTCCCCCTGGAGCCAGGAGTCCGCTGATGGGCACCAGAGCTGCCGGCTCCAAAGACTGTGCCGCCTCGTCGATGAAAAGATGCGTAATATTCAGCCGCTGCTTCCTTGTATCGTTTCTGTCGGAAAGAGAAATCGAAGTCAATATTTAAGCTTTCCTCGAGCTTTAATTTAGTGGATGAAAAAAGGACAAAAATAAAACTTAAGACACTTAGGCATTGCTTCTATATTCTTAAGTTTTATTTTGAACAAACATGTATTATTTTAAAAAATCTGTTTTTGTGTAAAAAAATTCGAGCGTGCTATGCTCTTTAGTGTACATATTCTGTATACACTTACGCAATAAACTTGGCCGAGTGAAGGAGTGTCGTCACCAGGATTTTGAATGTGGCCGCGTATTCATTGGTGACAATTTGGAAGTTTTCAGCGCTCGAACCGTTTGAGGCTGGTATTAATTCGGCTGGCATGATGCTCCTGGTCAAAGAAATTATAAAAATAAAGGTAAACTTCCTAGGGAAACCGGCGGGAGTTAATAACTTAGATAGAACTCTGCAATTTTTTTATGATTGGCAAAGCTAAGTATCTAACTATTTATGCCTTTGAGTTGGATTTGCGATTTCATTTAATGTAAAAGTAAGATATTTTATTATACCAAAATTGATAATCGTTAAATTTAAGTACTTAAGTATACTAGTAGATAGAATGACATGATTGTTATATATTTTTGCAATTTTTCAGAATTCCCATAGAAATCTACAGTGGTAGTTAACACTTATTCTTAAGAAATCTCGGTAAAAATATTGTCTCTCCGATTCCCTCCATACAATTTGTGTTATAGGATAGAAAGCGGTTTTTTTTTACATGGGAAAGGAATCAAGTTTTGATTCTCAATCAATGAGTTATCATATCAATTAATCATAGTCATAAAAAAATTATCACATGAATCATGTCTCATTAAAATGGCTGCCAAAAATGGATTCCCTACAGCTAGTACAGACAAAGCAGGGGTCATTAGTAGGTAGTAATTAAATAAAAGCCCACTAAAAACCAGCAAATCAATAAAACAGCAGTAGTTCAGGCTTTCTTTAATCCGATAAATAACTAAGCACAATGAGTAAGGGGTACAAAGATTTTTGTACGAAGCCTAACACCTTTCGAAATAAATAGAGAACAAAATAACTAACCAAAAACACCGTGGACATGGTGTCCTGTGACACTTTGCTGAGAAATTGCGAGGGAAGATTGAAATAGTGTCATTTATCTCTATTTCTCCGAAAAATAATTATTTTCTGATCGCTAAGCCAATAATCTTCAAACCTCTTAATGTAGTATCGCAAAAGCTTGAAAAAGCGTGTTTACCACTCCCTGTTTTCTGAATTTGCGCGAAGCAGGAATTTGTCGATGTTAAGTTGCTCGTTGTAGCGCAGGAGTGTGAGCGCAATGTGATCGGCGGCCATGTTTGAATCCGTGCACACCAACACACGGTGGCAGGGATTACGTACCACTATCTGCAAGCAACTTCGGTTTATAACATTAGGGGATTTTAAATTAGTAAGCGACCAAGGAGTATGTAATCACAACCAAGGACGTAAATCATTTTTTTTATTGCACTTTTGTTTCTCTAAGGAACAAAAGTGCAATAAAAAAAATGCACACAGGAACTTGAATTTGCTATCAAAATGTTCGTGATTGAACACTCTCGATAAGTAGTTAACGCATTTTTCGATTCAAGCTGTTACCTTTCCATAAATCTCATTTTTCTAACTTTCGAACATGTTTTTACGTACGCACGCTTTCATAGTCCGTAAACTTCGTGTATCGACACTGTTCGCACTGCCGGCCCAGGCCTGTTGAGAGACGGAGATGGCACTATTCCTATGTGTGCTGCCTTTATCGGGTGCTGTAGTCGCCTTAATAGTTACAAATTAAAAATTAATTACTAATAACGTTCTTTTTTTACACAATAATAAACGCACACCCGCAGACAAGTCGATAAAACCAAGTCAGAGTCCATTTGGTGGTTTGAAAAATCTGACACCTGGGTTAGTCAAGTTCGCCATACACTTGACTATACCTACCTACACGATAGAAGAAAACCCGCAAACTAAGGCGATGGTTATACAGAAGCGACGGGAATCTCAACAGCTTCGGAACAAAGGTTTTATTGCCAAAAATAGAAGCTGACCACCTCTCACCATTAGGCAACTTGTTCCTGATAACCTTCACAATTTGTGTCAAACGTGGCATCTGGTGGTTCTTGAATCACTGATGCTCTGCCTACCCCGTTAGGGATTATGGGCGTGAGCGTATGTATGTATGTGTATGTAATAGAAGCGCGAAAGACATCCGCTAAGTCTAAGTCTCCAAGCGACCGATGCAACAAAACCTTTGCTCCATAGCTTTTAAAATTCACTTTGCTTTAATTGCCACGTCTCTTCACTTGTGTATAAACAGCGCCTATCTAAAACTATTCTAAAATGAAGAAGGAAATAAATGAAGTGAGTACTTGAATAATAGCTTCAACAATTGTCATGGTCTTTCCTGTGCCGGGTGGTCCAAACACGATGTAAGGCGCTGAACCTGAAGTCTTTGACAGAATATGCTCCACTGCCGAACGCTGCTCAGGATTCTTCTTAATAAGTTTGTTGTAAAACCTACAATACAAGAAAACTGGTATAAAGAAAATAAGCTATAATTTTTATAGCTTTGGTACCGTAATATAAATAGTAAAATCCTACCTCCTACCAATGCTATAAATGCAAATGTTTGTTAGGATGGATGGATGGATGGAAGTTTTTTTTATTCTACATTAAATCAGCTAATTTCTACCTCAGTAAATGTAATAAGAACGAAAATAAATCACTTAACAGTCGTACTTAAAAATGTGATGCATAATATTGATTAAGATGAAGTTGCGGTCGCGAACTTGATTTTTTAGATTTTCACTCATTTTTCATTGTTTTTTCTGGACAGAATTAGAAGGTAAAAATTATAAAACAAAAAATAAATTAAGACTGCATTGAATATGAAGAATCTGTTTGTTAGTTTAATTATTAATTTATACGTGTATTTTAAATTACTTCGACGGTTTTTTAAGTTTTATTTACGCTAATCCAACAAGTGTCTTATTCTAGGTATAATAAAATACATATTTTGAAACAAAAAAATCCGCATTAATATTGATTCATGATTAAGCCATTTCTGAGCTATTAGGCCTTTTTATAATACGAAAACGGCACTGTAAAATTGTATTACCATTGCCTCCTAAGCACTAGTGATACTAGAAGCTAGGAACATAGAAGGCAATGGTTATACAAATTGTGTCATGCCATGCCGTGTCGTTCGAATTATAAAAGGCCTGATGGACGGCATCTTCTCAGAAAGAGAGGTAATATGCCTCAAACTTACTTAGATATCGGCTGTAGTTTGTGGGCCCCCTGTGGCTCGGGGAATATCTTGGAACCATGACCGCTGTAGAACACTTTCTGAACTGCCGCGTGCATTCGCTCCATGGGCACGCGACTCGTCAGGAATCTAACATTGAACAATGCCTCACAGCTGTGGTAGTTACCAAAACTGAAATGTCAATTCTTTTTTTTTAATATCATTTTATTCGGTGGCTTAGAAAAAAATATTATAAAATAAAAGAGAATTTAAACTACATTTAAGTTGTTTTCATACAAAATATCATTTTATTCGGTTGACTAGAAAAAAATTAAAAAAACTAAAAGAGAATTTAAACTATTATTTAAATTGTTATCATAAAAATAATGATAATTCATAAAAATATGAATTAACAAATTTAACAAATTTAAAGTCGCCCAATATTTAGGCATATTTTGATAATAATGATGAGTAGTTTTACTTTTTCAAACATTACCTTTCATTTAATTTTGAGAGTAGTATGTTGTTGTCAGCGATTTTCCCAATAATGCTTTCAAATATTATTTTCTCATCTCCCGTAGGTATCAACATACATCGATCGCCTGAAATTAAAACTCATATTTAACTAGCTTTCTACCCGGGACTTCGTTCCCGAAGGAATTCGGGAAAATGATGTAGTCTATGTGTTAATCCAGGGTGTTAGGTACCTCCATACCAAATTTTATCAAAATTGGTCCAGCCGTTTGAGCGTGAAAGAATAACAAACATTCATACGCTTTATAACGTCCGATCGTGCATGGAATATTGTAGCCACCTTTGGGATGGTTCGGCCAAATACCAACTAGCCGCACTGGATTCGGTGGATCGCAGAGCCATTGGTGATAAAAAGCTGGTTAAGGGTAAGCTCCAAAGCCTAACTCATGGGCGCAAAGTAGCTTGCCTATGTGTTTTTTATAAGATGTACTTCTGGGAGTGTGCTCAGGAGCTGCATGAGCTCATTCCGCCTGCCCCTTTCTTCCATCGGATGTCCAGACGCACTGCGGGGTACCACCCATATCTTGTCGAGATCCCTCGGATACGTACTGAGCGCTTTTCTTCATCTTTTTTTTTATTATTTATTATAAGATACGTTAACTCTTGACCTCAATCTTGAGCAAGGTCATAGATGAGGTCGACGATGGAGCGAGTTAACCCAGAAAATGCCTATTAAGGCACTGGTACTCCCACGCACCGACGGAACACCGCAAGCTGTTTGGCGTCGGACTTCGGTAGGGGGGTGGTCGCGAACCAGACGGCCCTTTACAGACCTACCACACCGCATGAGACCGTAGGACGACGCCTCAGATTCAGAACAAATTGAGGTGTCCTTGCCTGGGGTGGATTAATAGGAGGCAGGTCTCATTTGTGTTTCCTTAGTCGCCTCTTACGACACCCACGGAAAGAAATGGGGTGGTGTTATTCTCAACCGATCACCACACGGTAAATCTTTTGTATTGCGCACTGCCAAGGAGCGGAATTCTCTGCCGGCGTCTGTATTCCCGAGCTCATACAACCCGAATATCTTTAAAGTACGAGCGAATAGGTTTCTTATGGGTGAGCTCGCTATATCCTCGATTGCGTCTTTGCCCTGAGCTAGATTGTGGTCAAGAGCGAACTCATTCTTAATAAATAAAAATACATACACCCATACAAACTTTCGCGTTTATATTAGAAAGGAAGTAAGGATAAGCCAAGAATAAACGAAAATAACGATTTATCCATCTTAAAAACATTTTTACAACTGGTAATCTTGGGCATCGCAATGGGGGGGGGGGGAGGCTTAATACGACTTTGTTAGAGTGTATGGTCGTTTCGTGCTTCTCCACGCAAAACTACTGGCCGGATTTTAATGAAACTTTGCATTAATATCGCTTAGACGTAACAGTAACACATAGACTACGTCATTTTCCCAAACCACGGGAAAGAAATCCTGTAAGTCGTAACGCAAGAGTATTCTTCTCGATACCTTCACACGAATGAGATGACTTACCACGCAATAAAGACGGCCTTTTCTCGGCTAGTCCAGGGACTTCCAGCCAATACGTGTTATCGACTTTCAGTTCGATTTTCACAGCAGACATGTTATATTTCTGTAAACACACAAAAAGTTCTCCATAACACAAATAATAATAATAATGTCCTCCTTACCGATTTCGGCAATGGCGACTCTAACATTAATTTTGAGTATTGACTAAATCTTTATTGTGGGCTCTTATCCACATTACAGTTTCCCTTTGTACCATGGCTCCTCAGCCTGGCTGAGGCAGCACTTTTTCACCACATTATTCTTTTGTATGTTGTTCGACGTCTGTTTTATATGGTGAATAAATATATTTTTCTTTCTTTCTTTCTATGGATAAACATAGACAGACACGAACAATCCAAAAAAAATCTGCATTTTACACAAACTTTGTCCCCACTTTTGGATATAGTGTTTGAGTAGATTGAATCGTTTCTCCAACGCGCCACCTTGCAGACATTGTAAGGTACTAACATCTGTCAAACACCCCCTTGCCTGTGCCGCCGTACGGCTAACTTACAAAATGTGAATTAATTAATAAATACGGTCTAAATCGCATTCTGTGTTTAAATTCATGCCATCTAATAACAAAACACCCACCAGGAATCGAACTCAGAAACTCTTCATTCAGAGGTAGCGTTACTAGGCACAAGAGTAGGCCGGGCCGCATTACAAATATAAAAACTTGCGTTGTTCGTCTAAATTGAATAAGATTGACGAATATTACTGGGCCGGAAGAGGCCCAGTAATAATCGTCAATCCCCTACAAAAAAAACAACGGGTTGCACTTTGGGAGTGCCCGCAGAAGTGAAAACTTGAACATATTTTAATTACTTCCTTGCGGTTTGCGGTCTACTCTCCCTCCCTCTTACGAATTTTCGATCAGGTCACGGGTCCTGACGCGAGTTTAAAATTTTTAACCCATACTTCAAAGTGCACAACGCCGCTAAAGAAGTTTTCACTTCAATAAAATTATATCAATTAACTTACATAATAAAACATTTTTATTGTTATACTAGTTTTCCGCCTGGGACTTCATTCCCGTGGGAATTTGGGAAAAATATATAGCCTATGTTTTAATCCAGGGTGTCAACTACCTCCATACCAAATTTTATAAAAATTAGTCCAGCCGTTTGAGCGTGAAAGATTATTCATACAATTATCACAAACTTTCACGTTTGTAATATTAGTAGGAAGTAAGATTTTCTCTGTGATTGTAATATAAAATATTATGTAGGATAGAACTGCACTTACCCTTAAGTTGATTCTGGCAATTGTTTCTTCCCACCAAAGCAAATGGTGAAAAAATCGGATATAGTTATCTTTAGTTATACCTTCGTCAAATATAGTCCTGAAAATTAAATTAATTAGTTATTAACTAGGTACTGATCTAATCCATAGCAATTACGAAATCTTCAGATGTCCAATTTTCAAACAAAGTATGCTTATTTGTCCGCCCTTGTATTGTTTTTCTTATACTCTCTTGTGTAACTTATGCTTAGTACAGACAGCAGCACATCAGGCTATACATGTTGACCTTGACGTCGCCCTTACGTATATCGCTTGTAAAAGAGTCGGCTTTCGTAGTGCAAATGGGTAACCTGACGTGATGATGTATGTACAATAAAGAGAAAAATACATACTATAATTACGCCCTATGCTAGTTACAAAAAAATTAAGTCCGGTAGTATGTCCATTTGTCCATGGTCCTGTAGTTTTATTTGGCTACTTACCTAGTTTCCAATAGCACCTGTCTGAGATCTTCTCTTAAAACATCATCGATATTCCTTAGTTTCGCCAGAGATTCTTCTTTCAAGCCAATAGGAAAAAGGATTTTCAGTGGTTTGGGAATTTTGAAGTTGTCTTCATACGGCCTAAAAAGTAAATAGTTGAATTGGTCAATGTATGTATAGCATTATAACTACAAGCACTAGCTCTTGACCGTCGATTGCAGAACCAACTACAATTTTTTTTATTTAATTTTTGCAGAACTATCTACGATTTTTTTTACACACTCTAAGGCCCACACTAAGATCTCCCTTGTGCCGTGGATCCCTTGGATTATACACTAAGACAGACATAAACACCCATGACCCGAGAACAAACATCTGCTTTTACACAAATTTAAAAGTATAAATTGACTTTTGGCCCAAAACACTTGTTGCCTGTGAATTCTAGTAATCCAATCTAATTCTTTTAACCAATGCATAAACGAAACAATTTAAATAACTGCGTCATAATCATAAAACATAGAAATAAGGAAACAAAAATTATCTTTTCTGTGGTGTATCAAGGGTGTATCTCATAGTTCTTAACTTAAGGTGGGAAATATGATATATTCTGTGTGAGTTAAGCCTAAATATCGTATCTAATTAGATACGTTGATCTATAAGATACTGAAGAGTGAAGACAGAAGCATGAGTGGGCTTACTCTACATATTATAATATTATAGAGAATACTAACGTGTGATCATTACTTGGTATGAACCGCTCCGCTTTGCGCCAAGTTTCATTTTTAAAAGGAGTTTTTATAAATGGGAGTTTGACGAAATCTTCTTGTACTTCTACTACCTGCGAAATGATTAACAAATACATATAAAAAATTAAGAAACTAAGGTAACTTGAAAGCTCTTTTTAACAATGGGTACCTACAAAAAGTTGATCAATTCGAAAAATTGTGTACCCAATCGTGATTTTCTCACAGTGAATATGGCCAATATCAAGTATAGAAAAGGAAACCCTTATGAAGTCAGAGACTCATATGTTGATCAACGGCGTACAACGCTATTAGGTGAGGATGATAAATTATAATTGTTGATTTGATCCCAATACTTATTTTAGGTTCCGAAAGAGTACTTCTTTAGTTATTAAATGATTCGTAAGTGGTATACATAGTTCACAAATGCGTACAACGGGCCGCGCCGACTGTAGCCGCAAACGCCGGCGCATAACCTGCATCACTCCCTGATGAAGGTCTCCGTACCTATATGAACGAAACTTTTGGCTTGAAGCCTGCTTTTGGTAAAGTCATTTAAATACTTTTAATTTGTGGACTCTTTTCAACTTCAGCACAAAAAAAAGAAAGATATCGAAGCCCCGGGGATTTTGCATTGATTCTAAAAATCTATGCTTCTTTGCTATCAAGATTACAGTGATTTGGTAAAAAGCTTATATTTAGCTTTCATTAAGGATTATTTATTTACCATTTCTCTAATGAATACTTGAGTTTTAGTTTCAGTTAGCCTTTGGAATGTAAACATTATTGGCATCATGTACTGGCCGATATCACCCCCTTTGAACTTGATTAAAATTTTCTCTTTGGCACTGCATTCTGAAAAAAAAAACAATTTTTTTTCAAAGGATGCACCCTTAAAACTTAAGAAATCTATCTATTTATCACTGAAAAAAGGGCTCTAATATTGAATTCTATATCCAATATTATTAGAGCTCTTTTATTAGAGCCCACAATATTAGAAATAAAATCGTTACAAAAAAATGACGAGTCTCATATATCATTACGTTGCCGAGGTATAAGCTGTCAAAATTGTCCCGGTGGCGCAGATGCTACAGTAGCTTTAAGCCTTTTTGAAATCCCGATATAATTTGCGACGATCTTTTTTGTGTTTAACGTTACCGTGATAATCACTAGTAAAACTTATCGCATTATATCAAAGCTTTCTCTTAATTTAGGCTTGGGTCACCATAAAAGAGTATGTTGCAGACTAATCTTACAAAATTTTGTAATATTGATTTAAAATCTGCTTATTGTTGACGCCATAATACAACTTTGATAGTTTATACCTTAGAAACGTTATTTAGGACGATATTACGATATTTGACGGCCGGTTTGGTCGAGTGGTAGTGGCGCTGCCTTTTGACCGACGGATCCAGGCTTCGAATCCCAGTCGGGGCAAATATTTGTTCTCGGGTCATGGGTGTTTGTGTCTGTCTTTATGTGTGTTCCGAGAGACCCACGACACATGGGAAAACCTTAATGTGGGCCTTTGAGTGTAAGGCGTTTGATTTATTTATTATTACCTAAACAAGTTGCGGTTGTAATGGTTTCAGCTATACCCCAGTAAAACTACGGTTTGGCAAAACATTAATTCGCAATAGGCTGTATTTTTGTATTTAAGCCTTTCATCCTATTTAAAATGACTATATTTACGAATCCAACTAAAAAATTATATCGATATACCTCAAAAAAGAAAAATGCGAATAAAGACCTAGAATTTTCAGCAAAAATAGTAATAACTAAGTGAACAGTTTTCATGATAGAGGTGCCCGTAAGAAATATAAAAGTAACAGAATCCAACCAAAAAACATCACCTTATTTTTGTTTGTCAAAAAATTTAAAGGAGAATGGGCGCTTTGTCCCCAGTCGTGAAAAGTGTTGTATCAAGTTGTGATATGTGGCGTTTGAAAGGTCTTGAAAATAGCTTAATTTTATTATATTACACCATCAACGTAACTCGTGCAGGGAAGAAACTATAAGACGATATATTTTTTAATATTTTTAGCTTTAGTGTTTTTTTTGAATGAATATAAGGCATTGCGCGTATTTTCGAACTTTATATGCATTTCATACAGGACTCTCCGTCAGGGAAGAAACTATAAGACGATATATTTTTTATTTTTTTAATATTTTTTTAGCTTTAGTTTTTTTTCGAATGAATATAAGGCATGGCGCGTATTTTCTAACTTCATATGCATTTTATACCGTACTCTCCGTGTTGCGCTTTTACTTCCATACCTGCATACCTACTTACGCAGGAAACTCTAATGACTTAACCTTTGACAAGCTTGTGTCATATCCTCTCCAGGCTATATCAATGTGGGTCAATTATTATTCTTGCTGTCTAATAAAATACCGTACATAATCATAAAAAAAAATATAAAGACTGATAATATATCAACTGAAAAGATAATAATTAAACGGAATGTGAAATTATTATTGGACGCCCTCTTATAACTTGGCTTTTAAAACTGAATAAGCATACTCATAAAACAGTGTGTCATCTCCAGGTGAGTCAATGGTTGTTCTTAGTGCCTAATAAAAATGTGGATACCGATATTATATATTTTTATTTATATGATTATTGTTGTTTTAACGTTTGACAATATTTTTTTATTTTATTATTGACTTACATTTACAGAGAAACATGTTCAAGGGAGGAAATATGACTCTTATTATTTCATTTTTAGTGATAGCGCAACTTCCAAAGTATGTTTTCTTGAATCATTGGATAACTGCAGGTATGGAAGTAAAAGTGCAACACGGATAGTACTGTATGAAATGCATATAAAGTTAGAAATACGCGCAATATTTTTTGAATGAATATAAGGCATTGCGTGTATTTTCTAACTTTATATGCATTTCATACAGGACTCTCCGTCAGGGAAGAAACTATAAGACGATATATTTTTTATTTTTTAAATATTTTTTTTAGCTTTAGTTTTTTTTCGAATGAATATAAGGCATGGCGCGTATTTTCTAACTTCATATGCATTTTATACCGTACTCTCCGTGTTGCGCTTTTACTTCCATACCTGCATACCTACTTACGCAGGAAACTCTAATGACTTAACCTTTAACAAGCTTTTGTCATATCCTCTCCAGGCTATATCAATGTGGGTCAATTATTATTCTTGCTGCCTAATAAAAAAAAACCGTACATAATCATAAAAAATAAAATGTAAATACCGATAATATATCAACTGAAAAGATAATAATTAAACGGAATGTGAAATTATTATTGGACGCCCTCTTATAACTTGGCTTTTAAAACTGAATAAGCATACTCATAAAACAGTGTGTCATCTCCAGGTGAGTCAATGGTTGTTCTTAGTGCCTAATAAAAATGTGAATACCGATATTATATATTTTTATTTATCTAATTATTGTTGTTTTAACGTTTGACAATATTTTTTTATTTTATTATTGACTTACATTTACAGAGAAACATGTTCAAGGGAGGAAATATGACTCTTATTATTTCATTTTTAGTGATAGCGCAACTTCCAAAGTATGTTTTCTTGAATCATTGGATAACTGCAGGTATGGAAGTAAAAGTGCAACACGGATAGTACTGTATGAAATGCATGTAAAGTTAGAAATACGCGCAATGCCTTATATTTATTCGAAAAAATGACACTATTTTTTGAATGAATATAAGGCATTGCGCGTATTTTCTAACTTTATATGCATTTCATACAGTACTCTCCGTCAGGGAAGAAACTATAAAACGATATTTTTATTTTATTTTTTAGCTTTAGTGTCGTTTTTTTTTGAATAAATATAAGGCATTGCGCGTATTTCTAACTTTATATGCATTTCATACAGTACTCTTCGCCAGGGAAGAAATTATAAGACGATATATTTTTTAATTTTTTAATATATTTTTTTTAGCTTTAGTGTGGTTTTTTCGAATGAATATAAGGCATGGCGCGTATTTTCTAACTTCATATGCATTTCATACAGTACTCTCCGTGTTGCGCTTTTACTTTCATACCTGCATACCTACTTACGCAGGAAACTCTAATGACTAAACCTTTAACAGGCTTGTGTCATATCCTCTCCAGGCTATATCAATGTGGGTCAATTATTATTCTTGCTGCCTAATAAAAAAAAACCGTACATAATCATAAAAAATAAAATGTAAATACCGATAATATATCAACTGAAAAGATAATAATTAAACGGAATGTGAAATTATTATTGGACGTCCTCTTATAACTTGGCTTTTAAAACTGAATAAGCATACTCATAAAACAGTGTGTCATCTCCAGGTGAGTCAATGGTTGTTCTTAGTGCCTAATAAAAATGTGAATACCGATATTATATATTTTTATTTGTATGATTATTGGATGGAGTGTTGTTTTAACGTTTGACAATATTTTATTATTTTATTATTGACTTACATTTACAAAGAAACATGTTCAAGGGAGGAAATATGACTCTTATTATTTTATTTTTAGTGATAGCGTAACTTCCAAAGTATGTTTTCTTGAATCATTGGATAACTGCAGGTATGGAAGTAAAAGCGCAACACGAAGAGTACTGTATGAAATGCATATAAACTTAGAAAATACGTGCCATGCCTTATATTCATTCGAAAAAACAACACTAAAGCTAAAAAAATATTAAAAAATTAAAAAATATATCGTCTTATAGTTTCTTCCCTGGCGGAGAGTACTGTATAAAATGCATATAAAGTTAGAAATACGCGCAATGCCTTATATTTATTCGAGAAAACGACACTAAAGCTAAAAAAATAATAAAAAAAACGTCTTATAGTTTCTTCCCTGATGAGTACTGTATGAAATGCATATAAAGTTAGAAAATAAGCGCAATGCCTTATATTCATTCAAAAAAACAACATTAAAACTAAAAAAATATTTAATAATTAAAAATATATCGTCTTATAGTTTCTTTTCTGACGCAGAGTACTGTATGAAATACATATAAAGTTAGAAAATACGCGCAATGCCTTATATTCATTCGAAAAAACAACACTAAAGCTAAAAAAATATTAAAAATTAAAAAAAAATATATCGTCTTATAGTTTCTTCCCTGCACGAGTTACATTGATGGTGTGATATAATAAAATGAAGCTATTTTTAAGACCTTTCAAATACCATATATCAAAAGTTGATACAACACGATTCATCACTGGGGACGGAGTCCATACAAAAGCGCTCATTCTCCTTTAATTGATTAGGATTAATGGTTCATGCGAAAAAAATAATAATTAGCTGAACTGGTTAATAACCGATTTGGATACAGTTTATGATTGCATACGTATGAAAATCCAAATAAATTATTTAAGCTTTTGTACATTTTTATAAAATATAGCTATTACCGCTTGGCAAAAATGTAATAGGTATAAAAAATGGCAGACTTCTCTAACAATGCTGAATAAAAGGCAATATTACCAAAATCCATCACTTTTCGTGAAAAAATTCAAGTTTTTTTAAAATCTTAATCGCCCATTCCAAACTGAGCGTAGTGTAGCAGTGTTACGGTCTAAAATAGATTGATGGCGCGTGGCGTGGCCCAGCCTGGCAGCCACGATGACTTGAAATTTTACAGATATATGTAATATCGATGATAATACAATAATTTGGTTCCATCGAGCTGATCTGATGATAACACGAGGAGACAGATGGTGGAACTCTTCAATGGTTACTATTAAACCCTTTGAGTTTGGGCTCGTTTGATTTGATTTTTGTTTACTTTACCCTTATATTAGGGTTAAGGTTGCCAAAATTGTCAAATGTAACACAACAGTAACACAACAGATTTTACGTTTTCGTTACACGAAATATGTAACCCAAAAGTGACACATTTTTTGGGTAAAGCGTGTTTCATTAGTTGTACCGACTGCAGTGATTGTTAAGGGGGAAGTTAGTAATAAGTAAAACAGCATTTTTTTAGGGTTAAGGGACCATCCATAAATTACGTCACACGAATTTCATGATTTTTTGACCCCCTCCCCCTCCTTGTCACAGCTGGTCACATTTGTAAGACTCCCCCCTCCCTAGCGTGACGTCACATATTTTGCATATTTTCCATTTTTTGTTTTTTTCTAATAAAAGCAGTACTTAGTAAAGTTGTTATTTTTTTTGGAACTCTAAACTCATTGTCTCAACACTCTCAAACGAAGAAAAAACTGGGGCTGAGGAGGTTAAGTTTGTAGTTAATAGTTAAAACGTTTTCATACTCATAATCATAACACATTTTGAAATGTGACGTCACGAAACTTATGACCCCTCCCACCCCCTTGTCACACAATGTCACACTTTGTCGACCCCCTCCCCTCCCCTTAATGTGTGACGTAATTTATGGATGGTCCCTAACAACGGTGAGTAGAAGTTGCTTAGAATGTTTTTGGGCGTGCTGCTGGCACATTTTCTTTTTTTTGCGATCCCTTTCCATTTTCTCGCTAGTTATTCTTTTTCTTTTCTTCGTTATAAATTTCTACTTTACGTCTATGTTATAGAAAATGTATGAAATCCGTCATTGTATACAATTCCTAAAATCACCCGGAAATGTGTGAAATGTTTGATTTTGTCTGTTTATAAGTCATTCAACTTCTTTGTTCCATTGCGATAGACGAAACTGCGACAAGAGTGCCCTGCCTATCGCTTTTCCTCTTCAATTCGCTCGGGGGAAGGGCAATACGTCTGGAACAGTGCATCCTGGGCATCAAAAAATAACTTTTCTACGGAATTCTTATAATCTATGGCAAATAACCTGACACTAGCGTGGAACGGGACCGCTTTGGTTAGACCGTTCCGCGCAGAGGACTCTCCACGCATCTCTCTGATGAGCAGAGAGTAACGTGGACGAGCGAGGGGGAGGCGAGCGGCACGAGAGTGCTGCTCGATGAGGGTGGCGTGCGTGCCAAGCGCAATTGGTACGCGCGAGGGGGGAGATATTTCGCTGTTGACCGGAGCTTACTCCATGGTTGACGGCGAGACATCTCCGAAGAGTGTCTTCCCCTGTGGTATGGTACATACGAATTGGAGTTTTAGTTGGTTTGAGTCCGACATAACCCTCCCACCGCTTCTGTGGCGAAGAGGTATGCGTGGGCATTTCCCCAAGTAAAAAAATGGAGAACTGCGACCCCCAACGCACGAACTGAGCGAGCGAAGCGAGCGTGCCGCGGTAGCGACCGGCAAAGTGCCAGAAACGACTGTGGTTACGTTCAGCGGTTGTCACATTTCCGCTCAGCTGAAGTACTTCATGATGTGGTAAATAAACAGGGAAACATTTCATGATATGTGACCATTTCAGTGAGCAAATCTTTAATACGGTCAAGACAAATCCATGTCGCTTATTCAGGTTAGGTTAGGTTGTTTTAATCATTTTATTTACAAAACATTAGTTATAGTATAAATTTCCTAGGGCAATTTCGGAATTTTGTGTATGTAATTAAAAATCTTTGAAACAAAATTTTATACATTTCCTAGGTAGCCTCGGAATTTTATACATTTCCTAGGAATTGTATATAATTCCAAGAATTTCACACATTTCCGGTCACATCTATACTAGTAGCGTTGTTTTTATATGAAATGTTTGTGTGTGCATTTTATAAAAAGCACTACTAATGTCTTATGGATAAGTTTAAAAATTAAAAACATACAATTAGATAAAAAACACTTGAAGCGTCTACTCGTCCCATAGCTAGTTAAATACCTACCTAAATAGTAAGAAACGCTATAATTTTTTTTGGTCTAATCGGAAATGTGGCGAATTGGGAATTTAAATGGAGGTCGAAGGGCCTGTTACTCGACTAGACGACAACCACCAAGGCAGTAGCCGGACCGGGATCTAACTAGGTATGATAAATATCGCTAAAATTTAATTGAATTCAGAGATCATATTATAAGGTACTGTTTAAGTTATCTTAAGTCAAAAGTTTGCCCTAAAATGCCGCTAGATGTCTCATAGGCAGAAGGTGCACAAATACTAGATCGCGGTATTAAGATTTTTGCGACCATGTATGTAAGAGTAAAAATTCATAATTAAATCTTTCAATGAAAAGCTCCAGAAGTTTAAAAGTGCCTGGAAGAAGTGAGTAACACCAAACAGCCTGGAAGGAAGAGGCTTCTTGTCGGTTTTTTTATAGTATCTTGCGGTAGATATATCTCGTACATTTGAATGGAAATATTATTCGTAACCCCTTAGCCACAACATAGCCGCTCGAGCGACCTGCGCCTTGCGTCTGCGGTGGCAACAAAAATAAATGTATGAGGCTCCTACTAGCATGCTACGACATTGGCGCGGAGCGTCTTGCGGAGCAGCGCGGCGTGAGGCGCGGAAATGTTCGAGCGGCGGCGACTGGCTTCGAGCGGAAGCGCGTGCGAGTGAAAGCTATAGCCATTTGCTATAAAGCAACTACTAATAGTGTCCGACCGAAAGTTCGGTTTCGGTTTCGGCCGAGTTTTGGCCAAAAATCAAGTTTCGGCGGCAAATTCGGATTCGGCCAAAATTGACCGAAACTTTTGCCGGAACCGAAACTGACTTCGGAAGTTGTCGTACACGCTTGCCTAACTTCGTTTCTCGCGGCAACGCTTTGGCGGACGCTGGTGGCCCTGTCCGGGAATTGTCGTGCGCCGTTCGGATAACTCTGTAGCAACACAACTTAGTGCGTTATCGCCCGACGCAAACATTATTTAGAGGTTATGTTTTAATGGATAAAATGCACCAAATTTCGGTATTTTAAGGAATTTTATACTTGACTACATGAGTTTCGGTTTCGGCCGAAGCTGAAGCCACGGCCATATTCAGTTTCGGTTTCTATTTCAGCCGAAAAACCAGTTTCGGTGGACTCTAATTACTAGCAACCGATTATAGCAAATAACCGAGCTATAGCTTAAAATTTGCTTTTTGGTTGCATTTGTGTTACACTTGAGTTTATTTGTGTTATGTAACACAATAGTCCTATAAAACCGCATTCATTATGATCATAAGAATGAATTGATAAAAGTAGGTACCTAATATTAATTTGCGTGTAAGCTTAAATATGTTAAATGCAGCAGGCACCCACAAAATTAAAAACTACGAAAGAATAATAAGGAGAAAATTGAAAAAGGATCGCAAAAAAAAGAAATTGCGCCGTCAACATCTCAGTAGCACGCCCAAAAACATTCTAAGCAACTTTTACTCACCGTTGTTAACCCTAAAAAATACTGTTTTATTTATTACTAACTTCCCCCTTAACAATCACTACAGTCGGTACAATTTTATAATGCTTATATTTATGTAATTATTTTAACTATCAATATGAAACACGCTTTACCCAAAAAAATTGTTACTTTTGGGTTACATTTGTGTAACGATAACACAAAATCTTTTGTGTTACATTTGACAATTATGGTGGCCTTACCCTTATATTAATAAACAACTTCCACTTTAACTGTCACTTTCTGATTTATATTAATAAACAACTTTCACTTTCTATTAAACTAGCTTTCCACCCGCGGCTCCGCCCGCGTGGACTACAGATTATATCGTACCCAACTGTGGGGTAAAATGTAGCCTATGTCCTTTCCCAGGTTCTAATCTATCTCTGTGCCAAATTTCATCAAAATCGGTTCAGTAGTTTAGGCGTGAAGGACGGACAGACAGACAGACAGAGTTACTTTCACATTTATGATATTAGTAAGGAAGTAAGGATCTAACACACGAAAAACCGACATTTAGTACTTTACGTAAACAATACGTGGCGAATAAATCATTACGTTCTAAATTACGGAAGCATCCATAAGATTGACAGGATGGCGCGCCCGCTGCCCGCGCACCCTTCCGCCACCCGCGCAACTCTTACAATTTATATTTTTGGAAATAAAATGGTAAATGTAAAATTTTTTGTTGGATTTTGAAAGTATCGTATTATTTAAAACATAAATTACAAAGTCTACCCAAAATTATCGCTATTTCTATTTTGTCCGCAAAATGACTACAGAAATAGCAAAAGACATTTTTTTTACGTTTCTAGTTGGATTTTCAAAATAATTGAGTTATCAACATCGTTCAAGCTATACTATAAAAAAATTAGCATATTACGTTTTTTATTGCAACAGTTACTTATTATTTCGTTTACAAGTTTCGTAGGTCGCCGCCATTTAAAAAAAAATCAAAGGCGTGTACAGCGGGGTCGATAGGTAAGCTAGACTATATACAAAAATATTTTAAACCTTTCAGATTTAAGTGGAAATCCCTTATAAACTACACATCTAAAAAAATATAAGCGACGCCCGCCCGTATCTATCTATCTATCTATAGAGGGGAAGCCCGCTAGGCACAGACGGGTGATCAGTCCACTTATTTTGGACCATTTCACGCAGTTCCCCATAACAATGCATGAGTTTTAACTCTGCGTTGACAGTTCTACTTCTTTAACTTTATTTCTGACAATAACATAAAATTGTAGCTAGGATTAATACTATTTTTTCTTTTGATTTGTGTCTTGTGTTTGGTACACCTAAGTTCTCTCCTCTTAGCTGTTTATTTACTTATTTTTATTTTTATTTTTTTGGAACGTATCTTTGACTTTCCCCATCGTGCATTTTCTCTCTACAACGTGAAGTTGGCGGAATTGCGACCACGCAGATTGCCATAATACAAGATTCTATTCTTTAGGGTCAGCTCACGTGACGTAGCGGATAAAGCCACTAAAAATTGAACTTTATTCATTACAAATTTAGAACACGTCGCACCACGCAGCGCCGCCGCGCCTCGCCGCTCGCCGCCGCGCACCACCGCGGCGGTGTGAGCTGACCCTTAAACCTTCCAGAAGCTTTTGCAAACCTTATTATATCTTTTATGCTAATCTCTTGTATTTGACCTTCTTCTATCTTCTATCCATGCCAATGACACTCAGTCAGCGACACCTATAATATGCACTGGCAAGTAATAACATAGGTAGGTAATTCATAACTTACAAGTAAAAACTTACTTGGTTTCAAAACTGTTGGTTTATTGTCGTACGAGTAGGCATGATCAATCATCTCCCATAATGGTTGTGGGTGAGCCAGTTGAATACCGACAATAAGCAAATCTTCTTTTTTCAAATCACTGTTTATAGTGAACTCAAACTTCACTTTCTGGTTTGGTCGTGCCTGTTGATTATAAAAAAAATAAAAAATAAACGCTACACACTCTAAGGCCCACACTAAGGTTTTCCCTTGTGTCGTGGGTCCCTTGGAACACACATAAAGACAAACACAAACACCCATGACCCGAGAATAAACATCAGCTTTTTACACAAATGTTTGCCCCGACTGGGGATCGAACCCAGGACCCGCCGATCAAGAGGCAGCGTCACTACCACTCGACCAAACCGGCCGGAAAACTAATGTACATAATGTACAGCTTAGCAAAACTGAAACTTTATTCAGACCGTATGATTTTGATTAATTTTCAATCAATGACATTTTAAATTTTCTTTTCTAAATTTTGTCATGTTCTTTCTTGTATTCTACTTTAATAATTGTTCGAATACACTCCATTTTGTAATAAAAACACATCACAACAGCGTAAAACACGAAAACCAGCAATGTACATCGCACTCCGATTCTGGCGCTGGGGCGACGTTTTCGCGGAACATTGCTTAGCGCCAAAGTAGTTAAATAACGAAATTCGATAACTTGACGTTTCAGGGAAAAAAAATTACTTTGGAAAAAAAAAATTACTTTGGATTAAATTCCACCATTTAAGTATTTGCTAAGCTATCCTTTACATCATGTATAATAAATAGTAATACTTAGGTCCGTTTTACCAGAACGCGACTCAGGCCCGTATTACATGAGATTGAAGTCTTGATCTATTCTTAAGTATTGATTGTCTTTTTCCTTCACTATCAAAATGACAAAGACGACTGCTACTCAAGTATAGATCAGAGTCTGAGTCGCGTGTATCTGGAATATATTTCCAGACATGAAATTAGCCTTGTTTGCCTTGGTTGTATAGTTTGCAATAAACAATTTAAAAATTTTAAAAATAAATGAAACTTGATGCAAACCTTGATTAGCATTGAACAGTCTTATGCTTTTACAAACTTATTAATGGATTTCTATAGGAAAAAGATGATGAGCAAGTTATTAAAAAATTGGCTTCGTATGGATATCGATAAATAGAATAGAATTTTGTAATATGGCAATCTGCGTGGTCTCAATTACGCCACCTTCACGTTGTAAAGAAAATAAACGATTGGGAAAGACAGCAGGGTATTTCCTATACTTACAAATATTCTGACTTTCTGATGGTGGCATTTTTCAACTTTTTCGATAGGTGCTTCTCCCATTTCTTCACTTTCAGCATAACCGAAGATGAGGATACCATCTTTATTTTTAACCAAAGATTTCCTAAAATTATAGAATTTAGTTCTCATTAAAAATAAAGGCTTTATGAGTGTTGAAATTATACATTTAGGTCAAAAGACTCACAGTACCTAAGAATTAAATTAAAAAGGTGGGTATAATAAAATCAGGTTAATCCCTACTAATATTATAAAAATGCGATAGTATTAACTCTGTCTGTCTGTCTGTTACCCTTTCACGCCTAAACTACTGAACCGATCTTGATGAAATTTGGCACAGAGGTAGATTTCCTATTTTGCTGTTTGTAACCTATTTGGAAAGCTAGTTGCTTATAACTCTTAAACGGCTTAACCCGTCGTGCGCTTGTTTACGCCACGTGCGATACAAAGCCTGCTCACACGGGTGTGCAGACATCCCGCGAGGGTCCAATCTTGATTGAATATAGATATTATTGTCAGCTTCCAAACAAAAACACCGTATCGAAATAGGTCCATGTGTTAAGGAGCTACGATGCCTCAGACAGGCACACTGCACACATTATTATATTTCTAAACTTCTATATACCGTGTCTTAAGCAAATAAATATTTAGATTCTATTCTATTCAAACTTATAACACTCCTCTTTTTTGGTGGGGGTTAAAAAAAGACTTGATAGTGGCCACCACAACTTTTTCAAGATAATTTTATAGATATGCCAGATTCCATTGGGCCTTTTTATAATACGAAAACGGCAAGGCAAAATTGTATTACCATTGCCTCCTATGCATTAGTGATACTAGAAACAATGGTAATTTAAATTAATGTTCTCTGTTACTGATTACAAGTGCAACGAAATAATGAAAAATCGGTTAGAAGGTCATGTTAGGGATCCTTAAAAATATATAATGATTTCAGTTAAACTTTCTGTTTGGAACTTACTTCCTTTCGTTATATTCATTCAGCTTCTCATTGCACTTGTGTTTTTGACCAGATATATGAGATAGTGAGTCTTCATCATAACGATCATCAATTACTCCACACACTTTACAGTATGGTGCAGCTGTAAAAATAAAATAAGCATAAGTGTACCTCTACACACAAGTGAAAAATACATGTACCATCATAATTAATCATTGAAGTACAGACCGATTACAACAGTTGCAAGTTTTATGGAAAGCTGCACTTGTCTAAGGCCCGTATTGCAGAAGGAGACTCAAGTGATCCTTGATCTATTATTATTATTATTTAAGGGGTTCGAAGGGTTGGGGTCAAGCGTGCAAGCCCCCGTGTCACTGCGACCTTGACAGATCTATTGTAACAGTACCCTTCTGTATTATCACAGTATGTCTTGGAGTCCTATGCCAACCGCGAATCTGGCTATGTCCTTAGCGGGCACATCCTTAAAATCTTGGTAGGATAAGTTGTGGCCTCCAAGGTACTGATCCTTGATCTATACTTACGTATTATTTCTTTCTTTCGACGACTGCTACTCAAGTAAAGATCAGAGTCTGAGTCGCGTTCTGTAATACGGACCAAAGGTAAGGACCGAAAAACTTTGATCTATACAGTAGGTAGCAGTCTTCTTTGTCATTTTAATGCTGAGAGAAAGAAACAATAAATACTTAAGTATAGATCAAGACTCGAGTCGCCATCTGTAATACGGGCTGACATGTGGCTGACACATGAAAGGTGACTCAATGCTAGTGTTTATAATAAATAATATTTTATTTTGAAAATATTCATAATTTTTGATAAATCTCAGAATACGTAAATAAATCTGTGCCCTTGGCCTAGCAATTCACTGCTATGAAATATGATAGGTAAGTGAACGCGGTAGGAAAGGGCAACACGCGATACAAGGGAAATCGAACTCACCTAAAACATTAATTCCTGTCGACATGATGAAAAACCGTACGTAGGTATATAGCAATATTTCAGAATGCGTACAAAATTTCTTTTCACATTTGTTGAAGCATAGAGTTTAATATAAAAAAATTGCTTTTCACATTTTATTGAAGCATAAATTGCTGAGCACCGAAAAATAACTGCACCGGCGGCGCTGCAGCCGCACCCAAAATGTTACTCACAGACTACTTAGAAGATACTACGTATATGTTACTCTATGCTATGCGTCGCACACACACGTTATGAAATTATTTGAAATTCTATTGTAGTTCTCTAGTCTCAATTCTCTTTGTTCGTTCGTCAAACTTTTGAAGGCAAATTAACGTTTGGGGATTTCCCCGAAATGAATATTTTTTCTTTTTTTTTAGTTTATGGCTAGTTATGAGTGCTTGCTGCGTGCGGCGGCGGCAGCGGGCCGGATGTGTGAGGTGAGCGTCAAGGTAACGTGCACAAGATAGGTAAGCATCAAGGTAAGATACATAAGTTGAAATTTATGGGTTTTGGATATGCCCATAAAAAGAGCGCAATTAGTGTAAAAACTAAATAAACAGTTCCCCTTTAGTTTAGAAAATAAAGACCATTGTCGGTGTGTAATTGAGTAGGTATGCTAGCTCGTCATTCTTGAAAAGTGTTTATAGCACAGAAGATAAGTATATACTACACCAAAAAATGTGCATCAATACAGCGAATTTAAAAAAAATTTCAAAGCAAAACTTGAAGATTGCTCATCATCAATGTATGTGAAGATAATAATGCGCGTAGCAGGCGGCCTTTTGTAATTATAATTATTATTGCTATGTGGATAAATAGTTCGTCATATTTCGACTCCGTCTGTGCCTTTACTTTCTGGAAATGCGTAGTGGAACAATATTAAAAACTATGTTAAGTTCTAGGATTTAATGGTGAATCGTATAGTCGCGTACAAAAGTGTGTTATTAGTTTTAAAATAATTAGACTTCTTTGAACTTGAGTTTCATATAATAGGTTCCTTGCAAAAATGCTCTTCGGTTTTGGCAAAAAGTTATACTTAGAGAACCTAGATAATAATTAACCATAGATTTATTTTTTAAATACTCAACGATATGGCTTTTATTCCTGGGTTCTCTAAATATAATCCAGGATTCGGGATCAAAGTGACTTAAAACGGAAACTGGAATTGGAATAAAACTTAACTCACTTTTGTGTATGACTGTACAAACTTGGTACAAACCACAAAACGCAATAATTTGATATTTCCCATAAACCTTTTTCCGTCTTGTATACGCTACCTTGACGCTCACCTTCAAAGACAAACCTTAATTCTTTCTCAAAAAAAAAAACAGCTGAGCGAAGCGAGACAGAGCAAAGAGTATGTCACTGCGTTTAAGAGACGGAACTTCCATACTAGCGATAAGCTTTGAGATTTTCCAAGGATTGCTTCCCAACTGGATTGTTTGACAGATCTAGTGATGTACACACTAACATCGATAAAATAGTTTGACAGATCTAGTGATGTGCACACTGATATCGATAATATATAAAGTATCGATATTAGGTGACGTAGTAAATGGGGACATATTTTATTAAATTAAATATTAAAATTTAAAACTACATACGAAAAATAAGCTTTTTATTCACTGTTTTATCAAAACACAAATGAATTCTTAACACTAACTTATTACTTATATAACATTCTTATCTCAGGGAAAAGATATGTATGCCAGCGCATCAGCAGCGCATCAGGTTACTCCATTTTCATTACAAAATCGTCCTTATCCTAACAGCACAGAGTGCACGCTTGTTGTAACCTGATGTCCAGCCCTCTGTACATACTGTAAATACATCTTATTCTTATTTTAGATATACAATATTTATTTATTTATTTAAAGGTGTACTAACAGCAAGACATAATTGATATTTGACAATTTAAATTTATGAATAGATAAATGTATAAATATGTTTGCCAATTACAAGCACACACAGTATTTCTTAACTACCAAGGCAACAACGTAGGTACTTAAATTAAAATAAAATCTAAAGAAAAAAAGAAGTATCTAAAATCTAATTACTAAACAAATGAGATCTGAAATCAGTAAAACAAAAATAACAAAGCAAAGAATTTTGAAGTTAGATGGTACAGAGGGTCGCACATCAGGCTACCACAAGTAAGCTCTCTGTGTAGTTGGGATCAGAACGGTTTTGCAATTAAAATTGGGCAACCTGATGTGCTGGCCTCTGGAGCCTTTTAATATTACAGCATAAAATTTTTGAATGGTACCTAATATTAAAAATAATAAAACCGACTATAGAGTCAAAATACTCAAGAAGTTTGTTTAAATGAGGTTTGAGAATCAGCAAAAATGTCAATACTGGGTAGTATAACAGCGTTAAGTATAACGCTGGGAAGTAACCCAGTATTTGACAATATTACCACATAACGATAGATGAGTGTTTATGATTTAATAGGTGATTAACAGTTATGGCCTCAGTAACTGCGGTCAGAAGTACAAAATCTATATTATATTAAAAGTATCACAATTTACTATCTGGATGTCCTACATTGAGAAGAGATGAACAAGGAAATATATAAATCTAATTCCAATCTTCTTTCTTTACATAGTACAAAATGAAATCGCTTCCGCTGTCTGTGCGCTTACATCTCTTTTAATGCAGTTTTCAGCAAAAGATAGAATGATTCAAGAGGAAGGTTTATATTTATAGTTCATTCCCGAAACTCTCACGGGAACGAAGTCCCAGGAGAGAAGCTAGTATATAGGATAAACACATCTGTGGTGATTGCGGTGATATGGGTCACTCTATAATGTTCGAAGAAGGCAGAGCCTGTGAAATGTGCTACATGAATGCACTTTAAGGAGCCGAGTAACTATAAGACCGGTGACGATGACTGCCCTGCAAGAAAAATTGCAGAAACTCGTTATATGTATAAACTCCATGAGATTACGAAGGTCCTTAACGATTTTTGTTTTTATTGTTTTAGTCTCATCTTAAATATTTCTCACTATAAAAAAAAATACAAACAGTATGATTTTTTCCCTCGATCCACTTGGCTCCCCTGATTGGATCCACCGGTTATATTTACAACATGTATGCATTAACGTGTTGTGTACTGTAGCCCCTAAATTGCTGATTCTAATATTTTTCTTGATTAAGTAGTGCATTATGTAAATAGGTCAATGTTGTAGTAATTTTATTTCATTATAATTACATACCTACTTTAGAAATATATATGCCTGAAATTTTGTTTAGATGAGTAAGACATTACATTACAGTGGACTAGATCACCACTTATTTTGTATTTTTAAAATATTGTCTAATGTAATACTCTATCCGTAAAGGTATTATTATGTAGACCATGTATAGGTAAGTAAATAGGTAGTTTTATTTGTTTACTAGCTTTTAAGCTTTTCAATTTTCCAATGTTTTTAATATTTATTCTGCTATTCGGGACGGAGACAAAATATACAACAATTTAAAAACTATGAAAATCGGTCCAGACGTTCTCGAGTTATAAATGTTCGAATTCGAACAAACCCGACTTTGCTTTATATATTAAGAAAATGTTTAAAATAATAACGTCACTTATTTACCATTATCTTAAGAATTTTTAAACAATTTTTTGCTTGTGTTATTTATTACTTAATTAGACCTCTATCGCCTAACATTTAGCTTAGTTCAGGTACAGGTATATCTAGAGTGCTAAAGCCCTTCCTAAAACCAAGCTGAGAACGACCTAATAAATTACGGCTCTCCAAAAGCTTCAATTTAACCGTGTGGTGATCGGTTGAGAATAATACCATCCCATCTCTTTCCATGGGTGTCGTAAGAGGCGACTAAGGAAACACAAATGAGACCTGCCTCCTAGTAATCCATCCCAGGCAACGACACTTCATTTTTTCTGAATCTGAGGTGTCGTCCTATGGTCTCATGCGGTGTGGTAGGCTCTGTAAAGAGCCGTCTGGTTCGCGACCACCCTCCTACCGAAGTCCGACGCCAAACAGCTTGCTGTGTTCCGTCGGTGCGTGAGAGTACCAGTGCCTTTATAGGCATTTTCTGGGTTAACTCGCTCCATCGTCGACCTCATCTTTGACCTCTATGGTCAAGATTGAGGTCAAGAGTTAACCCATCTTATAATAATTTTAAAAAAAGTGCTGCAGCACCGACTGGCAAATTCCAGGCTCCAGCGGTATTTTTCTTAGTATATGATGCAGCGTCCTAATGCCAGTTAAGGAGATTACATTCTGCAGGTATCTATAAGTTTTCGGTGATCTTTTGTAAATTGCCAATGCTATGATATTTTTTTGTGAGTTCTATATATTTTTCCTTGTGGTTTCCGTTTACAGTTTATTTTTTTTATTATAAGATGGGTTAACTCTTGACCTCAATCTTGACCATAAGGTCAAAGATGAGGTCGACGATGGAGCGAGTTAACCCAGAAAACGCCTATAATAATAATAATAATAAAATCATTTATTTTCAGGCAACTAGGCCCATAGATAAATATCTTACAGACTAACATACATATAAAATATTATTTAACAAAATTAAAACTTAACTAAAGGCACTGGTACTCCCACGCACCGACGGAACACAGCAAGCTGTTTGGCGTCGGACTTCGGTAGGAGGGTGGTCGCGAACCAGACGGTCCTTTACAGAGCCTACCACACAGCATGAGACCATAGGACGACACCTCAGATTCAGAAAAAATGAAGTGCCGTTGCCTGGGATGGATTACTAGGAGGCAGGTCTCATTTGTGTTTCCTTAGTCGCCTCTTACGACACCCACGGAAAGAGATGGAGTGGTGTTATTCTCAACCGATCACCACAGTTTTTTACTGCAGATTCTATTATTTCTTTAAGAAGCGTAGAATCTAACGATTCTATGAGTTTTGTACTTTTTTTCAAAGATGCTAACTTGAATTTAGTTGACTGCAACTGTCGCAATAGTCTTCTTTTTCTTGGAGTAGCATCTGAAATAAACATTAAAAAATATATATTACCTAATAGCAATGGTGAATAACATAATATTAGGATGTAGTTAAAATCAATATTGGCATATAATTTTGGAGGATACAGAAATAATTCTCCGGTTAGTAATAGTGCAGATAATAAACGACCAAGAAAAAGACTCAGCAAAATTTTACAGGGTGATGAAACCAGGCTCATAAAACAGTACAATGAAATTTTTAAAAAAATATTTTTTGGTTTCATATGGAAAAGCAATTACCCATGTTCCTAGGGAAAGTTGTTTACTTTTGTAGGATAATTCACATCCTTAATTTTCGCTAACTACATTTTTACCATGAAAATAGTTTTTAGATGAAAATTGAATATTTATAAAAACTGGAATCATGCATGCATGGGATCGACACACTTAAGATGTGTAGTAATTTTCTTTCACGTACCTTTATCAATCATAGCTGATTTTCTCCTAATTGTCAATGGCACACATTGTTCCTTGCTAGTCGACGCAACTGAAATCAAGTATAAATTCATGTTTATTTGCGTTGTTTTTTCATCAATAATGTGGTACGTATGAGTAACTGAGTACGTAACCAGTAGATGTGAATTGAACGAAAATTAGTTAAAAATTATATTATTTCTTATTAATAGCTGACGTAAGGTGGGGTAATATCTTGCTTGCCAGAAAAAGAGAGATTGAGCTAGTGCCGTAACCGCGCGCCGCTATACAAATAAACAAATTAATAAACGCTACACACTCAAAGGCAATAAACAAATACAAATAAATAAACGCTACACACTCAAAAAACATAACACGTTATGTACAGTCAAGATATATCAGGTTACCACAAACTGTCAAATTTCCCCAATAGACAGTAAACCCTAATGCTTTGTGATAAAATTGAAAATCGATTGAAGAAATTTTAGTTTTGGATAGCATGATGTGCTGTTGACCCTGTACATAAAAGACACCTTTTTGTCAAATTTCAGCTTTGTAGGTGTAAGGGTTCGGGCTAGGCGTTGATGAGTCAGTGAATCAGGACCTCCAATTTTATAGACAAGAATTTTTTAAATGTATGACCACGCATAACTTACACAATTATTATTACAGAGTAGTCCAATTTTGATAATTCTTTTTTTATTGGATAGGGTATACCGGGTACTTAGTCCTATATTTTATTTGAAAAAAAAAACCCTACCCTAAGAGTTGGGAATACATAAAGACAATGACAAACACCCATGACCCAAGAACAAACATCAAAAAATCCCTTAGTGCTTGCTTTTACACAAATATTTGCCCCGGCTGGGAATCGAACCCAGAACCGGTCGATCAAGAGGTGGCGCCACTACCACTTGACACGTCAATGGCGGTGCAGAATCATAAAGGTCTTGTGAGAAGCTGACCGCCCTATATTGCACCTCTGTTGGATATGTGCTCGGTGGTATGAACAAAAACCATGATAATCTATGCTCGTGACTTCGATAGCTTACAAAATACAAGTACAATAAAACTTACCTGGTTCGACAGGATATGGTTGACCAGAATGCTCAGGCTGTGGCACTAGTGGTTGACCTATAAAATTTATAAAAATTAGCGATGAAAAGTAAAAAACAAATTAATTATACTATTTAAAGTAATTGAAATATTAATACTTGTAGACATTTCCTGTCCTATCATTAAATCACACATAATATATTATAATTTTATTATTTCAGAGGACACGTTGAATTGTTGTTTCAGTCCGGGTTGTTATCGATTGACTACAGTATTGCAGCCAAGAGACCATTGCCAAATGTCATCTCAAGTTTCCATCATGTTAGTTTAGGATAGGTTAGGTTAGGTTAGGTTAGCCGCTGGGAATATTACAACTAATTAACGTTAACTGCAATATTCACGAAGCCTGTACATAGTATTTTGAATTTTATTTATTAACTAAAATCCACAGCAATACAGAAATACTTATATACCTATGCTTATAACCTAAACTATTGCCAATTACGGAATTACATGGTTCGGACTCTGGTCCTGCAATGACTAAGGGCTTATAGAACGCGACTCAGACTCTGGTCTGTACTTAAGTAGCAGTCGTCTTTGTCATTATAATAATGAGAGAAAGAGACAATCAATACTTAAATATGTATAGTTCAAAGACTTCTGTGATTTGGGTCTAAATTAACTAGCGGATATTCAGGGAGTAATTAGCCTCATGGAACCACACAACTTTTCCAAGGAAAATATGTCGCAATGAGTAAAAAAAAATTCGCCGCTCCATATTGCATATATTTTGAGCGATGGTAATTCGTTTTTTTCAAGATGAGTTTTACACCCTAAAGTTATGCTAATTAGTTTAACGTCGTGCTTGATTAGTCTTCGAGACTGGCGTCGTCTGAAGGGTCTAAGTAAAATTACCTGGTAAGTCTAAAATGTCTCCGTTTGGCGTGCGCATGCGCCGCGCGTGTCCAGCGTCGTCTCGGCGAACCCGCGCCTGAGCGAACGCCTCCTGACCGCTTGATCATTGTTCTACAAACGTACAAGCAATTTAATTAAATTATAAACTTATAACTAAAGCACAGCGGAGCTACTACTGCTGACAGCCGATAACGATTTTGACTGAACGATGAAGTACTTTGTTTGCATTTGGTTAACACATTAGGTGATAATTACATTCTGCAAAAGCAAAGTATGTATGAGATTGATAACGATATCGACGCGTCGAAATCGGCTTCAAGACCCTTGGTAGCCCCCCTAAATTACATTATATTTTTGTAATACATACCCATATCTGTTCCAGATAAGCATGAACAATAAGTATTGCTTTAGAATGACTTTAGATGAGAGTGACTTGTTTCATTAAACAAACCATGTTGAGTCTCGTATTCTTTTTGTCTATTACTGTCTTTAAACAAAGTGTTTGGAATCTTACCCCTCTTTAAGTAGCACTGGTGTTTCTAGAATGTTGTTGTTCTGTGTGTCCGAACTCGTGGAGATAATTTCTAAAAACTGTTTTATGGCTTGCACCTGAAAAATAAAAATTATTTTATCAAGCTGCGGTACACTAATAAAAAAAAAACACTAGTTTGAAAAGTATTTCTATTACACAATTTATTGAGCAAGTTTTCAATTATTAGACTGAGGCCCTTTCTATTTAGAAATACATCTAAAAACATTGTATTGATTACGGGCTTTCTCATTTAGATCAAATTCTACGAGATTGTACAATACAATATACTTTAATGCACTCCAACACAAATAAGGTAGTTACATTTTAATACAGAAAGTTATGTCAGGGTACAAAAGGCGGCCCCATTATTGCTAAGAAGTAATATCTTATCATAGCAAGTAATGAAAGAATAAAATGTAATTTTCAAATTAAAAAGTTATTCAAAGTAAGACGTTTATGAGGTGATTTTTAATTCTATGTCTACCCAATATGGATTAACGACATCTCTGTAAATAAAATAATAATAAATAAATAAACGCTACACACTCAAAGGCCCACTCTAAGGTTTTCTCTTGTGTCGTGGGTCCCTTTGGAACACACAAAGGCACACACGAACACCCATGATCCGGGAACAAACATTTGCTTTTTAGACAAATGTTTGCCCGGACTGGGAATCGAACCCAGGACCCGTCGATCAAGAGGCAGCGCAACTACCACTCGACCAAACCGGCTGTCAAATGTAATTTTCATATTAAAAAGTTATTCGGAGTGAGTTTATGAGATAATTTTTAATCTATGTCTACCCAATATGGATTAAGGACATCTGTGAAGATAAGCGAGTGGTACTAACATGTCTGGGTGTGCAGTGTTATAATTACGAACGCAGTTTTATTGCTTGACGTCTCCTGTCAGATTGACATGGGCTGTCATCGTTTTACCGCGTTTACCGTGCGCATGTTTTTTCCATGTTCTCGTGATTGTAAAATGATATTACGCTGAATAAATACATATGGAACGAGAATAACAGTGGTTTACATTTACTACCTATACGGAATTTTACACTGGCGACGATTTTCGGCGAACCTACACAGCGAAAATGGGTAAAGAAGACGAGGCTTCCAAGGCGGGCGCTTCGGTTAACATTCCGCCCAATTTCATCGAGTTCTACGATCCCAAAAACAAGTTCGAGCGTTGGGTACAAAGGTTAGAAGGAGCATTCTCGATTTACAAGATAACTCAAGTTGCATCGAAGAATTCGTATTTATTACATTACATTGGAGCTGACTTATATGAAACAATATGCGATTTGGTTTCACCTACTACACCAGAGAAACGTACTTACGAGGATAATGTGACAACCTTAAAGAATCATCTAGACCCTACCCCTCTGGAAATTTCCGAATATTTCAAGTTTCATCACAGACACCAAAAGGAAGGTGAATCCATCAAAGAGTACCTAGTATCTTTACGCAAAATGGCTTCCACTTGCAACTTTGGTTCATTCCTGAATACGGCCTTAAGAAATCAATTGGTTTGCGGGATTAAATCTCAAAGAATAAAAGACAGACTACTAGAAGTGCGAGACTTGACATTGGAGAAGGCGATTGACATTGCAACTGGAATGGAAAGTGCACAGGCTGAGGGAACACACACCCAAGAGGTTCAAGCTATTACAGTCAAGAAGAAGACACCTTCAGGATTAAAAAATACTACATCTACTAGTCAAATAGTTTGTTTCCGATGCGGTGGCAATCACTATGCTAATAAATGCAATCTGATCAATACTAAATGCCATTTCTGTCAAAAGACAGGCCATTTAAAACGAATGTGCCTTAAGATGAAAAATGTGAACCAGGTGGATACAGAAAACTCAGCTGATTCTGCGGTTAGTTCTAGTACTAGACAAGATCAAGAAGAGATTGTTTATATCAATAATTGCAGAGTAAACTCCCCCCTTTCGAACAAGTTTTGGATCAGAGCAAAAATAAATCAGAAGGAGGTTCAGATGGAATTTGATAGTGGCTCAGCAGTGTCTATAATGAATGAAGAAGACTACAAAAAAATCTGCAAAACTCAACTTCTACCAACAAAAATAAAATTGTGTACTTATTCTAATGAATTCCTAAATGTTTTAGGTGTCACACATGTCACGGTTGCTATTGGAAGAGAATCACTAGAGGTCAAGTTGTTCATCATTTCGGGGAAGCAGCATCCACTCTTGGGCCGGGATTGGATATACATGTTTGATGCATTCAAAGGCTTCAGGGATTGTTTGACACAAGTAAACCAAGTGTCCTCAGGTAACGTGCCGCATGCCTTATCTTTGCAAAAACTTTTTGAGAGATACAGTGACTTGTTTGATAACAAAAATGTTGGTGAGATAAAAGGGGAACCAGTTGCTCTATACCTTAAACCAGATGCAAAACCAGTGTTTTTTCGTGCAAGGCCAGTGCCTTTTGCTTTAAAAGATAGGATTGAACAGGAGATTAACAATTTAGTACAGGACGGGGTCCTAGTTAAGGTTGATTACAGTGAGTATGCTACCCCCATTGTACCAGTAGTTAAGCCTAATGGTAAAATAAGGATTTGTGGGGACTACAAACTGACACTGAACCAAAACCTTTTGGTTGATGAACATCCCTTACCTACTTCTGAAGAATTATTTAATGGTTTAGCTGGCGGGGATAAATTCTCAAAAATCGACTTACGTAATGCCTATCTAAATTGGAAGGTTAGGGACGAGGATCAACATTTATTAACCCTCAATACTCACAAAGGTCTGTACAAATGTACTCGTTTAATGTTTGGACTCAACTGTGCGCCGGCCAAGTGGCAAAGAAAAATTGAAAGTATTTTAAGAGACATTCCTGGGGTTCACTGTTTCATTGATGACATTCGGGTTACAGCTGCAAACGATGCTGAGCATCTGGACAGACTGGATAAGGTGTTTGCTAGACTGGCTGAATTTGGTCTAAAAGTTAATCTAGAAAAGTCAGAATTTATGCAAAATGAAATTGAATACTGTGGGTACAAAATTAGCCGAGAGGGTGTACACAAGGTCGACAGTAAAGTAAAAGCCGTTGTGGAGGCCCTAAATCCTAAAAATGTTTCTGAGCTGCAGGCATTACTTGGCCTAGTAAATTATTATGGTAGATTCCTACCAAACCTGAGTAGCACGTTGGAGCCTCTACATAAGCTTTTACGTAAAGAGACACTATGGAATTGGTCGGCTGAGTGTGATAAAGCTTTACTAACAATCAAAAACCAAATGCTATCGGATACTGTGCTTGCACATTACTCACCTGATCTGCCTCTGATACTGGCTACGGACGCATCGCCTACTGGGGTGGGCGCCGTCTTGTCGCATGTCATGCCTGATGGAACTGAACGGCCAATACAGTTTGCTTCACAGACATTAAATTCCTCACAGCGTAAATGGGCACAGATTGACAAAGAGGCTTATGCTATTGTGTTTGGGGTCAAGCGTTTTTTTCAATACCTATATGGTAGAAAATTTATTTTGCATACTGACCACAAGCCTCTCGTCCAAATTTTTTCGCCTACTAAGGCTTTGCCTCATCTTTCTGCTGCACGTATGCAACACTATGCTATTTTTCTGCAGGGCTTCCAATATGATATTAAGTACAAGAAATCCAAGGACAATGCTAATGCAGACGCTTTTTCACGACTACCTATCACAGAGGAGTCTGGCGAGCTAGAGGACTGCGATACTCTTCAAATCGGAATGATTTCGGTATTACCTATTACGGTGAAGGATATTGCTGCTGCCACTAAAGTTGATGAATCCTTGGCACCTCTGCTGTCGGGCGTGACAACCGGCAAAAAAGTTTCTCTTGCTGATAGGTATGGTATTGAACAAACTGAGTTCTCTCTATTAGAAGGCTGTTTGATGCGAGGAACACGTGTGGTGGTACCTGCCTGTCTCAGAGACGTTATCCTGAAAGATTTACATTCTTGTCATTTCGGTGTAAATAGAATGCTCGGTCTTGCGCGAAGCTACTGCTGGTGGCCAGGGATGGACAAGGATATTAAAAACATTGCCAGAAATTGTCGTGAGTGCTCCCTACACCTAAACTCGCCTCCAGAGGTAGCTTCGAAACACACTTGGGAGACTCCTTCTAAGCCGTTTGAAAGAGTTCATGTTGATTTCGCTGGTAAGTTTCAAAATGTTTATTTTCTCTTATTAATTGATGCCTTTTCGAAGTGGCCAGAAGTGCATGTTCTGAATAAAATTGATACTGACTCTACTATAGATGTTTTAGACAAAATCTTCACCACATTTGGCTACCCAAAAATTCTCACAAGCGACAATGGTGCGCAATTTGTTAATCCCAAGTTTTTCGAATACCTAAAAATGCATGGAATCGTACATAAAAGATCTGCTCCCTACAATCCTGCCACAAATGGGCAAGTAGAACGATATGTTCAAACTTTAAAACAGAAATTACGATGTTTAAATGCAAGCAAAACGACCATGCAGTCTAAAGTGAACGAAATCTTATTCCAATACCGTATAACTCCACACCCCGCCACTACCAAATCCCCAGCAGAAATGGTTTTCACTTACCAACCAACCTCTCGTTTATCATTGTGTTGTCCAAACAAGCTCACTGTATCACCTCAAAGGGAGTTAAAGGTGGTACGCGTGCGGGAACTGATGCCTGGTACAAGAGTGGTAGCTCGAAATTATACAGGGGAGGGGAAATGGAAGTTAGGAACTGTAGATAAGGTCCTAGGAACATTGCATTATTTAATTAAGTTAGATAATGGTATCGTGTGGCGTCGTCACATCGACCAACTGCGCCGGGTTGGGAATGACGTTCCTTTTCTAAATGAGAAATTTGTTGATGATTATGATAAAGCCGCGGCTCAAATCCCTAACTCTGATTCTGTCCCCAATACACAAGACATGGCTTCTGAACCTGAACCAAATCATACTAAGGTAACTGAAGATTTGTCAGAGCCTGAATCTTTGCCTTCGGACAATGTAATACCTACTACCACTGATGATGTTACTGTACATGCACCTTCAGGGCCTACAGTTGTTCCTGCTGAACCTACTCTACGTAGAAGCAAAAGAGTAATTAAACCTGTGGTTAGGCTTAACTTGTGATCTGTTTTATATTAATTGTCAGGCATCTATTATTCTGTTTAAGTTTAGTTATTAAAGGTATAGAAAATTCATTTTAGTTTAACAACCCCGTTAAATGTTTAAACTATTATGTTAGTTATTGAAACTAAATTTATGTACGGTCTCTGTTAACTTGTATTATGTTAGTTAATGAAACTTAAGTTTGTGAACAGTCTCTGTTAACTTGTAGGTACACTCTGTTACTATCTTATATATCTTTAGATGTCACCTACATATTATGAATTTCTTTTCCTAGTGGGGAAGGAAACTGTTATAATTACGAACGCAGTTTTATTGCTTGACGTCTCCTGTCAGATTGACATGGGCTGTCATCGTTTTACCGCGTTTACCGTGCGCATGTTTTTTCCATGTTCTCGTGATTGTAAAATGATATTACGCTGAATAAATACATATGGAACGAGAATAACAGTGGTTTACATTTACTAAATAAGGTAGTTACATTTTAATACAGAAAGTTATGTCAGGGTACAAAAGGCGGCCCCATTATTGCTAAGAAGTAATATCTTATCATAGCAAGTAATGAAAGAATAAAATGTAATTTTCAAATTAAAAAGTTATTCAAAGTAAGACGTTTATGAGGTGATTTTTAATTCTATGTCTACCCAATATGGATTAACGACATCTCTGTAAATAAAATAATAATAAATAAATAAACGCTACACACTCAAAGGCCCACTCTAAGGTTTTCTCTTGTGTCGTGGGTCCCTTTGGAACACACAAAGGCACACACGAACACCCATGATCCGGGAACAAACATTTGCTTTTTAGACAAATGTTTGCCCGGACTGGGAATCGAACCCAGGACCCGTCGATCAAGAGGCAGCGCAACTACCACTCGACCAAACCGGCTGTCAAATGTAATTTTCATATTAAAAAGTTATTCGGAGTGAGTTTATGAGATAATTTTTAATCTATGTCTACCCAATATGGATTAAGGACATCTGTGAAGATAAGCGAGTGGTACTAACATGTCTGGGTGTGCAGAAGCTGCGGTACAGTTCGGCCATGTATTCCTCCTTGCACACTTGCTGTGCGGACCGACTGCTCACTAAGTTGCCCAACGACTGGATTGTCTTCGAGATCAGGGTCAACGTCCAGTTCGTTTGGGGGTCCCAGGGGTATTTACAACAACTTATAGTTATAGATAGATGGGTTTATTATACGCATTCAATAAATTATTACTGAGATGTATTATAAGCCTGTGGTGACCTACTACTGCAGGGCAATGACCTCCCTTTTCTTTTTCCACTGTAAGCTGTCAAGTGTGTTACGAACTTGGCTGATCCTTGTGTCAGAGTTTTCAAACCTTTAACCGCGCAATGGCCTCTGACTTGGTTTTAACGACTGAAGTCAATTGACTATAGCCGGGGCCGACGGATTAACGTGCCCTCCGAAGCACGGAAACGCTCGTGATAAATTGCCACTAGCAGTCGTCTTTGACATTTTGATAGTGAGAGAAATAGACAATAAATACTTAAGTGTAGAAACTTGAGTCTCCTAAGTCTAAGTCTACAGGTCTAAGTCTTGTGTTAAAAAAATAATTCCATCTTACGCTAGGTACTTACAATCTGCTCGGTGGTGAGATCAAAAAGCCGTGGCCCAAGTATGGCGGGGGCGAAGAACCTCAGGAAGATGAACCCCGAAACGACTGAGTATCTAACTTCTGCGTTTCTTGGGAAATGTCGCGCGGCACAATGTCGTAGCGCGTCGAACAATCGGCACATCACCGATGGACACATCGCGTACGACGAGGTTATTGCGGCGAAAACCTGCAATATAAATAATAACCATACCATTTTATAAAACAACGTCTCTTGTCGTGTCTGTGAGACCTGCCTCCTAGTAATCCATCCCAGGCAACGACACTTCATTTTTTTCTGAATCTTATGGTCTCATGCGGTGTGGTAGGCTCTGTAAAGGGCAGTCTGGTGCGCGACCACCCTCCTACCGAAGTTCGACGTCAAACAGCTTGCTGTGTTCCGTCGGTGCGTGGGAGTACCACAGTGCCATTTTCTGGGTTAACAAGCTCCATCGTTGACCTCATCTTTGACCTTATGGTCAAGATTGAGGTCAAGTGTTAACCCATCTTATAATAAAAAAAGTCTGTCTGTCTATCTAAATGCGAGAAACCCAAAAACTACTTAATTTTCTTACGGTTTTCATGAATGGACGGAGTGATTCAAGAGAAAGCTTTATTGTGTACTTGCTTCTCGCGCGGGACTTCGTTCCCGTGGGAATTCGGGAAACTCATGTACCCTATGTCCATCCCGGATAATGTAGAATTCTAATGGTGAAATAATTTTTCAAATCGGTCCAGTAGTTTCGGAGCCTATTCGATGCAAACAAACAAACAATCAAATCTTTCCTCTTTATAATATGTATAGATAATTTCATGAAATTCCCTCGGGACAGCTACGGACATCCCTCGTGAAATTTTATATTTTTATTACAACCTAATTGTATAGCTTCCTTAGCACATAATAAACGATTTGTCTGTCTGTCACATAAGTCAGCGGTTTTGTTTCCAGTTATGTCACTGTGGTCTGGAATCCAAACAAGTATAACATCCACGCCGGATCTTGCAAGATTGTAAAGTTTAGTTTAAAATAGAAATTGTCTTTTGCGTGGGTTTCAGTTTTTGCTAAGCTGTCCCTACAGGCTGTTTACTGAATATATCAACAGTATTTTTACTATTAACTGAAAAATAACCATGAAAAGAAAAATCCTATCATTATTAAAAATAAAACGAAATCTTACTTGGTTCGACAGGATTTGGTTGATCAGGTTGTCTTGATTGAGTTGACAGATTACTCTGCTCAAGTTGCTGTGAGGTTCCCTGTGGACCTATAAAACAATGATGAACAAAAAACTTCAAAAATGTTAATGAATATTAGAAAAGTATTAATCTTAGCCTTTGCCGAAGGACAATCAGAATAAATATAGGTATAAAGTAAATTCTCGATAATATTTATGAATCTTAACTACAAATAAAATACAACTTCTTATCTAAAGTTTTTGTCAGTTATTTCTCAAAAAGATGTTACTAGCTCTCAAAAATAGAGACAGGTCAAAGTCATAAAAGCCTTTCTCAAGAAACCAATTTAACCTTAAGTTGAAACTTAACATAAACAATATTGTTCTATAAATCAAAACCAAGCTGAAAGAGGACGATAGGTTCAAGAAAATGCAAGATGGCAGGCCATATCAACAGTATTTTCACTATAAACCGAAAAATAACCATGAAAACCCAAATCCCATCATTAAAAATAAAACGAAAACTTACTTGGTTCGACAGGATTTGGTTGATCAGGTTGTCTTGATTGAGTTGACAGATTACTCTGGTCAAGTTGCTGTGAGGTTGCCCGTGGACCTATAAAACAATGATGAACAAAAAACTTTAAAAATGTTAATGAATACCTATTAGGAAAGTATTAATCTTAACAACAAATAAAATACAACTTTTTATCTAATATTTTTGTCAGATATTTCTCAAAAAGATGTAACTAGCTCTCAAAAATAGAGACAGGTCAAAATCATAAGAGCCTTTCTGAAGAAACCAATTTAAACTTTAGTTGAAACTTAACAAAAACAATATTATTCTATAAATCAACACCAAGCTGAAAGAGGATGATAGGCCAAGTAGACATAAACCAGAAAAATTATACATATCTTAGTATACTTTTCAAATAATAGATATTGAAAACTACTGATGCTCTGCCTACCTCGTCAGGGAATATGTATAGGCTTGAGTTTATGATCTTTGAAAATTTTTTTTTTGTTTGTATGTTTTTTTTTCTGTTTATCACAAAAATATTTTAAACTAGGTAAAGATCTTCTTTGAAGTTTTACTTTTTACAATAGATAGTTTAATGTATAATAGTGGTAATATATATTTTTTAATGTGCAGTAAAAAAATGTTAAAGAGTATAGCTAAAGAAGAATTAAAATGATACAATGACCACACAATAAGAAAAAGACTTATATAAACTTACCACTGTCAGGTCCAAATATATGTAATGAGAAATTTGTAAGTAGCTCTTCTGATAATGGTGGCAACATCAAGTTTTTTTGAGGGTACGGCACTCATCTTGAGGCGGCCTGTTTTTCTTTTAAAATTCTTTTTTTCAAAATGTTCTGAAGAGACAGTCTTCAACGTGTTCAGCTTTTCAATAGGTAAATAGTATTTACCTTCTTTGCCTACCACTCTTACCCATTCCCTGCATCTGGAAGGTAAGTGTCAAACTTAGTTTTATTTCACTATGCCTGTCCGTCGCGTCACCTCGTATGTATCAGTCCGGCACAAACAGATGTAAAGCTTCGAGAGCGCTAGGGTTGTAAATTCTAGCTTGTAAGAGGTTGCAATAATGAATTATAAAAAATAATTTACTCCTCAGTTCCAGAATATTAAACCCAACCAAGCCATAAACATTAAAACCCAATGCATTCTACTTTAATCAATGCGTCTTACCAGTCATGACCTACGGAGCCGAAACATGGAACATGACAGTGAGGTTGGCCCACCGATTGCACGTCGTTCAGCGAGCAATGGAACGCTCCATGCTCGGGATCTCGCTAAGGGATAGAATCCGAAACGAGGTCATCCGACAGAAAACCGGAGTAATAATATCCATTATTATCCAAAAGTGTAGCAAGCTGAAGTGGCAGTGAGCTAGCCATGTCTGTCGCAGAACCTACGAGTGTTGAAGTAGATAGGTTCTTGAATGGAGACCATGTCTTGGCAAACGTAGTGTAGGACGACCCCCCAGCCAGATGGTCAGATGACCTAAAGAAGATAGCGGGTAGTGGCTGGATGAAAACAGCGGAGGATCGTGCAAAGTGGCTCACCTTGGGGGAGGCCTATGTTCAGCAGTGGACTGCAATAGGCTGATATGATGAGCCATAAACAAATACAGAAGAGTATAGAAATAGATAATACTTCAAAATCTTTATGTACATATAACAAGCAATTTTTTTTGGATTTTTTCAATTAATATGATATATTTAGCTTCACTAGGGTCCCATACAATAGTGTTGTATTCAGTACAACTTGGAATGTATACATTAAAAGCATTGTAGCTAACTTAGGATTCTGAAAGTAATAAGGCTGACGAACAATAAAACCCAATAATTGATTTGCCTTTTTACAGACCTCAATAATGAGATCTCTAAAAATTAATATACTTTAAACTTTCTCAAGCAGATTCTATAATCTTGCATTTTGAGGGGTTGAAGTTTAGATTATGCCTGATACCATTCATGTACAGCATCTATATTCTATGACTATGCATAGCGCCCTTCTTCAGATAAAAACAGATCGTGAACCTGATGTGAAGCGGAAAGATTGAAGTAAATATAAAGTAACGGTTAGCGTCTCGTGGGATTAGGGCTGCCATCCGTCCGGGTTTCCCCGGATTTGTCCTAGTTCGGAAGACGTCCGGGCGGGGATTAAATTGTAGTCCGGGTGCAACCGGTTAAAAAAAAGGTTAAAAAATAAAGCAAAATTACTCACTTTTCTTCACAAGAACGATTAAACATACTATTTCATGCAACAAAAGAGGCTTAAAATTAAAGTTGTCTACATTAAGGGCTTCGACGAGAAATTGTCAAAGTCAGTGCGCGCAATGAACAAAGGCAACGTTAGAATTCTCACTAGGATTCTAACTGGCCACAATAAACTAAACAAACATCTACACAACATGGGCCTCACCGAGACCAAGTTATGTAGATTCTGTCATGAAGCTGACGAAACGTCTCTTCATGTAATCTGTGATTGCAGCGCACTGCACTGCAGCAGGAATCGGTACCTTGGAGGCCACAACTTATCCTACCAAGATATTAAGGATGTGCCCGCTAAGGACATAGCCAGATTCGCGGTTGGCATAGGACTCCAAGACGTACTGTGATAACACAGAAGGGTACTGTTACAATAGATCTGTCAAGGTCGCAGTGACACGGGGGCTTGCACGCTTGACCCCAACCCTTCGAACCCCTTAAATAATAATAATAAAGTTGTCTAAGTACGGAGTAAAATACATTTTAATCAAGATGTAAGTGAATGAAAAAAGTATTGAAATGTTCGGGGTGAAAGCTTCAAAACCCGGGGAACTTACGCTTCCGGTCCTGGGGGGCAGGTTTTAGAGATGGCAGCCCTACGTGGGATGCTCCTTTTCCGACACGCCCCGACCGAAACTAACTTACCGGTTTTCATCTATAGGAAATCTAGCAAAGTATATTTGCTTTTCACTATGTCTTTCCTTCACACCGCAGATTTCACAGGTACTGTGGCTGCCGACACTCATTAACGATCAGTTTAGTTTAGATAAAATAAAAACACAAGTGTCCCGTGGGCTGCCCCTTTTCCGACACGCCGACCCAAAATGCACAAAATCGTAAGGAGTCTCTGTTTAATGAGACTAAAATTACACTTTTTACGTAGGGAACACTACATCACAAAACAAACGGAGGAGCTGAGGCTAGAACTCGACGTTATCATATGAAAAATAGTGCAAAATATGACGTAGAAGAAACTAACAAGAAACTAATTGAGCCAAGAAAAGACCACGCGACGCCAGTTATCCGCCATATTGTCAAATTTTTGTATCTGACAGCATGGTGTTACCATAAAAAAATTTAGGGTTACCGCATTAAAAAAAAGCTTGGGAAGCGTCCCTTGGAATTAGAAAATTTGTATGGAGTTTCACAAGACTGGACAGAGGAGGAAGAATAAGTCGCTCGCTCGCACACGCGCCTTTTAAAAATTATCTTTCGTTCGTTTACATACAAATCATAATAATCATAAGCCATAAGCCTTCTTGTTTCGGTGCTTTAACTTTGTCTTTCAATTGTTTCAGTTAAAAACTATAATGTAATCATGGTCAGTGCTAAGTGAAACTGAACCTAACGCATCTAAGTTAAGTAGTCATCTCGACCGGCGCTGCCGGGTAAAATACTGCGAAGCTGCTTTTTAGTAAGTTGTTGTTTCGAAATAAATCCGTACCTATCAAATTTTTACACAGATATGTATTGTCGTATATAACGCGGCAGGCGTAAATAACACGACAATATTAACACAATATGTATTGTGTAAATATTGTCGTGTTATTTACGCCTGCCGCTGCACTTTAAGTATTTGTTTATTGAGATTGAGACCCTTTGTTACAGATTTTTACAGCTTTTGTTTTGGTAACAATGACGAAGTGTAACTTGTGTGACGAAACAATTACCGTAGCCGAAGAGCACGAGAAATCATCGAAACATATTAACAACAAAATATTGGCAGACCACGCCGCCAAACGGTAAGTCTGAGCAATAGCCAACCTAGTGTTAAATTATGTGAAGTGCATGTGAATGATGAATTAGGTATGCTATATAAGTAAGTACACTCAAGAGCACATCAAGCTTGACACTTTGGACCGGCCCTGCATTGTATGGCGCGCAGTATAAATCGGAGCTCAGCTTAAACTTGTAGTGTAAAGCGTGACCTGCTCTTCACTGTACCTATCATGCTTCAGAGTATAGCAAGCGATTTTTAATTTTTAAGCATTGCTCCTACAAACATAATACAATGAAGTCATAGAATCAAGACTGTTTTTTCTTCTTGCAAACATTCAGAACTTGGTATGGTGATTTCAAAACTTAAGATCGCTTTTAATGAATTCGAAACTCTGAAAGTTTAATTTAAAAGTATTTTTCTTTTAAAGTAATAGTATTTTATTTTTGCTCTTGCCTTCTATTATGCCTTGGATTTACATGTATTAATTACTCAATTATTTGAACTTGCTTGTTGCAATGTACAGAAAAACAAAAGATTTTAGAGTTTGTAAGAAATAAAACATTGTAGGTTCTATAACTCTGACACAGCATAAAAGTTAAAAATGTAGGCCAAGAAGTAGAAGTTTTAAGTATGTTAAGTTCTTTCTTCTGTTAACATAAGTAAAATCAATTTTTAATAATGGATACATATATGTAACCTGGTATTCCTAGGTATTCTATACAATCACTGACCAATGCAGGCAATGTGTGATATTAATTTTAATGGATGATTTATTTTATACATTGCCGAGATGGTTCTAGGACCTAGAGTCTAGGTACTATTTGAAATCAACATTTTATGATGGATTCAGTCAATTTGTACTCTAAAGGGCTCGTAGTGAGAAAGTTTTGGGATAGTTCTATTTAGGATGCTGAATCCGAATCTGAGGTTTGCAGACAAAATTTTGTGACACAACATTGAAAAAATCGCAAAAAAGGGAATCATTTCGACTTTTTTTTAGGGTTCCGTTCTCAAAGGGAAAAAACGGGACCCTATTACTAAGGCTCCGTTGTCCGTCCGTCCGTCTGTCACCAGGCTGTATCTCATGAACCGTGATAGTTAGACAGTTGAAATTTTCGCAGATGACAAAAACGCCCTATAACAAAAAATACTAAAAACCACAATAAAATAAATATTTAAGGGGGCTCCCATACAAAAAACGCGATTTTTTTACTCATTTATATTGAAAGTCTATCCGAAGCTGTATCTTATGAACCGTGATAGTTAGACAGTTGAAATTTTACAGATGATGCATTTCAATTTCTGCTATAACAACAAATACTAAAAAGTAGAATAAATAAAATATTTAAGGGGGCTCCCATATGTACAACAAACATGATTTTTTTAACAAGTCATTTACTTATTACATTGACATCTAATCAACAACCGTTGCGTAGCAACACGTCACAGACTAATCTCAAATGAGATTTAAAAACACTGATGGCACAAATGAGTTTGCTTTAACTTAGGGATTCGTAATTATTTGCCAAAATGAAAAAAAAAATTAAATAAAGTTGTTTTTTTTTATTATTTGGAATAGAAAACAGCTGTGTACAGAAGTTGATGTAAGACAGTCTTACAATTAAAGGCTAAATTATATACAACCAACCACACTATTCACAGGTTAAGTAAAAAAAAAGGAAGTGGACGCTAACAGAAACAGAACAGAATTTAAAGGTATTAATCAAATTTTTTTAATTAACTTTAAAATCTGTAATTACGTAAATCCTTAAAGGCTCCAACAGGTTTATTTTTACATACATTTGAAATAGAGCTGAGCATTCATCTATTTTTTTAATTTTTGGATATTCTCTTTATTGATTATTTGTATGTATGTATGTAAATCCTTTATTGTACTCTGCATACATATTTATATATTTAAAGTATGTATATTATCAGTTACCACGCCCTACGCCTGCTTGATGCCATCAAGCAGAATATAATTGTCATTATTAAAACTCGTTGTACAGCAACGAACCTGACGTGTCGCCGGGATATGTGTAGGTGGTAATTACTTCATGTCAAACTCGATACTTTTTTTAATACTTTTAATTTAATTGGCAAATGCAAACTGAGTAAATACGTAATACACAGACTACACCGTAAGTATTGGTTCTCACAGTAGGTAGAAATAGTATTTTATGGATTAACAGTTCTTAGAATATTTAAGGGGGCTCCCATACAAAAAAAGTGATTTTTTTGCTCGTTTTTATAGAAAGTCTGTCCGAGGCTTTATCTCATGAACTGTGATAGTTACAAGGTTGAAACACAGATGATGTATTTCGGTTTCTGCTATAACAACAAATTCTAAGAAGTAGAATAAATAAAATATTTAAGGCGGTTCCCATACAACAAACGTGATTTTTTTGCCGCTTTTATAGAGGTAATGGTTTTTATAGAGTCTGACTCGCACTTGGCCTGTTTTATAGGTAATGGTACGGAACGGAACCCTTCGTGCGCGAGTCTGACTCGCACTTGCCCGTTTTATTTTATTTTTAATTACTTGTGCAGAAAACTAGGAAATTATCAAATGACAGCATTCTAATAAAAAATTATGTTTCTGAATGTAAGAAACGGGTTTTGCAGAGACTGCTGAAAATTGCCAATTTTGAACTCACACTTAAGAACAAACGGTTCACATGAAAAAAAAACGAAATAGTAATATTTGTAGAGAATTTTAAGTACTTTAATTTCAGTAATCAGACCATTTAGAGTTAATAGTTTTCGAGTTTTAAGCAAAAAATCTGAAAAAACAGAAATTTTTCAATGTTGCAATGTTTTGATTTCTTCAAATAGCATCCAACCTAACTGGTATACCTAAACTTCAAGGTGGTCATCCAAAGTAGCCCCACTACGGAGAAATGAAATGTTGGCGGCCACTGATGAAACTTGTGGCATTCGACAGAGAAAAATATTACAAAACGAAAGTACTGATTGAAAAAATGTCGAAACATGTATACTTTCGGAGATATAGAGCTTTGAAGATGAAAAAAAAGTACTGTTTTACCTTCTTTACAGCGTTAGATAACTCTATAGTATTTGTTTTAGCATGGAAACGCATTTTTTAAAACTTTTATATCATGTTTAGGTAGGTCCAGAGCACGCTAAGCTTGACACTTTGAACTTTGAAACGGTCCTGTATCTATGTATATCGGAGCTCAGCTTAAACTGTTAGTGTAAAGCTTGACTGGCTCTTGACAGTACGTTCGGCTAAAGAACGTCGAGCGGCGGCCACTCCGCAAGTTTCATCAGTGGCCGCCAACATTTCATTTTTCCATAGTGAGGCTCCTTCGGGTGATCACCTTGAAGTTTAGGTATACCAGGCTTCATACAAATATGTTCGATGCTCTTTGTCCGCAAACCTCAGATTCGGATTCAGCACCCCAAAATACATAAAGAAATCAGAACTACCCCAAAACTCTCCTAGTAAAAACACAATTAACTGAATGCAATCAATTATCAAATTAAAAAAGGAAGTATAGTCTTTTAAACATAACTTTAAGGTTTTGCATAACAAAACAATCTCTTGGTTGGGTTTGTTAAAACAATCTCTTTCTTGTTTTGGAAGTGACTGGGCAAAGGGTTCTATTATTTTTAATCTGGTTTATAAAAAATATACTGGTTAATTTATTTATAATTTCTAATTGACGTGACAATGGGCGTTTCCCGACTGGCCGGCACCGGCGACGGCGAGAGTGACAGAGCTATACTAGGAAGCAAGAAATCGGTAGTCTGTCTCTTTTCTTAGTATAGCTCTGTCACTCTCACCGTTGCCGGCGCCGGCCGCCGTGCCGTCCTGTGGGGAAACGCCCAATGGGTCGAATGCCACAAAAAAAAAAAAAAATTACACTTTGTGTTGTTATTTCTTTTTGAAAATTTCTTTGTTATGTTTTACAGAAAACAGTTGCCTGCTAATAAATCAGGAATCAAAATTTTATGCACTGTCGCATCATCGTTTTCCCGGCTGGATGACTTTGCAGAGGGTACTGTCCAAATATCAGTAAGTTGAAAGCTCCAAGAATTGTCACTGAAAATAACCACTGAGCGAGTAATCACTATCGTTTTCAACTCAATGTCCATTCACACAAATGCCCACAGTACTTTTCTGTATTGAAAATAAATTGCCTGTTTGACAGTGGCACTATCTCTTACTAATCAACAGTTCTGGGTTTATTTCCCAGTGAGTCCAAATGTTTGTTTATGAATGAAATGAAAAGCACATGTTTGCTTTCGATTCTGGGTGAATTTGTGTCTGTGCTTGCTACTAGTGTGGGCCATTGTTTATGAGTTATTTATTGAAACTGGTCCCAAACATGATTTTATTAATAAATTATAATTTTTTTTTCAGACAAAACCCAATGAGGAAGTGAAATTAAATTTCAAAGTGAAAAATGAAACTAAAAATGAAGTTGCGCTTTTGTTTGTAGAAAAGATTCATGATAAAATGAATTTTATTTTGAGTAACAATAACCTGTCATTTGGATGCTCTGAAGTCAAAATAAAACCAAGTAAGTTTAACAAGATAGATCAGGCTACAATCTTAGACCTATCCAAGTACCTCTTCTCCCCTTAGAGCAGTGGTTCTTAATGGGTGGTCGGCGGACCACTGGTTGTCCCTGGAAGCACCTTAAGTGGTCCGCGAAGTCATTCCAAAAATATTGTATGAAATGTAATGAGTCGACACAATCACTAAAATCAACTGGATGCCAGGCATGGGCGTAGCCAGGGGGGAGGTTTTTTGGGGGTTCGAACCCCCCCCCGCCCCGAAATTTTCAAAATCATGAACGTCTCCCTGCCCTTATCCCTCTACAAAACAATTTTCGCGACCAGTTCTCGTCACTCGTCAGTGCTTCCCGAAATAAGTACTTCTGTCGTCAAGGCAGAACATGAAGTGTGGAAAGAAACAGTAGAAACGGGTGCAGTCGCCAAAAATGTTGGCGGGTTTTTACTAGCACTGAACCAAGGATTCAGAAGTTAGTAAGTACAGGGAAATAAATTTTTCGTAAAAAAATTAAAACACTTTTGAACAGTTTATGTAGGTAGGTATAACTGTATAACAACCCTTATATTATTTTTACCTCCAAACAGTTGGTGGTCCATGGTAAAACAGATATTTTGTAAAATGGTCCCCTGTTTCTAAAACGTTAAGAACCACTGCCTTAGAGGTTTTATTTATTGAAAGGACTTGTCGCTGGCAACTCCTCACCAATTTATTAACACCAATGACTTACATTGAATGACGACTACATTAATAACCGAAATAGATTCGCATTGGTATGTGTGAAAACATTTGTGTCAGTGTTGTGTTAATAATTCATTCGAATTATTTATTGCAAGTCTCATTTTTTCCATTAGGTGCTAGGAGAAATATTCAGATTTATGAGTTGCGCTTGTCCCATAAAATAAAAAAAAAGAAACGCTACACACTCAAAATCCAAGACCCGTCGATCAAGAGGCAGAACCACTATCACTCGACCAAATCGGCCAAGATTGCCTATAGTCACAGAAAATATTAAAATTATACTAATAGTAACTAATACACACTAACTAATAGTACAACTAATAGTAACTAATAACTAATACGTTACTAGTAACTAATAGTACATTATTATTTATTTATTTCTACTTGTTGAAACAATTAAAAGTCGTCCATAAAGTAGTCGCTCAAAATTTTAACTTTTGTAACAAGTTTGTAACCTTTTGAGTGTCCCCTTTGTCACGCTTTTTCTTATTTCTTTAACATGTATTGTCACATTATTTCTCCCTCTATGATTGTGTGATGTAATATTTTGTTAAATTTTGTTTCAGATTCCGTTCTATCACCCCCCATAACTGTGACGTTCTCCACTCCACACATTGGCCAGTACAACGTGCCTATCATATTTTCACTACGCACCACCGCTGAAGCGATAGTCCTCTTACGTGAAGTGGTAAGCTTTTAGAAACTACTTTTTTCATGCCCTTAGTCGGGCCTTGGCATCTACGACCGACATTTCAGAGCATCGGCTCAGTACATCTCTCCAGCAGTATATGTATAATGACAGAGACAGGTACAGGTAGGTCCTACATTCCGAATTACGCCGTAATCGTAACCTGAGCGCGCTGTCATTGGCACTTATGACATCACAAAATCGGCCATCGGAAACGCGTCTGCTTCACAACATTTCGACAAATTCGTAAATCGCAATAACATTTTTTCAATCCACATTTTTTTGGCCTGCAGTGCTGATCAAAACCATGCAAAGAAGTGATTCTCACATCATACATAACTAACAGCTCATGATCATGAGATGTTGTAAAAAGAGTCCCGAGGGTTGAGAAAATACCGCAATCATTTAATTCATATATTATGTATTATGTTTTTTATTTAATTTTTTGTGTTTGTTACGCGATTACTGCGCCAGTTGTCCGCTGATTTTCAAAATATTTTTTTTGTTCGAAAGCTATATTATGGGACCTCGGGAGTTGGTATGGGACCACCTCGGGAATATAAATTTTATAGAAATTAATTCAGCGCTTTTTTTAAAAAAAAACGAGAACGAAAAACACGTACACATTATAATTTAGATTAAGTACTTTTAGTTTGTGGTTATTACTACAGGAACTGTAGAATTTGACTCTGGAAAAATTCCAACCAAGCTGAAAATGTGTGTACATGTACCTTTTAGCTTCCTGAATAACCTCTGAAAAGTCCCACGTCCAGGGGTGGGCATAACTTTTGACAGCTAAAAAACGGTAAGAAAAATGATACTTTTTCGGGTTTTTGCTAATATCTTCGTTCCTGTTTATCTTACCACTATGAGCTGTACTAATAAAAGAAAGAATGATAAATTCTCTACAAAAAAGATTAGGAAAGTTTATTGATAGAATCAGTTATTTCCACGGAAAAAGGTGGGAAACATCGGATTGAGTTTCAATACATCACGTTACAGATCACGCCCCTGATAACTTATTTTTGAACTTAATAACCTTATAATTATTTATTTATTAGGCAATTTATGAAAAATGTTATAAATGCGAAAGTTTGTGAGGATGTATGGATGGATGGATGTATGGATGTTTGTTACTCTTTCACACTCAACCGGCTGTACCAATTATGATTTTGGTATGGAGGTAGCTGACACCCTGGATTAACACATAAGCTACATAATTTTTCCAAAATTCTTACGGGAATGAAGTCCCGGGTGGAAAGCTACTTCGTGATAAATCTAGCAGTACTTGGATTTACTGCTTATCAATTCTATAAAAAGTTTTTAAGACTGTATATTTAATATTTTGAAAAACCTTTTTTACTGTTTTCTGCTGTTTGTTGTAGTGATAATTAAATGCACTAAAATATCCATAGAAAATGTTTACCGAAGATTCAATGCCCTATTACGTAAAAAACTATTTGTGTTATCAATAAACTTTTATTAGGACCGTTTTTGTAGAGAATTTTCCATTCTTTATTTCATAAGTATACCTCATAGCGGTAAGATCGACAGGAACGAAGATATAGGCAAAGAACCGAAAAAAGGTGCCCACCCCTGGACTCGTGGGATTTTTCAGAGGTTATTTGGGGAGCTAAAAGGTACGTGTTTTCAGCTTCGTTGGAAATTTTCCGAAATGTTGCATATTTTTCGTCTAAAGTTCCTGTAGTAGGTATATGTGCTGGTAGGCATTGTTAGGATTGAATTCGATCGACTCTTTCAACGTGGACAATTATAAGTAAAAAATTTTAGTAGACCTAGGCCATTTTTCACGCGCAGAAAAACTTATAGTAAAAGTATAAACTTCTCAGCGAAGAAATTGATTTTTTTTTAAATTCATTTAGTTACTTTCAAAAAAAATACTATCGCCTAACTTCCACAGTAGTTTCTAGGCGTATCGCTCTTCCTCATGTTATAGTAATCTTATTTAAATAATTTATTTTTACTATAAATAGTTAGTGAAACTATAATGAAAATGTTTTTTTTAAATATCCCGACTTTGTTTCACAGGAATCGGTTTTATAAACATACAACTTAAAACGTGACTGGCTGGTAACTTGATACTAATATGACGTACGCCGTTTCCGTTTATTATAAAATGTGATTTAAAATCACAACAATATCGGGAGCCCCTTGGTTACATTAATTTCATTAGGTAAACATAAACAACTCAGCAAAACCAGAGGATCCTATTACACGCTAACGCAAACAAACTGGTCTCCATGCGTTGCCTGCGCATATTGCTACCTAACCAATTACAAGTAGGTATAAAGAATCACATCACACGAAATATTTAGGTGTCTGTCGTAAGATGATGTACCTATACTGGGTGAAAAAGAACCTCCTAGCTATATTCAAAATCCTGAACCAGTATTATTTACAGAACACTTTTCTTTTTTTTTTTTCGGTAGGAGTTTTTTTTTCCTAAACGTAGACATCACTCGGGTGCACCCCCTGAGCGCTACCCGCACCCCTCGCGTGCCAGGTGTAGGAGTAATGTCTACGTTTAGGCAAAAAAATGAACTATTCCCATTGAAAACATATATAAAAAAAATATATTTTTTTCCATAAATGTGTTCTTTGAGTGATACTGGTTCAGGATTTTGAATATAGCTTGGAGGTTTTGTCTGTAACATCGTCAAACCCGTAATATTGTAATTTGACTTAGTAAGATTATAAAATTTCTGTACTTTGTGAACTGCCGCATTTTAAACATTTACTGACATTTTTATAATATTTATGCAACCAAACTTAACCTAATTATGGCCTGACCTAACTTATCCTAATTTAATGTAGGCGGCCCTTAAAGGTTCGTTATAGTTTTACTAGGCAAATTGTAATATCGCGGGAGATTATTATTTTACTAGTGAAGTATTACGGTTTTTGCAATTTTCCATTGACATATAAACTGCGGATAACTTGTTTAACTCCTTAATCAAACTATTATATCTTAATATAATTATATGTTCCTTTGGAAAAGTTGTTCAATTTCCTGAGCTGATTCACATCCTTGATAAGTCACCCCATATAACAAACTAGCTTTCCACCGGGACTTCGTTACAGTGGGAATTTGGGAAAATTATGTAACATATGTGTTAATCCAGGGTGTCAGCTACCTCCATACATACCATATTTTATCAAAATTGATCCAGCCGTTTGAGTGTGAAAGAGTAACAAAAATCCATACATACAAACTTTCGCGTTTATAATATTAGTAAGGATAGTAATTATCAAATTAAATTAATAAGATAAACTAGACGAAGATACCAATACTTTGCTATAATAATTAAAAAAAATCTTATACCAAAGGAGGCTCGTGGTCGATAGTGAAATGCAAAAAAAAACTCGTATATATTATAGCGCAGGAAGACAGATACAGCATTTGTCGCCTTAGTAAAAATATAAAATAAAGCTGGGTGCAAGCATGTGGTAACCTTATGTGTGGCCCTCCGGACAAAACCTCGTATGGGAGATCTGCCGTACTCAGAGACGTCAATTAAAGTTAAGAAGTAATTAAATGTCATGCTATCATTGTTTATATCAACAAGAGTGAAAGAGACAACATCAGAGTTTAACAGTACTTAACTTTAATTGACGTCTCTGAGTACGGCAGAAAGTATATGAGTGCGATGTACGTCAGCAGACATTTCATGGCCTAATTGTGGCTCCCTACTCGATCTAACAAAATAATAGTGAGTATGGCCCCTCCTGTCAGTGGGAGAAGGGAAGTCTTTGTCCAACAGTGGGCGTAGGATACAAATAGTACGGTAAGCAAAACTATTTTGCTTGATGACTTTGTTAAGCTTTCACAGAACTACACATTTAACCCTAACAAATGTAGTCATTTCCACGTAACGTTACAATGTTAAACATATTAATTTGTAACCGTTAAAGTTACAATAGAGGCAGTCAGTCACGCAGGAACCGATCCAGTTAGTCCAGTTACCAGTTATACCTCGAAATAGGAAGTTTGTTGCTTACACCTTTGTTAATTCTTAAAAAAAATTATTTTATGTGACTATTACTTTAATTTATTTATACGTTTGGCTTACTTTCTTTATATTACAACAACCGCAATTAGGTACGTATTTATCTTTTTTCATTTAAATTATAAATTATAACTAGAATTGCATAAGGCCCAGAGCCTATATTATTAATCTACACCGGATAGCTTAGGCATCATTAAACATTAATTTATTTACAAGTTACGTTTGTGTTTGATTTAATATCAGCTAAACAACAAAAACATAAGGGCGTCGTCGGCCGAATGTTTTTTTTAACATTTAGACCAATTTAACCACGCCCATTGTAAATTTTGAACTGGGAATGTTTCATGTTGTGATGTCCAAAACAATAAATATTCTGAATTATAGAAATGTGGGGTAGGAGTAAAGTAGTAACTGTCTGTTTGTTAAGTCACTCACTACCCAACCGATTTTGATGGAATTTTTTATGGCCATATAGTAAGATACGTAGATGTACATACCTACATTTACCCCGAAATTTTTGAAGAGTTCCATCGAGAGTACGATACTTACTTACTTGGTCATAGAGAATATGAAACAAAGATGTTTATGATTAATTTATTGTTTTTCAAAGTATATTCCCTCACTATTTACACATTTTTTCATTCGTTGGAATTATTGTGTGAAGCAGTGGGTCCAATCTTCGGTAGGGACCTCTTCAATGGCTTCTTGGAATGCATTTACCGCTGCTTCTGGGCTTGAGAATCGTAAACCTCTAAGTTTACCTTTTATTCTTGGGAATAAAAAGAAGTGGCAAGGTGCGAGGTCCACACTGTACGGTGGATGCGACATCAGTTCCACATTTGAAGCCTTCAAATACGCATTCGTTCTCTTAGCGGAATGTGCGAACGCGTTATCGTGGTGAATGATGACATGACTGCGAGGACGCTTTACACGAACTTTTTCTAAGACACTGGGCAAGCAATTGTTTACATACCAATCTGCAGTGACTGTTTTTTAATTTTCAAGTGACACTGTTACATAATGTCCAGTTTTTCCGAAGAAAGACGCAACCATTTTTTTGCCAGTGCTCTGACTTTTCTTAACCTTTGTTGGCAACTCTTCAAAAGGAAAGACCCATTCTGCTGACTGGCTTTTTCTTTTTGGTTCGAAACAATACACCCAGGTTTCGTCACCTGTTACAATATTATAGACAGCCAATGACTCTCCTCCATTAAACTTATGTATAATTTTTCGCCACCACCTCTACTCGCAGTCGTTTTTGGTCTTCCGTTAAATCATGCGGTATCCATCGAGTGCAAAGCTTCCGAACCTTCTGTTGCTCATGCAAAATGTTTTACACTGGACTCATTCCTATGCCTAATACAGTACGAATTTGCTGACAGGTAACTTTTTTGTCTGTTTCTATTAATTGTCGTACGGTATCGACTTTATTCAGTAACCGCAGTCACCGGCCGACTTTCACGTACATCGTCATGGAGATGATCTCGTCCACGTCTAAATTCTCCAAACCACAAACACACAGAGCTACAAGATGGGCATTCATCATTAAACGCCAGTTGAAGTCGCAACTCTCTTGTTGAAGCCGCAGCGAAAATCGTAAAAATCACTGAGCGAAAATTTTCGAGTTTGTTTCATTATAATAACGACACACAATACTCTGAACCCCGCCAAATTGAAAAAAAAAATGACGGTCTCATAAATTGAAAAGTATAATGTTCCCAGGGGTTAAGCAACAAATACAGAGGCAGGGAACCTGATGGGTGACCAAACTGGCAATTTACCACGAGTGTTTTTGTGTTTCGGAGGGCACGTTAAGCAGTCGGACTCGGCTACTGTCGATTGACTACAGTCGTTAAACCAATAGTCAGAGACCATTTGGCAGTTTGAAAATTCTGATACCAGGATTAGCCAAGTTCGCCACACACTTGCCTATACTTACATGATAATAAGAATAAGACATATACATTTGCTTAGGTACGGTGATTTGTTACAGGTCGTATTTGTGGAGTTAGAAAAGAGTTCACACGAGAAACTGGTCACGCCGTATACCTTGAAGAATATCACGGCGGACAGAGTGTTCAAAAGCCACGCGAGAGCGTAAGTTTTTCTATCGTTTATCTTGACAAAAAAGAGGGGTGTTATAAGTTTGACGGGTGTGTATTTATATGGCTGTGTTTCTGTGTGGCTGTCTGTGGCATCGTAGCTCCTAAACGAATGGACCTAGTTTGATACCGTTTTTTTTTGTTTGAAAGTTGACGTAATCGAGATAGATGGTTGTTAGCTATATTTTATCAAAATTAATTCAGCCGTTTGAAAATTATAAGTAATCGAATGTCGGGGGGTGATAAAATTTTTTTAAAATTTTAGAGTTATATACCAGCAAATACACAGGGCTTTAGGTAAATCTCTTTAAACTTCTCGGGTGGTTAATCAGTCCATGAAACTGAACAACTTCCCCAAGGAACATGGTCAAAATACGAAAAAAAATTTTTGATCTCCCATACAAAATGCGCTATATGCTGATGAAGTTTGTACATTATGGGAACTCAAAATTTTTTTTACCACTCGAGAGGTAGAAAGAGATTTACCTAAAGCCCTGTATATGTTACGGGCCTCCCTTCGAAACAGTGATACCTCATGCAAGCTGTTATATGATAGAGGATTCTTCATGACTAATGATTCTTTCCTACAGGCCGGATGACGACATGTTTAAGGTCCCCGCAAACTACAAGCATATATTCGCCAGGGACCTCAAGATTAAGGATGACGCTTCCGAAGGGATGAAAACAATGGCCGAGGATATAAGGTAAATGTGAATAAAAAGGATTGACTATTTCTCCGTCTGAAACTTGTCACGATACTTGTTGCTGTCATCGATGTAGGCTCATTGCACAAGGCGTCGTAACATAAGGATATCAAATACGCGCGTAAAACGAGAACAATACGAGCACGTTCATAATAAATAAACGCTAATAATATATTAATAAATCTTATTTTTATTTCTTTTATGAACGTCGTAATGTGTGTGAAATGTGGCGTCAAGTCGATCTAGAACCACATAGTGCTCTACCTACTCCGACAGAGATTATAGGCGTAAGTGTATGTAGGTATGTATGTAAATAAACGTGTGGTGACACATTATGTTGACGCGGCGTTTTGCACGTCGCCCGAGCTCAGAGGAGCGAGGGGAACGACAGTGGTTTTCCAGCCGCCGCCCGCGTCGGTCATAACAATTAATACGTCAGTACATAATTCCTTCACATTAGTTTACGCATAAAATAAGTGAGTTTGTAAGAAAGAAATAAAGTATAGTGATACGGATTTCAGACTTTAAATTATACTCCTACTTGCTGCTCATGCACCAGTAAACGAACACTCCCATCTGACTAAATATATCTACAAATCAACAACAAAAACATTTTAATCACAAAAAACGCTTCGCATTTAAAAGCCCATGATCCGAGAAAAAACATATGCTTTTTACACAAATATTTGGGAATCGAACCCATGGCTCGTCCATCAAGCGGCAGCGCCACTAACGCTTCACCAAACCGGCCGTCAGATGTTTAAACAAGTCCGTACCACAGATTATACATATAATCCGTACACAAAGCGATGCTGCAGCAAATCGTATGATATATTCACCGTCATCGCCTCTCGTTCTACGTATTGCTCTCGTTCTAAGAGCGTATTTAATGTTACCACGACGCCGTGTGCGAGAAGGGTCTTACTGATAGATAGCCGTTGCTCCGAAGTATCGGGAATACAGATGACAGTGGCAGATAGTGACATATCATTTCATTTTTAATTGCTGTATAGCAAAGCAAGACACATGGAAGAATATGATTTTGAGATGAGCAAGTGTCAAACCTGAATTTTCAATTCTTATCAATGAATTTGGTTTCACTAAAAAAACTTACGTGACAAACGATTTCAATTTTTTTTTACCATTAGAATGCTACATTATCCCTGAGTAACATAGGCTACATAATTTTCCCGAATTCCCACGGGAACAAAGTCCCGGGCGGAAAGCTGGTCTTGATTAAAAAGATAATTTAAATTGACTGTACCTTTCAGCGAGACATTCCGAAATGGCGCTACGAAGGACAACTACGTCACGTTTTTTCACAACCTGCTTTGGTTTGAGGAGACGATCGCCCGGATCAACCTTAAGGTGCATACGCCGTTTCTACCGGTTCTGCCGTTTCCGAGGGAGATTCTCGGTTGCAGACGCCCCCGGGAAACAGTGTTAATTTAATTTAATTATATTTCATATGTATGTTAGTCTGTAAGGTATTTATATATGGACCTGGTTGCCTGATAATAAATGAATTTATTATTATTATTACATAACGCTCACGGTTTAATTCTCAAAATGATGTAGACAGTTATTCAACCAATAATGAATGGTCCAGTTAAAAGTTGTCGATTCATAAATACGAAAAAGAAAATTATAACTAAGAACGACAACAGCAAAAAATAAGTTTACAGACAAAGTTTTTAAAAAGAAAGTCCACTAAACTGAACAACCTACCTGAGAAATTCCTAATCACAATTTACAGGAGAGTCAAAACGCGTAGTTATTCGTTTTAAGGCACTCGTGTTCGTTTATTGGGAAAGTGTTTAGGCTGTTTATATTCATAGTCGGCATAACTTTCAATAGATAACATTTTCTTTTATCAGAGATATAACATGGCGAGCGTTCCCTTGCATCCTCGAGGACATAGCTACGAACTGTATGTTCCAGGAATGGCGGAAAAACGACCCTCTTTGCTTATAGGTATGTGGTTTCAAGATTTTGTCCAAGTGTTATTTAGGAAAGGCTGGGCTAATTTCCAAGAGTGTTACTATCTATCGAATCAGTTTACCTATTAAATAAAATAGTGTTACCTATCAAATCAAATATTTACCTATTGAATAATAGTGTTACCTATCGAATCAAACATTTACCTATTGAATAATAGTGTTACCTATCGAATCAAAGTTTTACCTATTGAATAATAGTGTGACCTATCTATTCAAAAGTTACCTATTGAATAATAGTGTTACCTATCGAATCAAAGTTTTACCTATTGAATAATAACCTTTCGAATCAAAGATTTACCTATTGAATAATAGTGTTACCTATGGAATCAAAGATTTACCTATTGAATAATAGTATTGCCTATCGAATCAAAGATTTACCTATTGAATTATAGTGTTGCCTATCGAATCAAAGATTTACCTATTGAATAATAGTGTTACCTGTCGAATCAGAGATTTACCTAATTGATAATAGTGTTACCTATCGAATCAAAGATTTACCAAATGAATAATAGTGTTACCGAATCAAAGGTTTACCTATTGAATAAAAGTCTGACTTATCGAATCAGTTCTATCTATCGAATAATATAGTCTTACCCATCGAATCAGTTTTAACTATCGAATAATAAGGTTACCTATCAAATCAAAGGGTCTTCTCCGTACATTGTTATCATCCTGTGGAATTACGACATTCTATTTTCTTTATATCCTCAGGAATGCTACGTATTTTAACGAAGAGAACAAGTAACAATGCTCAGTTACGGAACAGAAATATTTATTTGTTCGACGTCAAATTGTACGTACAAAATGATCACAACATATTAGTAAATATCAATATGGGGTGACTTCGAAATAGCTAATGAAACATGAACCTGAATTTCCCTATAGAACTGAACCACTTTCACCAAGAAACTCACATAAAATTGTACTAATATCAATTATTTTTGTCTAATCTGTTGGGATTTCGGGCAATAATGTTCTGGATCTTTGGACGGCGTGTGTGGCTTATTAATATGAGACAAACAGCTAATCGTGTTCCGCGGGGAAAGTTGTTTAGCTTTAGTTTACCGGCTGATTCACATCCTTTATTTTTGCGAACTAATTTAAAGTTAAGTAATGTACACACGGCGGCACATCAGGCTATGCATGTTGACCTTGACGTCGCCCATATTTCACTCTTAATAGTGCCGGCTTTCGTAGTGCAAATGGATAACCTGACGTGCTGCTGTGTGTACCTGAAAAAACTGTATAAAATATTTTTATTTATTTTTCAGGCGACCTGATTTATATAAAGCCACATGAAAACGATCAAGTGATGTTTGAGGCCCAGGTGTCGGATATCGCTTCTGAGAATTCAGTGCTCGTCGGAAAAATAGCCAGGCAGTGAGTTCTCTACTATCCTACTAATAATATAACTTGAAGATAAACGCGGAGTACAAAAATTGTTGCCTTTTTTTTGAAAGCTGATGTAATCGGAATGGTTCAAAATCGGTTCAGCCGTTTAAGATTTATCAGGATTAAGGCCTTTTTCGCCAGATTCCTATTCTGTTTTGGACAGATTTCTTTTTCACCGGAATGTCAAACTAAACTATACAAAACATTCGGGTTTACTTGCTTATGTAATGAATAAGTGATCAGCCAGAAGGACGCAGTACAGACGGACATTAAGCGATGAACGTCGGGGGTGTATTTTGTAATTTTAGAGTTATAAACGTGTATGTTTTTCAGGTTCAAGGAGCACTACAAGCCGGAGAGTCGTTTCGACGTGCGTTTCATAATGTCCCGCGCGCCCTTAGAGCGCATGCACCAGGCAGTGCACCGCGTGGGCGGCGACGACAGCGGCGCGCTCCTCAAACGCGTCTTCCCAGAACGGAGCTCGATCAAGTGCAACCCTAAACCCATCTTCAAGTCAGTATCTTTAAGGACGTAGCTATAGCTTTCAGATGGGAGTGTATCCATCTGAAAGCTATAGCTACATCCTTGAAAAAAATTAAAGCTATAGTTACGTTTTATCTTAGGTAGGGTAAAAAATGTATGTGTACGTAAGTAATTTATTTAAAAAATAGTAAGTATGCTATAGTAAGTATGGATAGTGATCCGCAACCTAGATTAAGACACATCATGTTAAATAGGTTTAGTACATTTTGATTTTGTTATTTTTTAATTTTTTTGTTTGCATGTTATTTGTAACTATGTGTATGGTGTGGAGACAATAAATTATTTCTATTCTATTCTGTTCTATATTTTAAATTTTTATATTAAGCCTCTTGCGTTTCGAAATTAACTTACTTACTATATCGTTAGGATCTGTCTTTACAGCGAGCTCCCGTTGTACGCTCATGAGAGCAAGACCACTAAGTCTCTCGTCTCCCATTTTATTTCTTATGTAGGTCTTCAATCGTTTGAGGGTGGAAAAACTTCTCTCAGCGGTCGCCGTAGACACCGGGAGTGTCGCTAAAATCTGCAATATTTTTTGAATTCCCCCATGACGAACGACAAAAGTGTTGCTAGAGTTGAATTAAATTTTGACAGACTGACGCAATAGACATCAAGGCTTCGTTATTTTTTTACCATTTATTTATTTATTAAACCTCTTGGCCCTAAGGGGGGGGGGACCCGGACCCCCCCTTATATACGTCCTCGAGTATCTTACCAGTTATATTGACAAAGCATATACAGAGCTATGGCGTTTTTATTGCACTCTGTGGTTATTTTGTATGTTGTGTGTTTAAAGCAAAGAACAAAATCTTTATCTATCTATCAGTTTTATTATACTATATTGGGTGGCTTTAAATTAGTGAAAATTCAGGATGTGTTCAGTACACGAAACTGATTTTTTCCCAAGGAACATATGTCGGAAAATAAAAATCAAAATTTCGCCTCTTAAACTTCTGGGATCAGCTGAATTGAATTTGTATGGAATTTTTTTTTTCTAAAATGTCATAAAGGGTGTTTAGGGAACGTTTATCAGTTTCATGAGGAGAGTCACGCCCCAAAGTTTCGCTTATTTAAAGTCACCCTTTACGAATTGGCAAGAAAGGGATTTACTCCACGTTCGTCATCTTCGAAACTGGTCATTTTTCAAACTCGTCATATTCCAGACTCGTCATCTTCATGCATGTACATTCACCTGCATAGAAATTACAGTAAGCTCGATAATTGAGTTTTTAAACCGTTTATTTCTAATTTTCCGCGCAACTTTCTTATACCCATTCGAATCGTTTGTCGGGTCAGCTATAGATCATTCGTTTATAAAAATGCTTTTAAGTTCAACTGCGTTTTGTGAGCCATTTTGGGAATGGAATTAATTTCTAGATTTCAAAAAATAGGGTATCGTTTTGAAATAATGTGTTCATAGAAGGTTTTGGCAAAGCTCACACAGTTTTTTGAGGAAATTGAAAATTTGATGAAACATGTGAATTCCTGTTTCCTTTTTTTTAACTTCGAGAAAACAGTATGTGGTAATTAAACCCAACAGCAATCATTGTTACATCAATCGATAGGTAATTTAATACAGATTATTTCATTATGTTAAGCTGTGAACCCAACGTGCTTAGTTTTCGAATAAAACAGAAAAAAATGGGACCTTTAGGGGGTGGGAGGGGGAGAGGGGCCAAAATTATGCTCGGCAACATTCAGAATCATATTCAGCAGACATTTTTACATCAGAAAAGTTTTGTTGCCAAAATGGCTCACAAAACGCTACTGAACAGGAGAACGAAGAAGATTTCCTGATTTGTCGTTCAATTTACTAGTCCTGTAATAAAATATAAATATAGGTACTCCATGGAAAGTTATAAAAACCTCTTTCATAGATACGAAACGCTTAAAATTAATACAAGAACCCTTACGATCACAACAATGATAGACTCGCTTATAATATACTGGCGACTGTACAATTACTTGTTTCGAAGATGACGAGTCTGGAATATGACGAGTTTGAAAAATGACCAGTTTCGAAGATGACGAACGTGGAGTAAATCTTTTTCCTCACCTAATCATCATTCCCTTCCCGTTCTTTCCTCACCTAATCATCACCTTCCTCAGGTACTTCAACCCCCGCGTCGAAGAAAACCCGGAGCAAAGCCGAGCCGTGCAGCACATGGTGGCGGGCAGCGCCGGCGTGGCGCCCTACCTGCTGCACGGTCCGCCCGGCACCGGCAAGACAGTCACCATTGTCGAGGCTATACTACAGGTACACACACACACATACACACACACACACACACGCACGCACGCACACACGCACACACACACACACGCACACACGCGGTCGCAGGCCGCGCCTATACTGCTACCAATACTGCAGGTATAGCAGTATAGGCGCTGCCTACATACCACTGCCTACATGTGCTGGGAGTCACCACTCCCAGCACATGTAGGCAGTGGTCGAATTTTCCTTACTTACGAACCGGAACACATTTCCCATCAAATCTTGCAATATCTTGCAAAAACAAATACGTGCCTTGTTACAAACCATTTTTAACCACTTTCTGTTGCTTGCGATTGACTTGTTCATATTGTTGCGGCCGGGCCCGAGTATTCGAGAGAAATAGAGAACAATAAACAAGTCCAGTTCGAGAAAGCTCACATACAAAAAAATAGATCGGCGACGTAAACAACCAAAAAAAAGGGGTTGCGTAGCAACAAAACAAAGCTGCGTCATCACAGAGTACACGCAAGATTGACCCTTGCACGTAGGACTTAAAGTACATAATCCCGTGCACACACCGTGAGAACACCGGCCTTAGCAACGAGTTGTTTACTTCGTGGACATCTAACTGCGCATGATTTTTACGAGAGCGACTATCGGGATTGTTCCAGAGCCCCTTCCGTCCGGCCGAATATAAATACGGGCGAGCCGCGCCTAGCGGACGCAGTTGATCTCAAGCGATACAAGCGATACATCGGAGCGAAGAAAAGGAAACCTACGACTACAGCGCGACTTAGGACTACGTTAAGCTTACGATTCGGACCCTGATCTACGGAAGGAACTTAACGACCACGGCGTGATTACGGACTTCGAACTATACTCTGCGACTGGGCTGACGGCTTCTGTGAGGACCTAGGATTTATTTAGCTGGCTGAATAAACACCTAAATCATAGTCACTGGTGTTTCACTCCGAATCGGAAGCTAGCACGCAACAATTGGTGTCGGAAGTGGATTTGGAGAAGCCATGCCAGTGACTCCGAGGAAGGACATCACCAGCGTCAGGGGAGGGGTGCGACTGGCTGCGGAGGCAAGGGGTACAGCTCGCCAGGCCATAGCCACTGGCCATCGAGACACGCCTATCAGCACCGCCCACCAGGCTGCGCCCACTACCCATATGGATTCGCCCACCAAGGAAGCCCTGCCTACCAGCCCCGCGAAAGAAGATTCACCTCTTGCTCACCAGGACATGCTCACTGTTCATCGGAGACAAACACTGCGAGAATTCTTAGAGGATAAACGGGAGGACCTGCTTGCTTCGCTGCAAATGATGGAGGAGTTACTGCAGCCGGAGCTATATGGCAACACCATAATCTTTGACGGAAGAGGGACGTGGGAAGCTTACCATTCGTTCCTGCAAGCTTATGGTGACTTAATGGTCTGGGACTGCGAGGAGCGCTACCATTATCTCGTCGGTGCTCTACGTGGAGAGGCTATAAAATGCCATTATAGAGTGTTCTCCAGGCCCACTTCACCTTCTACAATAGAAGACCTGATGAAAGTACTGTGCGAGGAACTTGCAGCAAGCTACGGCAGCCATTTGCTACGACGCCCGAAAAAGTCACGGCCCAAAACCTTCAAGAGCCCTCAGGAAGTTGAGAAATTTGACAAGCCGGTAAAAAAGATAGCTGGCTTTATAACGCAGATGTTAGATTGGGAAAAAGAAGTTGAAGACGTAAAGGCGAAACTAAAGTCTCTTATCGAAGAGGAGCAGCCGATGGTGCAGGATAATCCTAATGAGGGAGGGTTACTGCTATTGGATATAGATAGGAGAAGTTCGCCTGTAGCCGAATTGGAACCCAATGAGGAGCCGTCTCTGAGGAATGTGCTGCAGCAGGATCGAGGACCATCTACGGTGGCTGAACAGGAAGAGTCCTGTGATGAGGATCGGGTTGAGAAGGCAAGTGACAAAGACACGGCAGAGGAGATAGTGGAACAGGAGGAGGCGGAGCAACGTTTTCCTATCGCGGATGAGGAACCGGTGGTGCAGAGTCAACCGAGTGAGAAAGAGTCGCTGCTGTCGGATGCGAGTGAGGAGGTGAAGGCGGAACCCAGTGATGAGTCGTCTCCAAGGACGGTGCAACACAATGAGGAGTGTGCAATGGAGCCGGCTCAAGAGGAACGGGTTAGCGCTGATTGGAAAGAGGAGCTACGTGACAGTGCCGTAGCAGAGGAAGAGTTTCAGCTGTCAGGTGCAAGAGAGGAGGATGAGCTCATGATAGAGCCGGAACCCAAGGAGCAGTCGTCTTCAGGGAGGGTGCAACAAAATGAGGGTTGTGCTACGGAGCCGGCTGTAGAGGAAGGGTTTAGGGAGTATCCTCAGGATAGCATCGTGACAGCAGAAGAAACGGAGAGGCATGAACCAACAGAGGAGGATAAGCAGAAAGACCAAGAGCAACGGATGGAAATGGAAGAAGACAAGTGTCGCAGTGGAGGTGAGCAGGCATACAGAGGCGACGAAGTTCCTATGCCAATGGAGATCCTGCCTGCGAAGAGGGGAACCCTGTTTTCTCCCACCGGTGACAACGACTTCCGAGACAAGGGCAGTCGAGAACACTTGAAGGGGGCTCGTCTTCGACAACGAATTCGGGGTTCACGAAGAGGTCTCCGTAAACAGGCTATGAGGGATGGTAGACGCAAGAAGATGTCTGCAAGCACCTGGGCTACCACAAGAAAGACATGCGGCACAGCTGCTGGAAGGGTCAAGCCGATGAAGAAATGTACTCTGACCTCAACACACTTAAGGGGCCTAGAAAAAGGAAGAGAATCCAACACTAAGAAGCCATCACCGCATTTGGGAAGACGAGATACATCTGACCCGAGAGAGATGTTCAGTGCGATGAGACCACGGCCAGATTCTGGAGGACGAGACACGCCAGACCCTGGAGGAGGAAGTCGTATTCGTCTGAGGCTTGGACATGCTCGGGACGAGCACGTCTAAGAAGGGGGCAGTGTTGCGGCCGGGCCCGAGTATTCGAGAGAAATAGAGAACAATAAACAAGTCCAGTTCGAGAAAGCTCACATACAAAAAAATAGATCGGCGACGTAAACAACCAAAAAAAAGGGGTTGCGTAGCAACAAAACAAAGCTGCGTCATCACAGAGTACACGCAAGATTGACCCTTGCACGTAGGACTTAAAGTACATAATCCCGTGCACACACCGTGAGAACACCGGCCTTAGCAACGAGTTGTTTACTTCGTGGACATCTAACTGCGCATGATTTTTACGAGAGCGACTATCGGGATTGTTCCAGAGCCCCTTCCGGCCGAATATAAATACGGGCGAGCCGCGCCTAGCGGACGCAGTTGATCTCAAGCGATACAAGCGATACATCGGAGCGAAGAAAAGGAAACCTACGACTACAGCGCGACTTAGGACTACGTTAAGCTTACGATTCGGACCCTGATCTACGGAAGGAACTTAACGACCACGGCGTGATTACGGACTTCGAACTATACTCTGCGACTGGGCTGACGGCTTCTGTGAGGACCTAGGATTTATTTAGCTGGCTGAATAAACACCTAAATCATAGTCACTGGTGTTTCACTCCGAATCGGAACCCTAGCACGCAACAATATGTAAGTTTGATCACAATTAAGTATGACGAGATGGTCTGATGGAGGGTCCGTCAACGAGCGCTGAGAGTGAGCGTTGTCAGTTGGCACGTGCGCTTTTCCGAGTATTTTCCTTACTTGATTTATGATAATTTTGTTGTCAGTTGGTGCAAAACGACCCAAACAATCGTGTGATGGTATGCACGGATTCAAACATGGCGGCTGACCACGTGGCCACGGTGCTTCTGAAGTATTCGCACTTCTTCGACGAAGACCGCTTCATGCTGCGAGCCAACTCCAAGTACCGAGTCTGGTGAGTTCTGTGACGTAGTTCAGAGGGAGCGGAATTTAAGGTGTGTGACAGCTACAAAATTACTTCACTTTTTTCTTTTTTTTTAATTATAAGATGGGTTAACTCTTGACTTCAATCTTGACCAAGATTATAGATGAGGTCGGCGATGGAACGAGTTAACCCAGAAAATGCCTATTAAAGCACTGGTACTCCAACGCACCAACGGAACACAGCAAGCTGTTTGGGGTCGGACTTCGATTGGACCAGACGACCCTTTATAGAGCCTAATACACCGCATGAGATTATAGGACGCCACCTCAGATTCAGAACAAATTGAAGTGTCGTTGCCTGGGGTGGATTAATAGGAGGCAAGTCTCATTTGTGTTTCTTTAGTTGCCTCTTACGACACTTACGGAAAGAAATGGCGTGGTGTTATTCTCAACCGATCAGCATATTGCACACTGTTTATTTATCAGTAAATAAATAGTCTGAAGTAGAGTAAAGCGCCTTTTTTATTGTCAATCTTGCTGGACCATCAGAGAGAGACAGAACGTGGACAGAACTATACTAGATTGGCAGTCTATCTCGTTTCTTAGTATAGCTCCATTACTGTTGGATGGACCAGCACTTAAGATGGCGCTAAGTGTAAATTAATTTTTTTTCTGATACCAGGGAAACATTACCAAAGTGTCTGTACGACAACTCAAACGGCTCGTCGCGGGAAACGTTCGCTCCGGTCTCCATCGATGAGTTCAAGTCCTACAATATCGTAATCACTACTCTCTCGCATGCTGCTAAATTCGTCAGGTATGTAATTATATCTTGTACTGTACACATGGCCCAAAATGGAAATTATCGTGAAAAATAGAAAATGTTCACCAAATGTAATCAAAAGGTTACGGCATATGTTGTGATAAATCTGAAACTCTTTCAACAGGGCAATGAGTATGAGCGATGACGAAGACTGGGACTACAAAGAGGCCATGTCCAGGTACAAAAAACGCATCAGAAACAGAAGCTCAGCCTTCTGGCATAGGTTTTGTGACTATATTGAGTCTAACAAACATGCCAACAGAGTACTTTGGTGTGCATTCTCTGGCCGCTAGTTAGGCAGATTGCTCATTAGTAGTTTCGCTGTGTTGCACGTTTTGCTACTTCGACTTTCTGAAAACTGCATCCACAATCGTCACTGGTCGTTCGGCTCTATGCGAGTTGCTGCCATCGAATATCGATTCGATGCAAATGTTATTTAAATTGAAAACCGAAATTGGAAATTCGGGAAAAATGTAAAACAGCAACCCGAGCCATGGGCCATTCGTTTGGTAATTCTCGAATTGTGTAGGCGCGTTCCACAATCGTGTCATACGCGGTGTTCTCAAGTAACGTTTTTTATTGTTAAGTCATCAATAAAAGTTGTATATTGTAAAGTCTATGTGGTGTCTCACATGAAAAGCTTCCGTGGAAACTAGTAGCTAACAGCCCCCAAAAATAAGGAACAAAGTGGCTGTAGCATTACAAATCGTGTAGATCACCGTTCCCAAGCAATACAGTACGAAAGATTCTTGCTAATACTAAAAACTGCAGTATAGGTTCATTACGGAAAAAAAAACAAATACACTAGCTCTCCAGAAGAACTTCTGCAAACTTAGTTCCCAGACTGCAATATCACTGAGAATGTAAACTGGGTGGATGTTACGTTGCGAAATATACCACCGCGTCTCAACTAACATGCGTACAGTGCAGGTAAATCTACAGAATCAGCTTTCCGCTCGTGACTACGAGGATTGAAGAAGCTTCCACATTTTTGTAAAATCCAGCAGAAGAATAAGTTCCTATGATAGTTTCCTATAGCTTGAGTTGTGACCAGAGAAAAGGTTATACTAGTTGTTGTGCTGCTTGAGGCTGTGAAATGTTTTGTAGTTTGTTTTGAATCTCGTAAGATTGACTCATCTTATTTTTTGCCTAGTCTCACTGCTTGGTAAAGATCTCCCTCGCTTTCCTCCACATATCCCCCTCTCTTTTTCTCATTTGTATTTTTTATTACACTCGAAGAAGAAAAACTCGATTTATGAAGTAACTGTGCTGCCATCTCACGAAAAGGTGGAAAAAAAATGCCTGCTAAGTGGTAGACAGTAAAAAATCCCTTTTACTGTCAAAAACACTAGTTTCATATCTTATCACCGATTTTCGGCTAAGGCGACTGCTTTTTTTAAAGGTTTATTTAATTTTGAGTATTAAGTCGAGCTGCCGTCTCGTGTGCCTATTATCACAACGTATGTCATACCAAGCATTTGAATAAATACAGGGTATCAGGATCAGGAAAAATATTGAGTTTCTCATTACATGCAGGTCAATTGAATAAAAAAAAACACTCCTCTCTATCGGTTGGTGTTGCAAAAATGAACTTTATAAATTACACACATTCATCCTTTTCATTTGTTTATATTTTTATTTTCCTGTTTTTTTTTATTTAACGCACGTCGTTTGGATTCTGTGTGTGTAGTCGTTTTCAACTTAGTATTTTTGGTATGGTTATATCTAATTTTAGTCGTAATCTGTCGTTTGTATCATAATTCTCCAGGCAGCTAACCACGCTGAAGATGGGTCGTTCGATCACGCACCTGTTCATCGACGAGGCGGCGCAGGCGTCGGAGCCGGCGTGCCTGATCCCCGTGACGGGGCTGCTGGCGGCCGGCGGCGCGCTGGTGCTGGCCGGGGACCCGCGCCAGCTGGGGCCGGTCGTCATCTCGCACAGCGCCAGGCGGCTCGGGCTCGGTATGCACTACATGATCTAGTATATATCTCGGTACTACATATAAGTATATGTACTAGATCAAGGATGGCGAACCTTTATGGATTGACGTGACATTTTTAAAAGAAATGTTGAATGAGACCATAGACGTATTAGATTTAAACAAGAGCGCTTCCCACCCACCACGCCTACTCATTCCGTAACGTAGGCTCAAAGTTCGTTTAGTTGAACCGCATAGTGAATTTTTTAATTTGTCTAGTACTTTTAGTATAGTAAGTATTCTATCAATTGGTGGCGTGCCCAAAATATTTTTTCGCGTGCCATTGGCTGGTCATTCCTGTACTAGTTGAACAGTAAAATTAGGTTTTGACCTAGACATTGATAATTACTGAGCGGGACCTTTGGAATATGTTCGGACACCTTCCAGGATGACAATCGGGAAGGTCCCAAAGCCTCCCGCGTGGGATAGCCGAGATATCCTGGAAAAACTTGAATTTCCAAAACGTCAGTAATTATCAATGTTTAATTTTCCTAGAGCGCGCGTAGCCCAGTAACGCGCTGATCTCAGCCGATCAGAGGCAGGGAACCTGATGAGTAACCAAAGTGGCAAATTAACACGAGCGTTTCTGTGCTTCGGAAGGCACGATAACTGTCGGTCCCGGCTGTTGTCGATTTACTACAATCGTTTAAACCAAGTCATATGCCATTTGGCGATTTGAAAACTGTGAGACCAGGGTTGGTCAAGTTCGCCACACACTTAGATAATTAGATAAACTCAAACAAAAACAAAGCAGTACAGCACTTAATACATGATAAGAAGAAGACTGGTAGACTCTCACTCCTTATCTACAATTATTATAGATATAATTCCACTGTAAAATCATTAAGAATTATGGTCTAAATTCAAGGTTTTCTTTTTTGCTAAATTCTCCCTTACACCCTTTATTAATGAGGTAAATGTATCCAGGATTATCCCTAATGGAGCGTCTACAGACGAACTGCTCGCTATACAGCTTCGAAAAGAACGACCCGCGCTACACGCTGATGTTACGCAACAACTTCCGCTCCGACCCCGCCATCCTCTCCATACCCAACGAGTTATTCTACCACGGACAGCTTCGGGTAAGTCTAAATACATCCTATCCTACAAATATTATAAATGCGAAAGTTTCTGAGGATGTTTGTTACTCTTGCACGCTCAAACGGCTGCACCAATTTTGATAAAATTTGATATGGAAGTAGCTGACACATAGGCTACATAATTTTCACAAAATGCCAGGGGAAAGAAGTCCTGGGCAGAAAGCTAGTTCGAAATAAACACATTCGTCTCAATTTAGTAATATTTGTTTTGTAATTTGACGGCCAGTTTGGTCGAGTGGTAATGACAGTGACTCTTCATCGACGAGGGTTCGATTCCCGGTCAGGGTAAATATTTGTGTAAAAAGCAGGAGTTTGTTCTCGGGTCATGGGTGTTCGTGTATGTTCCAAGCGATCCAAGACACAAGGACGAACATTAGTCAAAGGCGAACCTATGGCGAACACACTCAATGTGTACTGTAACACCTATTCCTGGGGGCAAGGAATAAAACATTTAGTTCTTCTACTAGGTGCTATATTTCCAAATAACCACTTTTATACGGCACTTCTTTTACACTTGTTCTTTATTGTAAACGTATACACAGTTATTTATTATTTTACAACGCTTAGGAAAGTGCTATTTGCACGCCTATGATCGCATACAAGAACTTATTCCGCGAGCTCTCTACAATGAATGGCGGAAGACCAGATCTTCAATTATTTCGAATGCTGACATCGAATACCATTTCAAACCTTTTAAAATGATATTCGAATAATCTTCTTCGAAAAGACCGAATGGGAAAAAAGTTGCGTTATGCCAGATCCTCCATGAAGGTCTGCATACCACAGTACCTAGAATTGATTTTTAAATATTTCATGCAATGTGTTGTTCTAGCTAGTAAATTGATTTTATTTGAAATAGCAACCCTCCCCGGCCTCGCACGCGGTTACAACGCTTGCCTGAAGTAAAGATGAATACGGGTTCAAACCGTTCGGTGTTGGACTTTTTGTGTTTTTGTTTCTTTCCGCCATTTTTCGCCAGTGAACTTTTGCCACGTGTTAGGTACACTCAAGAGCACGTCAAGCTTGACACTTTAGACTTTGGACCGGCCCTGCATTGTATGGCGCGCAATATAAATCAGAGCTCAGCTTAAACTGGTAGTGTAAAACGTGACCTGCTCTTGACTGTACTGTTTAAGAAGCATGTTAATATATTTTACAGGCTCAAGCAGAGGTGGATCCGCTAAGTTCAGTGGACATCCTAGGCGAGCGTGGCACCAGCCATGCTATCGTTTTCCACGGCGTACTCTCCAAGGAACAACGCATGGGCAAGTCACCCAGGTAAACTCATTTTCAGCCTTACCCAAGTTACGCAGGTATCTTACCTTACACATTCAGCCGTACCTAAGTCACCCAGGTGTCTCTCCTAACACATTTAGCCGTAACTAAGCCACCCAGGTATCTCACCTTTCATATTCAGCCTTAACCAAGTCACCCAGCTCCAGGTATCTCTCCTTACACGTTCAGCAGTACCTAAGTCACCCAGGTATCTTCCTTACATATGCAGCCAAACCTAAGTCACCCAGGTATCTCACCTTACGCATTCAGCAGTTCCTAAGTCACCCAGGTATCTCACCTTACGCATTCAGCAGTTCCTAAGTCACCCAGGTATCTTCCTTACATATGCAGCCGTACTTAAGTCACCCAGGTATCTCACCTTACGCATTCAGCAGTTCCTAAGTCACCCAGGTATCTCACCTTACGCATTCAGCAGTTCCTAAGTCACCCAGGTATCTCACCTTACGCATTCAGCAGTACCTAAGTCACCCAGGTATCTTCCTTACATGTGCAGCCATACCTAAGTCACCCAGGTATCTCACCTTACATATTCAGCATTAACCAAGTCAAATTGCAGTATAACGTTAGATAGAGGCTATATTTCATTTTTACTAATATTTTAAAATAGTTACAACCAACTGCACACATCTTAAGCTATGTAATTTGTTTTTTTTGTTTTTTTCCAGCTACTTTAATACCATGGAGCTAGAAATAGTTCAGTTGTACATCAACCGCCTCATCCATCACCACAACGTGCGGCCCGAGGACATTGGCGTCGTCACTCCGTACATACGACAGGTAAACTAATCATGTCTTCTAGCGTCAGATAGTGTCAGTGGACTCATTCTGAATTAGTTTATGCATTTAGAAGCTTAAGTTAGTCTTTTAGGCTAGATCGTAATAAAATTAAGATTCTCTTGTAAATAAAGGTATCTTAAAAAGAGAAATTCTTCTTAGTGGACGGCCGGTTTGGTCGAGTGGTAGTGGCGCTGCCTCTTGATCGACGGTTCCTGGGTTCATATCCCAGTCGGGGCAAACGTATAAAGCAAAAAAAAAAGCAGGTGTTTGTTGTCGGTCATGGGTGCTTGTGTCTGTCTTTATGTATGTTCCAAGGGACCCACGGTACAAGGGAAAACCTTAGTGTAGGCCTTTGAGTGAGTAGCGTTTATTTATTATTTTATTTACAGAGGCTAGCGCATTAAGTAACCCCATTTTCATTGCAAACCCGTTATCGTAACTGCACAGAATGCACGCGTGTGGTAAATTTATGTGCGGCCCTCAGTAATTTATAAAATAGTGGAAATATTTCAATCGCTCCTAAAACAACCTTTTTCTGACTTAGAAAAGCATAATAAACTTGTGGCTATTACCCTGGATTTGGCAGATTAGATAATTACAAACTAGCGAATCCTATCTGACCTCCATGACACTGCTGATGTGCGAATCTGACAGTAGATCATTACAATTTTCAGCCGCCTGAATGTACAGGTTTGGAGATCGAACTCGGTAGGTACTTCTCGTTTGCGAGCCAAGTAAATTATGAACTCAACTAGCATTCCGCCCTGGACTTCGTTCCCGTGGGAATTCGGGAAAATTATGTAGCCTATGTCCATCGGGGATAATGTAGCTTTCTAATGGTGAAAGAATTTTACAAATCGGTCCAGTAGTTTCGGAGCCTATTCAATGCAAACAAACAAACAAATCTTTCCTCTTTATAATATTAGTATAGATGAATACACAAGCGAAGCGAGCGAGAAAATGAAAGTTTTGTAAAAATAATATATTTTTAAAATATCTTTTGGACTTCTGTTTATTTATTTTTTTAATCAATAATCGTTTTTTTTATTAAATTACCATTTATTTTAATCTAACTTTTAATTACAATTTCGTAACAATTTTCCTAGGCATACAAAGTCAAGGAGTGGCTAAGGACGCAGAAATACGATGGTAAAATCGAAGTTGGTACGGTGGAAGCTTTTCAAGGCAAAGAGAAGCGAGTCATCATCATCTCGACGGTGCGCGCCTCCTGCGACCTGCTGGCCCACGACGCCAAGTTCCAACTGGGCTTCTTGGTGGACGACAAGGTTAGTGGCTTCAACCGGAATTACATGGTCGTTCTTCTTATCGTGTACATACAGGATGTGAGTTACTGGTTAGCAAAAACTGAAACCCTGAACTCAGACCGTCATTCTGAATAATTTCCCAGTGGAATTTACGTTAGAAAAAATTTCAATTTATTTTTTCAAGTTTTTAAATATATTTTGCTTTACAATTAAAACATTTAGTCTAATACATTCCATTTTCAAAAAAAAAAACAATTATAACAGCGTAAAACACGAGAACCAGTAATGTACATCGCATTCTGACAACGACGCGGCGCGTGGGGACCGCGGTACATTGCGTAACGCCAAAGTAGGTAAAAAACGAAAACTCGTTAACTTGACGTTTCCGGGAAAAAGAATTGTAGTCGATCGTAGTTATGGATAGATTCCACCATTTAAATACATATTTTCTAAGCTGTCCCTTTCTTCTTACCAGCCCATATACGTCCCCACCAAGGGGCACGAGCCTCCCTTCGAAACACGAAGGGGATTTAGGCCATAGTCCACCACACTGGCCCAATGCGGGTTGGTGGACCGCTCGTCTTTCGTGAATCAATTTTCATCACGATATTTTCCTTCACCGTTGAGCAGGTGATAATTAGAAATCCGTACATAAATCCGAAAAGACGAATTTAGTGGTACAGGCCCGCACCAGGATTTGAACTCTGACCAACTAGTTTATTAGTTCAGTTGATCGGAGTGGAATCCCTGGAACCCGCGACCTGCGGATTACAAGTCTAGTTCATTACCAACTGGGCTATCACCGCAGGAGAAACAATATTCAGATTTATGAGTTGCGCTTGTCCCTCACACCCTGTATATTCAAGTACATTGGTAAACTTAACTAACCCTTGTGTCAGAATTTTCAAACTGCTCAATGACTCTGGTTTATTGTCTTACTACAAAAAAGTTAGACTGGGTCTAAGTTCTAAATTCTTTCTTTCCCTTTAAGATTTCGATAATACATAAAAAAGATACTACTGTTACTAGAGAAGATACGAAAACATCTCACATTTGATTACGTTGGCGGAAGATCAGCGCTGTGGGAAATCCAAAGTGGTTTACCCACAGTACGTTTGCTGAGTCAGCGCCCTTTCACTGCGTTACTTATTGTTTAATTGTAGTTTTAGTTTTACTTAATACTTAGTCATAAGATTATTATTGAAAATGATTGTAATAGCAGTGAATAAAGTGTTTACCTATCTATCTATATATCTAGCATTTAATACAGTAATTACAGTGCAATTAGAGACAGTTCACGTTCGTCTCCAATTGTGCGCGCACACACTGACAAATACAAGTTTGTATCAAGACAAATAAATTACGCAAGTTTATTAAGAGTTTTCCTGTCCATGTATCATCTAACTAACATTTCGCTCGGGACTTCGTTCCCGTTAGAATTCGGGAAAATTATGTAGCCTATGTCCATCGGGGATGATGTAGCTTTCTAATGGTGAAAGAATTTTTCAAATCGGTCCAGTAGTTTCGGAGCCTATTCAATGCAAACAAACAATCAATCAAATCTTTCCTCTTTATTAATAACTAGCTTCCCGCGCGGGACTTCGTTCCCGTGGAAATTCGGAAAAATCATGTACCCCCCTATGTCCATCCCGGATAATGTAGGATTCTAATGGTGAAAGAATTTTTCAAATCGGTCCAGTAGTTTCGGAGCCTATTCGATGCAAACAAACAAACAATCAAATCTTTCCTCTTTATAATATGTATATATATAGACTAGCATTCCGCCCGGGACTTCGTTCCCATGGGAGTTCGGGAAAATTATGTAGCCTATGTCCATCGGGGATGATGTAGCTTTTCTAATGGTGAAAGAATTTTTCAAATCGGTCCAGTAGTTTCGGAGCCTATTCAATGCAAACAAACAATCAAATCTTTCCTCTTTATAATATGTATAGATATAAATAGAAGATATGTAGAGATAATATGTATAGATGTACTGAGCTGACAAGTGCTCATACAGGATAAATTGTCAAAAAGAATCACAATCTGAATAAATCGTTCTATTCCGTCGTGTTAATATTTTCAGCTGGGCTATGATGATCGCCATGACATATTATCTCACGCGCTATCTCGTGGTCACGTGACGCTTTCTCGTAATTTCATTGGTCGAAACAGTCACGCGACCATGAGATAGCGCGTGAGATAATATTTCATGGCGATCATCATCCCTACTGGAAAGCCTTCCCTGTTATTTCTGATTCTCAGCAAGTTCCGGCAGTTGGATTGTTCCCTACTCATCGTATATTAAATACGCAAACCTTTTTCTCAACAGCGCTTCAATGTGGCCTTAACAAGAGCCAAGGCGAAGGCGATTATCATCGGAAACCCTCTATGCTTAGAAAAAGACGCTAAATGGCGGATGTACATACAAAGATGTCGCGACTTGGGAACACATCTTGGGTATGACACCCAAACTATGGACTTAGGAGACACGAGGAACGATATTGTGAACATTATCACCCAAAAACTAGACTTACTTACCGTAAAAGCTTGATTATATAAATGTTAATGTTGAAATCGCTCCATTTTTTTTCTGTTTTGCTTTTACTTGCTATGTTTTTTATTCGGGTAATTTAACAAAATTAGGTTACAAAACGATTTAATTTGCAAATCAATCAATTAATTAGGCCACAAATTTTTATAAAAATCCTTTCGACGTTTTTATCTGTTAATTGTTTTTAGTTAGTTTTAATTTTATTTGTAAGCTTATTCTTGTTCCTAGATTTTACCTTTTTTGTCATGTTTTTTTAATACGAATTTTTTGTAGGTTTTGAAATGATTTGAGATAGAAAATTTTGAGATTTAGTGAAACTCTTAACACGTCTCTCAGAGTAAGCACTACGCTTCCATATTTTACTCGTAGTTATGTATGCGCATTTTACGCGAAAACTAAAATCGTATTTTTGAAATTTATGACATTTAATTTAAGCGTCTATCGATTATTCAAAATAAAAAAAATACAGGGAAAATTTACATAATAGCTGGGGTGCTTATTTGGTCGGCAACTTCTGTGATAGGGGGTATTTTGGGGAATTGATGCTAAGCATAAATAGTACATTGTTCAACAAGGGATGAAAGTGACCGATTGCGACGAGGGTGCTGTTGAAGCCAAACAAAGGGTGCTGTTGAAACAACTGACTCAGCAATCGCACTTTCTCCCGTGTGATAAATAGTACTACTAGACCTACGTGGAAAGGGTGCTTTATTGTCCATCTTTTATATCGCAGTAAAGTTGGACAAACAAATCAATGTGATAATCTTAATGTTAAAACAGGGATAGTTGGATATCTAGGTAGAGTGATAAGGCTGAACACGAACAAAATCTTTGCGTAAATCTTCGTAATTATTTTATGTCGTAGGTGAAACTAAAACCACATGATGCTCTGCCTACCCCGATATGGTTTATAGGCGTGAGTGTATGGATGGATGGACGATTACGTCACAAATATTTTATTGAACGTTATATCTAAATTTAGTAACAAAGTTGTCGACCAAGTACATGTCCGGTATAAAACTACACACATCAAAAAAGTAAGCAACACGCACGATTTTTCATACAACAGAGGCCTGTTTGAGAAGCTATGAAAAGTATTTAAGACACGTATTTTGAATAAAATCTGAAGTGTCAGCAAGATCTATACCTGAATTTCCAATTCCTATAAATGAACTTTATCTAGCATGAAATTTGTGGCCTCTGTTGTATGAAAAATCGTGCGTGTTGCTTAGACTTTTTTGATGAGTGTATAATATTCCACATTTCATAAAGCGGATTTTTAGATCCGTAGTGAACATGTTCAAAGAAAACTCGTTAATTGTAGTTTTTGTTTAACTTCTTATTTAATCGTACAAATCTATGAAACAATATGTGATGATTAATATTAATTATTTTATGGTTATGTCGAGGTGAACTGTGATTTCTTTACTCAAGAACGTTAAGGATGTGAATTATACGCCCAAGGAAAGAACCCACTAAACTTAACAACTTTGCTCACGGAACCCACAAAAATACCTCATATAAATACCTCTTTTTGTATAAAAATACAATTTTATTATTCTTTGCTTTGTTTTTCGATGGAAAAAGTTACGTGTGCTGTGCAGCTATCTTCACATTACCGGCGTTACGTGTAGGTTTATTATATTTGTATTCATTGTAAAACTAGAACCGTAAGTTGCATTTTCACGGTTTACGGGTTATATAAAAATACCTCAAGTGCAGGATTTGGTTACATTTTACAGCACATCAAGCTGTATAGTTGCATTATAAAAACCGTCGCTATTACAATTGCAATAAGGGCGGGGCGACGTCAAGGTGTCTTAGTGCGCTGTCCTGTGTAGATTGAAATAGCTAAAGAGAAGTCGGAAATAGGCGAGGCGTGTGCGAACGCTATTAATCTCTTGGGCCATTTTCAGCATTTGAATAATCTCGATTTAGTGAGATTTAAACTCAGCTTTACCATAAACCCGATTCAACGTCTTGCACGCCATAGATTTAGCTTAAAACTCGATTGTTTACGCCACGTGCGATACAAATCTCGCACACCATGTGTGCAAAAAGCACGCAAAGGTTTAAGAGCCAAACATAAAAAAACGTCAATGTAAAGTCGGGTTTAGAGATAATCTAGGTTTAACAAAATCTCGGTTTTTCTAATTTTGCTGCAATGAGATTCTTTTAGTGTCATTTAGAAACAACATTCCGATAACTTTCCAGATAAATTTTAAGAATACTGTGTTGTACGCGCTTCCACTAAGCCCCTCTTCCTATTTTATATGTCAGAGGTGATATCTAAGAATCCGAAGAACTTGTAACTGTCAGTTTATATTGGATGATGATTGATGACTTAAAATAAATTAGCGAAAAGATGGAAATAAGCCCAGTAAACTTAACAACTTTCCCAAAGGAACGTAGGTGGAAATATGAATGAAAAAAACAAACAACGGGTTGCACTCCGGGAGTACCGGCAGAAGTGAAAACTTGAACATTAACGTTGTGTGTGTCAGATTTAATAAAAAAAATATGCTAACACCGGATGACATCTTAACTTTTGCAGTTTTAATTTCCTATATTTATTAAACACCCCTCCGCCTTACGGATTTTCGAGTTTAACATTTTTTACCCATACTTCAAAGTGCACAACGCCGCTAAAGAAGTTTTCACTTCAAAAAATCACCTCAATACAAGTTGTGCGATCAGCTGACTGTGTCAGTATGAGGAATCAACATTATTTTTATTTGAGAATTTCATATGGGTTCCCTGGAGAAAGTTGTTCAGTTTCATGGGGAGAATCACCTCAGTTTCTGTAATTTAAAGTCACCCCATATTTATACTATGTCGTAAATTTTACTGTACCACTCTCAATTCTACTGCATTATGGCACTCTATAAATGAGATTCAAGCTCGTCCCACAGTGTTTCATTATTATGTATGTAAAACCATGCTCGTATGCTGTATCTGTATAATATAATATGCCATCAAGGATAATTATTGTGATACCTCAGATGGAACAATAAGATATTCATTACCTCTATAAGATCTTTTGAACGGACCCAGAATATCCACAATAAAAAATGGCCTAAGACCAGATCTTCAATCATTTCGAATGTTGACATCGAATACCATTTCAAACCTTTTAAATTGATATTCGAATTATCTTCTTCGAAATGACCGAATGATAAAAGAAGATGCGTTATGCCCGATCCTCCATGAAGGTCTGCATACCACAGTATGCTTGCTGGTTTAATATTGTGCACAGGTTCTTGGAAAGTTAGTTAAGGTCCCAAGTTGGGCGCCAATATCAATATACTTTCACTTATGTCAAGAAGGTAATGACTGCTGCGGCAGTCACAATACACAAAGAGTATTGTGATTGCTGATGATTATTTTCTTGGGGCGGTACAGTAGAAATGTCGTAGAAATGAGATTTCTGTTCAAAATAATTTCATCAAATGGCAAATATATGAGTAAGTAGAATAAGAATTTTTTATTTTCAATCAATGTAAAATTTTATTAAGATTTTATTTTTTGACATTTTAAAATAAGTCAACATTTTAAGAGGAATCACTTTTTAAATGTTTGTTTAGTGTAGGTATTATATTATAAATTAGAAACCTAAGTAATCAACCGCCTCTAAGATCAATAAATAGGTGCCATCAAAATGTATAAATATTAAGTTTTACATATTTGGAATTTTTTCTCACCGATCGATGAATGAAAAAACGTGATTTTTCGCATTCCACGATTTGTTATTGCGAATAGTTTTAAAGTTCCAAGATTTTTTACGTATTTTTCTAAAAATTTACTTTTTAATGAAACCATAATCAATGACTGAAAAATTGAAAATGTTACACAAAATACCTATTATGAATTAATTACCTACTTCATTCATTTCGTCGAATGCGTTATGTATTTTTGTTATTTTATTACTAAAGTAGTTAATGAAAACCAATGCTGGTAATTCATAGTCATTGATTATGAAATTAAGATAATAGATTTTAATTAGAAACCTATAAGTGTTAGTTTTAAGATATTTACATACTTGGACATCAAATACCACTCAACAAACAATGTGTTTTTGTTATGTACTCTATCTACACCTGCGCACGACGTAAAAGAATCATATGTATATTGAATTGGTATTTTAAGTAATACTTAATGTTCTATTTTTTTGTAAACACAAGTACCTACCTTCTCTGGATTAGCATTAGCCTAGCTGTATATACCTAGGTTCTCTAAAAGTTGATATTTTTACACATTCAATCCTTCGAGTGGATTATTTACTCGAAAGATTCAGTCATTAAACTAAGTAGAGATTAGAGTTTATGACAACCTCGAGTATTGTGTTTAGAGTAATAAGATTAAGTACATTAAAGTGCATTTTTGAATGTTGTACAAAATACTTCTTTTATTTTTATATCCCACAAATGTTCCAGCGGTGGCGCAGCTGTGGCGCTGCTGAACTGACATCATCCTGTGGCGCTGCTGAACTGACGTCATGCTGGCAGCGCCCTAAACTTTGTCATTTATCTCGGAAACCATAACTGACGTCATCCTGGCAGCGCCCCAAACTTTGTCATTATCTCGGAAACCACCTTCCCTGGCAATTTCTCAGCAATTTTTCATAAAATGAAAAATGCACGACTATTAGATACAATAATCTATTTCAAAATCAGTGATGATGGCGCTGCCAGAATTATGAACACACCAGTATCACTTACAGAACACTTTTTATTTTTTTCGGTGGGATTTTTTTTTCCTAAACGTAGACACCACTCGAGTGCACCCCCCGAGCGCTGCCCGCACCCAACAACCCGCACCCCTCGCGTGCCTGATGTAGGAGTAATGTCTATTAGGCAAAAAATGAACTATTCCCACTGAAAAAAAAAACATAAATAAATGTGTTCTTTGAGTAATACTGGTTCAGGATTTTGAATATAGGTAGTAGGAGGGTTTTTTATCACCGTGTATAATAACATTATTGTAGTGCACATACCTATTAATACACCAGCCCGACGGGGTTCGCGTTGTACAGGGACAACGGCACATCATGCTATCCAAAACTGTCAAATTTCTTCAATCGATTTTCAATTTTACGTCCAAGCAATGGAGTTTACAATCCGTTGGGGAAATTTGACAGTTTGCTAACCTGATGTGCTGTTGACTGTACATATATTTCCGTTAACAAAATACTATCGGTCTACGGTCAACGGGGGGAGCAACACTGAAGAAAAAAGACAATGCACAGACAATGGCTGTATAGACGACAACCAGCGAGAGACGCCTACTAGAAATACACAAGTGAAGTGTGGCCCAAAAATAGTTTCCAAGCCGTAACATTTAGAAAACTATTAAAGGGTTCTCTATTTTTTTCTAAAAACCACTGCTTTTGGTTCACACACCTTTAATATAATAAAATAAGCTTTGTGTTGACTGAAGCAATGAACATTATAAGTTACATATTTACATGTATGAAGGCGATGTTGACGCGTGGAAATCTGCTTGACAATCGAAACATTCTACAAGACTACTAAACGCAAAGGACAGTTGCACTAAAAATTTAACGGTGTAGAAATAGTTGTTGAGTGTGAGTGTACTTATCTACAATAATTTTATCATACTGTCTACGTCAGGTACCTAGTTTCTCACTTGGCTTGTGATTTTCGTGACTCATAATATTTTTCTTTGTAGGTTATATTTTTAAGTTTCTATTTAAACAAAAGCGAAATACCTTATTAATAGCAGAGCGTAGTCGCGATCCATGTAAAAACGGAGTAAAATAGCAAATCAAATGATGAAAAATATATTAAATCGAAAACACAATAATAATAAAGACACAGAACATTTTTGGTTGACTTGGGAACACCTAATCATCTGACACTCCATTCAAACATACATCATTCTGTCATGCCTGCCAATCTGAAAACGATTGTCCATAAAATCTCTTTCTAACACATACGGAACACTAGTAGCACGTCATTGATTTGTCACTTTGCCGAAATAATGACATAATCAGAATTGTCAATATTGTCATGTCAATGTCATTCGTTTTATCGTTTTGCGTAAAGCGGTCGTGTTAGTGAATTTTTAACTAAATTTGCACTAAATTACCGAAACACATTTAAATAAATTGCTAGTTATAAACGAGTACCTTAAAAATCTATAATTTCTTGAAAAAGTTCGTTTATCAGAATTTCTTAATTTGATTATAACCTTTATTCGACTATTCTGACTGGAAATGTGCTAAAAGTTTGAAAATTCGTGTGTAGATTGATAAAAATGAGTGAAGAAGTGTCCTTTAAAGATATTTTGGTGCCTAGGAGGACACAATGTGGTATTTTCAAGTTCATGACGCGACCTTTGAAGCCGCAGAAGTCGTTTTTATTGGACAAATATTATTCCCCACAAGATCTAAAGAATTTGGTCGCTAATTCAGTCTATATGGATGCTGTGATTGAAGCTGTAAGTGTTTCATATTTTTGTAAATAAAAAAGTCAGGCCAGAAGATATCTTGGTTGCTGGGTAATTAACTCCCAAATAGTGTCTTATAGAAAGGATAATACAGGATTTTTAATTCTCATCTTAATTGGTTTAGCCGTTTCTAGACATTTATTTGAGTGGTCAAGAGTTAACCCATCTTATAATAAAAAATAAAAAACATTTATATTTGAAAAAAAAAGCAATTTGAGTAAAAATTATTATTTAAAAAAAAAGCAATTTGTACCCCTATGGCAGATATTTGTGGCAGATATTTTTTTTAACTGGAAATACCGATTTTCGGAATCCCTTCAAATCATTAATTAATTCTTCAGGAGAGCATTCGAACAAAAGTTCGAAAAGAAAAGCTACGGCAAGAGGTTCAGGAGTATCTTGAAGAAATGGGTCTAGATAAGAAAATGTACATCATCCGATGGATGGGCATCGTCTTCCTTAAGATATCCTTCATGATGAAAGTTGGGGTGTTCGTCAATGAGCCTGCTGTGCTTGAGGTAAGTTTAAAACTAAAGTAAGTTAAACATCTTTTTGTTTTGTATTGTTTTTATCAAAATACTTAAGACTAAAGAGTTAATTTTAGGCCTAGCTTAGGTAAGAAGAAATAACCAAAAAACAGTATTCAATATTACATGCACTCTGTGAGAAAAAGTTAATGATTGTAAAAAATTATGGTATCCTACAGCAAGGCAACTCTTTCGTAAATGTAGGGAATGAGGAATGTTATCAGATTGTCTGGAACTAATCTTTAATCTTCTGGGTGAGCTTGCTACATCCTCGACTTCATCTTCCCCCCTAGCTAGATTGTGGTCAAGAGCGAACCCATTCATTATAAAAAAAACAGGGAACAGAGGTGTACCTCATTGGCCTCCGATTTATAGACATCACAATCACAATGAATCCTCACAAAACCCACATTCCAATATTATAAATGTGAAAGTAACACACAAAAAAATGACTGAACTGATTTCAATAAAAATTTGCAGTAATTACTGTAACATAGCTTAGATATCACAATAACAGAAATAGGCCTCATAATGTTCCCAAATTCCCAAAAAATAGAAAGTCTTTCATTGTAACTACAAGTCAGCATTAACAAATTAAGTTTTAGACAGGTTTTTCTGAGACAAAGGCCTTTTCTAGTAGTCTGAATTACCTACACACTTGCCCTATTTCAAATTTATTTAACCTCAAGAACTGAAACTTTAGACCTCTTCTTACTAGGGGACAGTTGAGACCTATTCATTTTATTACCTACTAGCTTTCCACCCGGGACTTCGTCCCCGTGGAAATTTGGGAAAATTATGTAGCCTGTGTAATAATCAAGGGTGTCAGTCACTTCCATACAAAATTTTATCAAAATTGATCCAGCCATTTGAGCTTGAAAGAGTAACAAACATCCATACAATACATCCATTCACGTCTATAATATAAACGCGTTATAGTAAGGATTTTAAAGTAAAAATTAACATTAACATTTTTTTTTTTCCTAGTTAAAATCAACGATGGGACCAAATCCAGTATTGTTCCTGCCCACACACCGGAGTTATGCAGATTTCTGCCTGATGACGTATCTGTGCTACCACTATGACATTGATTCCCCGGCTGTGGCTGCTGGCATGGGTATGTAAAGCCTTTTTACCCCACCAACCATATCATAAAAAGAATTTAGGTTGTTTGTATCATATCAAGAAGTGAAGAGGATAATGTTTGTGGCACTTGTTCTACCAACAATAACACGCTCTTGACCGGCTTTTTATTATTAACTAGCTTTTCGCCCGGGACTTCGTTCCCGTGGGAACTTGCCCGTCAATTTTCCAATGTTTTTAATAGTTATTCTGCTATTCGGGGCGGAGAGAAATACAACAAATCACAAACCATGGAAATCGGTCCAGCCGTTCTCGAGTTATAAGTGTTGTAACAAACACGACTTTCTTTTATATATATATATAGATAGATATGTTGAGTTAAGATATAATCACTATTGAGTAAAAATTGAATCTTACGCCTCCAAAATTAGAGCTTACTGCACTTACTGTATCCCACTTCTGGACAAAGCCCTCATGATGACTATTCATGCATGAAGAGTCTCTAGATCAAAGCAACTTAAAATGGATCTTAATAGCTACGGAACTAAGGTTTTTTGCCGAAAATAGAAGCACGAAGAGACATCCGCCACCTGAAGACGGAGCGACGGACGAAAAAACCTTTGCTCTGTAGCTATTAAGATTCATTTTACGTTGCTTTGACCCCCGCCGCGCCGCCGCGACACGTCGCTTGTGTATAAAATAAACAGCGCCAAGGGGGGGCAGCTACCCCTCCTTGCCCCCCCCTATAGGTGAAAAAAATGTAGCCAACTGCAAAGCAACCAAAATTGGAACTGTTCTTATTGCAAACGCCAATTCGCCATAGGTGCAAAGTGTAAAACTTCATGCTCTTGACTGTACCTACCATTCATATTTTTTTCATCCTCTATAATATTAACTTGCCCCCACCTGGGCCAAGGGCTGGCGACGCCCTTGAACAGCGCCCTAGACATAGCAGATTGGTATGATGTAAGAAGGTACATGTATAAGGTAAACGACACGGAAACACATAAATAAAATCTAGAATACAATAGGTAATTGGTGCGACCATAACTGTATTGATGATTTGATTTGGTTCGCGAAACTTAGCCCCTTTAAGGCCTCTATTTTTATTTTTTGAAATATGTTAAAAGAAACAGTAATTGCTTAACCTAATGATCTAACATAAACCACAATATGGTTTGTCTGTGAAGTTGATGATTGAAAGATACTCTGTTATCTATAGATAACAGATTAATATGGAGCGTCGTTGGCTCAATGGTTAGCAAGTCGGGCTTGTAATTTGTACACGAAGACGTTCGATACTTTACATTTTTACCCCCGACAAAAACAGTTTGACGTGTGTATCTGTGTGTCTGTCTGTGGCATCGTAGCTCGTAAACAAATAGACCGATTTCGATGCGGTTTCTTTTGTTTAAAAGCAGGCCTATATTTGATCAAAATTGGTTCAGCTGTCTCAAAGTTACAAGCAATTGAATAACGGAGGTGATACAAAATCTTTAATTTTAGAGTTATGTTCAATATGTCATAATAAGAATAGTGAATTTTATCGGTGATATTTAACCATTCACGGATGCAAGTGTGTGTCTGCACCTCGTCGTCTGTACTATGCATACGTATAAATATTACACATTACCTCACATCGCAAAAGCATCTAATGGCTTGGTAAATATTATGTTCGATTCAACATGTTGTTAGGTCAACTTAGTATTAATAGTCGTGCCTTTGTCGTTCCATTTTCTACTTGTATCTCATGTCAACTACATACTAAAACAAAAACAAATATATATACTTAAATCGTCTTTCCGGGGTGTCGTAAGAGGCGACTAAGGAAACACAATGAGACCTGCCTCCTATCAATCCATCCTAGGCAACGACAGATCAATGTGTTCTGAATTTAGGGTGGCGTCCTGAGGTGTGGTACAGGCTCTGTAAAGGGCCGTCTGGTTGCTGTGTTCCTTCGTTGCGTGGGAGCTGAGACTACTAGTGCCTTAATAGGCATTTGCTGGGTTAACTCGCTCCATCGACGGCCTCATCTAATACTTAAAGTCAAGAGTTAAACCTTCTCATACTACGCTCAAAATGTAAAGAAATACGATAGCACACTTTTTTTAATGAGGAAATTCAGTCGCATGCAAAAAACTAATGTAATAATATAACTTACGTTAATCTGAACGCTCATGCATATAACTTTAGGCAAACTGCCAAAACATTGAAGAAACGTAAACTTGACATTGGTAGCAATAGTAATGGTCATTGCTTATCCATTGTATGCGACCAATTATCATTCATAAGTAAATGGAACTGAAATAAATAAATCATATACCCGCCTGTCTTAGCGTAATACTAGAGGTAGTTTTGAAGTTACGCAATCCGTTGTTTACCTACTGTGTTGAAGAAAACTATTATTTATACAGTCATGACGAGATTGTCACATACGTACATTATTGATACAAGCTACAAGGACCATGCTGTTTATATTTGAACGAAATAAATTATCTTGTCTATGATTTGTTACTAGTTACTTATTGCAAAGATGATTAACTTACGACAGTGGCTATTAAAATTATATTTATAAAAACTGCCACACCAGGGTTAGTCAACTTCGCCAAATACTTAATTATACCTTCTCGATAACTAACTAACCATTTATAAGGCTCAAAGTAAGGTTTCCCTTGTATCGTCCATAAAAAGACCCAGATCTTGGTACGAACACGCAGAACCGAGAAAAAACGTCAAAACACAAAATCTACTTTTCATAACAACATTAGTCGAGAACTCAAATCGCAAAGTTTTCCTTAAATCCCCAATACTGAGTAGGATGTTAACGCAAGAATCAGCCCACTTCTAAATTGAGTAACCCTAAGAACCGCGACATCCTTAAATGTAGTGCTCCCTATGGTTTCCGCCATCCAAATGAGTTCAGAGATGCGAAAATGTTCACGTAGCAATCCAGAACTTGAGCTATTGATAGTTTGTCCTAAAGGAATATGGACATGATCACACATGATTATTAACTAGACAATACTTAAGGTATTTAACTTTCAATTAGTTAACGAATCTTTAGGGGGTGATTCTTCACATGAAACTGCACTCGTATTCTACACCATTCGATTCGAAACCGACACACGGAAAATCTCAGTGCATCCCTCTCTTGTGGTATCTACAGACAATGACGGGTAATGGTCTTGTCGTCTTTGAGTCGAATAATGTAAAATACGTGTTATACTTAACGACTTTCCCCAAGTAACTCATGAAATTCTCGAAAAAAAATTTCGACGTCCCATACTAAAGGAAGCGGTGATAGTTGGTAATAAACCAGACTTGTAATCCGAAGGTCGTGGGTTCAAATCCTGGTGCGGGCCTGTACCACTAAATTCGTCTTTTCGGATTTATTTACGGATTTGTAATTATCACTTGCTCAACGGTGAAGGAAAACATCGTGATGAAACCCGCCCGTCCAAGAAAATTTTCGAAGACGAGTGTTCCACCAACCTGCATTGGGCCAGTGTGATGGACTATGGCCTAAATCCCCTTCGCGTTTCGAAGGGATACCCGTGCCCCTCGGTGGGGACGTATATGGGCTGGTAAAAAAAAACTAAAGTTGTATGGTAAAGCAAAAATTTTTTTTTCATATTCTGACTTACGTTTTTTAGAGAAAGTTATTCAGTTTGAAAGTTACCCTATATTATTAGATATTATTGTTTTAATTGATTTGTGAAACTTCGGCTTTATCACCGGCCTTGAATTTATACCTGGGAAATATTATTATTCAATTACCCGGTCGAATTCTGGCCTTATCTTTTTCATTGGGTATGGTTAATCAATTACCCATTTAATTAACAATTACGGTATCAATCCTAAAAAAATATTTCATTTTTTTATTTAAATATTTCTGCTTCTTACTTTTTTTTTGCTTTTTCTCCCATTACGATACGCAGTCTCAGATGACTCGAATCTCAGGTCCGTATTACAGAAAGCGACTCAGTCTCTGATCTATACTTAAGTAGCGGTCGTCTTTGTCATTTTGATAGTGAGAGAAAGAGACTACCAATACTTAAGTATAGATCAGAACTTGAGTCTACTTCTGTAATACGGGCTTTAGAAGGGCCTAGGATTAGTTAAGTGTTACAGTAGCGGTTGTAACGATAGTCGTCCTATGGTCTCATGCGGTAGGCTCTGTAAAGGGCCGTCTGGTTCGCGACCACCCTCCTACCGAAGTCCGACGCCAAACAGCTTGCTGTGTTCCGTCGGTGCGTGGGAGTACCAGTGCCTTTATAGGCATTTTCTGGATTACTCGCTCCATCGTCGACCTCATCTTTGACCTTTATGGTCAAGATTGAGGTCAAGAGTTATACCATCTCATAATAAAAAAATTAAAAAAAATTGTGTTTATTAGTTAGAGGGATTTCCAACCTTTTTTCAAAGGCCCAGCGCATTAATTCAAGCCATTTTCGTTACATAACTCTAAAACTAAAAAAAATATCACCTTGACTTTGCTTATAAGTCTTATAACTTTTAAACGGCTGAACCAATTTTGATCAAATATAGCTAAGAACCATCTCGAATACGTCAGCTTTTATACAAACAAAAAACCGCATCGAAATCGGTCCATTCGTTTAGGAGGTACGATTCTACATACAGCAACACGGATCCACAGACTTTTTCGAAGGTAAAAAATAAATATGTAATTTCAAAAGCCACAATAAAGTTATCCTTCTACGATGAGTCTTACAGATACAATTACTGGTTACTCGAGAACAAGCATCTGCCTTTAGACAAAATGTTTGAATGGGAATCGAAATCAAAGCATCGATAAAGCGGCAGCATTTTATTGTTACCAAGCCGATCATAGTCATTTAAAATTCAGATTTCCACTTGAGATTTGGCCCAACGGTCTTGCAACTATGGAATAAACTGCTAATAAAAACAAATGTTATTTTGTCCCATAAACCTTTATACAGTATTTCCTATCGAAATCGTATACTTAGCGCGTGCCACCCGCAAGCAAATACCGGCATTCTATAAGAATGAGCGAGATAAGTAACATCAGGAATCCTTTGTCTCACTCCCTCGTATACTGTGGGTGTAGTGAGAGACAGAAATAGCTGCTTTCGGCTGGCACGCACTCTAATCCCTACTTAATACCTATTATAAATGCAAAAGTAACTCTTGTCTGTCTGTCTGTTACGCGTTCACGCCTGAACTACTGAATCGATTTTGATGCGATTCGGTACATAGATTAGACCTTGGGAAAGGACACATACATTTATCCTACAGCTGGGCACGATATAACCTATAGTCCACGCGGGCTGAAAGCTAGTCAGATATAAACTATCCAGCTACTATTAGTATAGAGACCTATGTTTTGTCCTTAGATTTCTACTCAATGGCGGTGGTAGGTAAACGCATGCGCGAGACGTGCGCGTTTTACATCCGTCGTACGCTGGCGGGCTCGCCGCTTTACGCGGCCACGCTGAGGCAATATGTACGCACTCTGGTCGCCAAGCACTGCGCGCCTATTGAGTTCTTTCTAGAAGGAACTAGAAGCAGAAGTAACAAGAGTCTACCGCCTAAATATGGTAAGAATGGCTTGTTTCAGTCCTTTTTATGCATATTGACGGATGCTTGTCTCTTTAATTTAAATCAACAGACGATTAATAAGCTTATCTAAGTTATGAAAAATAGTTAAGGAAACCAATTTTAACATGTACCTAAATGCCTCGACAGGTATGTTGTCAATGGCTCTAGTCCCGTATTTCGCCCGGGAGGTGAGCGACATTACGATCGTCCCTGTCAACATATCGTACGACCGCCTAATGGAGACTGCGCTCTTTGCGTACGAACATCTTGGCGTGCCCAAACCGAAGGAGTCCACTGGGGTGAGGATATCTTCTTATATATAAAATTGGAGGTCCTAATTCATTGACTCATCAACGCCCAGCCCAAACCCTTGAAAGCTGAAATTTGGCAAAAAGGTGTCTTTTATGACGTAGGCAGCACTAAGAAAGGATGTTTCGAAATTCAACTCCTAAGGGGGTGAAATTGGGGTTTGTATGGAGCAAACAATTTTTTTGGATATTTGACTCGAAACTTCGTCAAGATATACTTGAAGCAAATAAATGGACACCATGTTTCGCGATTTTTCAAATTTCATCCCCTAAGACAGGGGGGTTCCCAATCTTTTTCAGTCCGCGGCGCACTTACAAGTTCAGAATTTTATCTCGGCGCCCTAACCTAGCTAGCTAATCGAAATAGATAGATACATGATACTAGTTACGTAGAAAGGCACAACAACTAAAACATTAACAATATGAATGAGTTTTTTATTCGTCAGAACACTAAATTAAAACTAACCAATAAAAAGAGAGTGAAGAAAAACTAAAATAAAATACAGGAGCTATCTAATCAATGAGATGGGTGAGCTTGGTGATCTTCACATTTTTTTTCAAAGCATTGCATTGTTTATTTTGTACCCGCCAATACTTAAGGTTTCGGAGTCTGTTAAAGAGGATCGCCTCACGGCGCGCGGCCCCCTCTGTACTTTCTACGGCGCACCAGGGCGCCGCGGCGCACAGTTTGGGAACCCCTGCCCTAAGGGGTTAAGAATGAAATGGGTGCCTAAAAGAGATTTTTGCGCGAGCGAAACCGCGGGAAAAACTAGTTTTTTATATTTTTTTTATTACAAATGGGTTCGCTCTTGACCACAATCTAGCTTAGGGTCGAAGATGAGGTCGAGGATGTAGCAAGCTCACACAGAAGATGCCTATTCACAGGATCATAATAACGTCGCACACTTAGGTCTGTATTACAGAACGCGACTCAGACTCTGATCTATACTTAAGTGGGAGTCGTCTTTGTCATTTTGATAGTGAGAGAAACAGAACCAATAGTTAAGTAAAGATCAAGACTTGAGTCTCCTGTAATATGGGTCCTAGACCCGTAATAGGGTTTCTCTTACACCGTGGGTGTCTTAGTAAGTCCTGTTATACCACAGCCAGATATAAATACAAATATGTATACATAATTTAAGAAAATAAGTTCGTTTCTTCCTGAGGCTTACTCATCAATCATCAAACTTCACGCGTTTTTGTTCATCTCCTTCAAATCCCTAACAGACTACCTAGCGTAGTATTTTATTTCAACAGATGTTTCAATGCGATTTAACTGATATAAAATAAAAAAACCGGACATTTTCCAAAATACGTTGCATCTAGTGGTTCAGGAACCACTGATGCTCTGCCTAGAGCGTATGTATGTATGTACTTTTTTAGAGCTTATACAATAACGCTCAAAACCAGGAGAATATCAATTAAATGCAAGTAAATTTTACAACTTACAGGATTGCTGCTTTGTATCCAAAGTACAGTTGATTTCATTGAATATATAATCTACTGTTTAACAGATAACTATTTTTGATAACGTTTGTTCAGAGAGAAGATAGGCAAATTCAAAGTAAATTGTACTAAAATCATATTTTCCAGGGTCTCCTAAAATCTCTTAACAGCCTTAACGACCATTTTGGCAATATCTACATAAACCTAGGAACACCTTTGTCGGTCCGAGAGTATGTGAAGCAGGAAACGCACTCAAACGAGAAGTTAAAACCAGTGGACCTACAGCAACTTACTCCAGAACAATTCAACCATGTCCAGGTAAATGATTTAAAGGTGCATTGATTTATATTAGGAATTTTATTTACATACACAAATACGCACGCACGTACACACTAACACACGCACATACGCACGTACACGCACGCGCACGAATACACTTAATTATATGGATTTATTTTTCACACATTACAGCAAATTTTTAGAATAAAATTTTAAATATTCGATTCCTTATTTTTAATTGACGTTGCACCACAATGACTCATTTTTTGAACCAGGGTAAACCTATTCAATAGTAACCAAATAAAATTTAATAACTGCTACTCTAACCGACTTAAAATTTTCAATATCAATTCGTTTTTGTTATTTTTAACAGACAAAAAAAACGGAGGAGGTTCTCAAGTCGAAGTATATTTTTTATGTATGACCACGCATTTTTTAGTGGATAAGTTCAACAGACTTATCTATGTAGGTACTTTATTTATTACTGAAAGTATTTTTTTATTACAGGACATTGCAAACCACGTGATAACACTACAGCAGCAGAGTACCGTTGCCACAATATCGAATCTAGTCGCTTTAATCCTAATGCAAAGCATAATACAAAATAAACCTCTACAATTTGAAGAGATCCTTCTAGAAACAGAATGGATGATCGATTTGTTAAGAAGCCTTGGTGCGACAGTGTTCGAGAAGGATATAAAGAGTAGTGTGGAGAGGATCCTGGTGGTACACAGCAAAATGATGGTTTTAGACGAGAAAAGAAGATTACGACTGCACTCTGGGACGCTTATGAACGTTTCCGAAGAAATTAAGGGGAAAATGAAAGGTAAGGTTCGCTCCGATTTTTGATCCCTACTAATTATGTAAATGCGAAAGTAACTCTGCCTGTCACGCTTTCACAGCTAAACTACTGAATTAAATTTGTAGTTTAGCTGAGAAAGCGTAATTTCAATGAAATTTGGTATAGAGATATATTAGGCCTTGGGAAAGGACATAGGCTACATTTTATCCCACAAATGAGCACGATATAACCTGTAGTCCACGCGGGCGGAGCCGCGGCCGGCAAGCTCTAAAAAGAATACGAAAAATCTCTTGAAAAAAAAAAGGCTCGTCTATGCTTATTTTTACTTCAAATGTACCAATAAAGATAAAATTAACATCACATCGTATTATAACATTACACAATAATTGTTCACGTCAAAAACATGAGACTTTAATCCCAATAATGCTTATCAGCAGATAGCCACAAACCAAAACGTCATCTAAATATAATGTGTTTGTTATTTTTTTTAGAAAGCGCTGAACTAATTACGATAAAATTTATATGGAACAATCTCAGCAGTATACTCTTTCGGACAAAAGAAAGAATTTTAAAAATCGGGCGTCTACTGGCGGAATTATCGCGTAACAAACATACGAAAAAAACATAATCAATTTTAGAATCTCCTCTTTTTGTAAAGTCGGTTAAAAAAACTTGTACACACGGCCGCATATACGGTTATACGCGTTGACCTTAATAGCGTCTTCTTCCGTGGTGCAAATGGGTAACCCGATGTGCTGCCGTCTGTACCTACTGGACTTTGATTTAATTAGATAAAGAGTAAAGCCACTGAAAAATACCTTATATTGAACCTTATATTTACCTTATCACTGAATAATACCTTATATTGTTGCATGATAAACAGCGCAATGGGTTCATAAAAAAACGCAAGTCATGATTTGATAAATATATCGGTCAATGTCCGAAACCCAGGCCTAAACGATAACATACAAATAACTTCCTTAGATATATAAATCATTTACTTATCATTATCAGTTTTCAAATTTGAAGAATACAGATGAACCTTTAACTATTTATCAAATAAATTTTAACATTATTTTTCAAAGATACTCAAGCCAAATACTTAAGTAGAAGTAATGTTAATATTTAAATATATTTTAAAACGAAAGTCTAAGTAGGTAATTAGTTGTTTACAACAGAAAAATAAAGTTTGATCAATTTGATCATAATTATAGTACCTATTGAATTCAGTTTATAATTTACGTACTTTTTCAATCTTTTAAGGCGAGTTCGACTCTCACTTAGCCATATTATGTCTTTTGTTTTCGCTGTAATTATTACAGTGCATGATAGAGTTCTACAAAGATCTTTTGGCCCGGGGTTTCCATGGTGACGCCTTTATTTCCAATACAAGTTCTACTAGCTACAACTGTCACCCGTCGGCCACAAGATCTTTGTAGACCTTTTGATTATGATACATAAATTTTATCTTAATTGCGTTGGTAACAGCAATCTTTTTATCGTCAGATTTTTTGAATTGCTGTTGCAAATCTCAAGTGCGAAACACGCAGTTTCGCGAGGTTTTTTCACACTTTGTTATTTAAGGATATTCCATATAGTCATAGGCCCCGTATTACAAAAGGAGACTCAAGTTTTGATCTATCCTTAAGATCAAGACTCTGTTTCTCACTATCAAAATGACAAAGACGACTGCTACTTGAGTATAGATCAGAGTACATGTCGCGTTCTGTAATACGGATTGATAGTGTAGTGATATCTAGAGCTGCTGATTTGCAAGCTTCACCTAATGCAAACCTACGTACCTATTACTCGGTATCATCCTTACTTCCTTACTATTTAATATTATAAATGCGACAGTAACTCTGTCTGTCTGTCTGTCCGTCGTTCACGCCTAAACTACTGAACCGATTTTGATGAAATTTGGTACAAAGATAGATGAGAGCCTGGGAAAGGACATAGACTACATTTTATCCCACAGTTGAGCACGATATACGTAGTCCTCGCGGGCGGAGCCGCGGGCGGAAAGCTAGTATTGTATAAAGATTCTTATTTTAAACATTTATTACAAAAAAAAACAGAAATTTTCTACGGAGACTCATTATCATTAGTAATTTCATAACACAAGGAAATATACCTACATTGAATAAGTAATGTTCTGACTTAGTCATTTTTTTGGAATACTTAGTTTGGATTGTAGTAATTCAATAGAATAACTTATATACTTACTTGCATAATTTCGTAATATTGAAACGCCCTCACATCGAATAATGATTGACTTCAGTAAAAATAAGTGACATTTACTTTTTTTTTAATAGGTACATGTTACAAAAACGACTTTAAGCCTTTGAAAATTATTACTATGATTGAAAATATTATTAACTTACAAAGAAATACTGCAAAAGTAATTAGGTACTTATATCTTTTTTGCTATTTAAGGATTTTGTAAACAAAAAATCGTAGCTTGTTAATTATTGTTGTTAATCTGCTTTCAAGGTCTTAATTTTCCCTTTTCTTCATAGGCTTAATTAGTAACCAATATTATAAACGCGAAAGTTTGTATGGATGTTTGTTACTCTTTCACGCTCAAACGGCTGCACCGATTTTGATAAAATATGGTATGAAGGTAGTTGACACTCTAGATTAACAAATAGGCTACATAATTCTCCCAAATTCCCACGGGAACGAATCATATTATATTTTTTATATTATAGTCAGAACGAAGGTTCCTTTTATAATGTAGGCAAGGTATTCCTTATTAGGAAGAATTTTACTAAATTCTCATCGGATCAGAGGCCCGGATCCCCTCTAGTTATTAATTATGTTACTAATCTAACCCCAGCTTCACTTTACCGTTTTAATTTTTAAAATTTGCTTTTTGTTTCCTTAATTATTTATGAAGCGGCTGATCTTCTTAATTTTTTAAAGGAGCCTGTTTCGTGTCCCACTGTTGGGAAAAGGCCTCCCCTTCTTTCTTCCATACTTTTAGAGACTGTAAACTTTTGAAGCCTATAAAGGTGTCCAGATAGTCGCACCATTGCCGTCGAGAATCAATCCTACTAAATATTATAAATCCGAAAGTTTGTGAGTATGGATGTACAGATGTTTGTTCCTCTTTCACACTCAAACGGCTGGACCAATTTTGATAAAATTTGGAGGTAGCTTATAGGCTACATAATTTTCCCAAATTCAGACGGGAACGAAGTCCCGGGCGGAAAGCTAGTAAAAAATGAAACCCTGCCGAGAAAGTCTGTAAGTTATTGTTATTGTTGCAGGTCACATATTAAAGGCGGAGACGATGGTTATTGCAGTTCCAATAATCCAACTGCAGTTGTATGTAAACCCAGTGCTACATTATCTCATACCACCTTCACTGGTCTATTTAATAGCACGACGAGGGGTTACGTTAGGTAAGTACTTGGTAGTCATGTACATATTTTTTATTGCCCCCGGCAAAAGATAATGCACAAAAACTTGTCAAGAGTATTCTTAGGCCAAGAAATTCGCCTAAAAGTCAGAACAGGGTTTTCAAAAACACTACCGAAACGATTAAATGAATAAATAAGCAAATATTGGAATTGAGAACGTCCTCCTTATTGGTTGAAATGGTCTTCATTGTTGTTTATTAGTCTGTTAAAAATATTATTTAATTGGTACGAACTAATATTTTAACTTAGTTTTAACACAAATAGTTGTCCGAAAATTTGGTATACAATTAATATATTAATGGCAGACGTCTTATAAGTCGCATTATGATTTTTTATACGAATTCGAAGTCAGTCTCATTCTCATAGTAAAAGTTCTGTTTTATGAAATGTACAATCACATATTTCATAAATAGAAACTAATTCTAACTTTGTATAAATATTATTCGTATATTAAAAATGCACGTGTTTTAAAGGAAAGAAAAGAATAAAAAGATTCGACATCGACATTGTTACTTTGTTTCAGAGGAGCTAGCAACAGATTACAGAGATATTCGAAAACTGCTAAGACACGAGTTTTTCCACGTAGAACGAGATGAAGAAATGGTAAGAAAACATAGATAGATAGATAGAAATTCTTTATTGCACACAGTCACAAAAAAAAAGTTTCACATACTTAACTAAACAAAAGTGCGCAAAGGCGGCCTTATCGCTAAGAGCAATCTCTTCCAGGCAACCCTTGTTTTAGGGACAACTTTACGAAGTCGAGAGTAGTGCAGAGTAATACTTATAGAAAATAATAGACTAATGGAATAGAATAGAACATTTTAGTAACCTAAACTACCAGTGGCGAAATTGTACCATCTGAGGCAAGTAGCAAATTTATTGTAAGTGAACTCTCCCAGTTAAAAAAAATTAAACAACCAATGAACGAGTTTTAAAATTTATCGACACCCTTTTTTATAAAGACGTTTTAATCTTATTATTTATTTGAATTTGTTCATGGTTGTATCTAACTCTGCCCCCGCGGAGCTCATGGCTTTTAGCCAGCCCTGTCACCCTATAGTTACGCCACTTGGTGAGAAGGCATATGGGGACTTTAAGAGGGTGACTAAAATGAAACAAATTTTCCCACGGAACCCATAAAATATTAACAAAAAAATTCAACTTCCCATGCTAAGGCAATCATCTACAGAGAGGCCAAAAAAAAGTGAATCAGTTTAGTACTGCTGATTCACATCTTAAGTTTTCGCTAATCCGCGTATGAAAAAATTTCTTTTAGAGAACATACGCAGTTCTGTTAAAAGGCGTATTACAAATTCTTTCATTAAGATACTAAAGTTATGTGCAAAATATCAGCTGCATTAACATTCTGATGCAAGATTTGACCCGAACAAACACGTACATCTATTGCAACGTGATAAAAATAAATTTAAAAAAGTTTTTCATTGAACGCTTGCAGACATTCAAAAAAGCCCTAGAGTACTGCCTACAGAACCAGGTTCTGGTCAACGACTCAGGATTACTGTCCTCCGGAGAACACATCAGGACACAGTACCTACTGCAGTGGACCATATGGCCCGCTCTGTTAACGCTTAGCCACTGCGTCGATGTTATGACTGAGGTATATTTTTATTTCATTTAAATAGGTAGGTTACAAAAATACACCGATACATTCAGGCAAATCATTACATTTAAACATTAATTACAGGCAACTGATGGCAAGCTATGTCATTTTATGTGATGTTAATAAGTCTAAGAAGCGCAGTGGCACGGAATATATTAGTGAGGCAACGTACGCGGGAACAAGGAACCTGATGGGTGACCATAGTGGTTATTGACACGAGCGCTTCAGTGCTTCGGCGGGCAAGTTTAACCGTTGGTCCCGGTTGTTATCGAGTAATTAGTCGTTAAACCAAGTCAGAGGCCAGGATTAGGCAAGTTTGTCATGTTACACTCGCGCCTATAATCTCTGACATAAATGGCTAAACTAAGTTATTCCGAGCCTTTAAAAAAGATCATTGTCACGTCGAAAATGACAGCCGCAAGAGCGCAGTTGCAGTTTTGTTTTTATTTCATTAAATGATTTGTTAAAAAAATCTATCATATTTAATGATAATGAAATCGATCATATCATTTAATTTTTCACATTTTCTCTTGGTACATCCTTGCCCATTTCAACTGCCTCTCCCTCTCACATAGGTTAGCTGGAAGAAAACTCATTTCTTGAGTTAAGCTCGCCGTTGTATATGTCCTTTCTCTTCTGTAATCTGTATGTATATGTGTGTACAATAAAGAATAAAGAAGAAGAATAAAGAAGAATGATACTTACTTAAATTCACTCATGTATAATTTATTGGTAATCAGACCCAACGTCTCCCATAGTACTTTGCCTATTGTCCTTTAATATTTATCTCAAGGGGGAATTGTTTTATTTCCATTCCAGTTTTTTTTAAGGGGGGATTTCAAGACTTTATTGTTTACGTTCCCCATTTCCCCCCTAAGGGGGACTTTAAGGGGGACAAGGAGAACAACCCAAAAAAAATATGTCAACGAGTTGCACAATTTGACATATGTCGCGGTGCAATGCAGCAGTATTTTGGAAAAATATGCAAAAATATATTTGATGGTTTATAATGGAATTAAAGCCCTGCTGAATCGAACTCTCAAAAGAAAGGTGGTGAACTGGTACTAATGTGTTTATACTTTCAGCAAAAGAATTGCGAACACAAAAGGGCTGTGAAGTTGGTTCAAGAGCGAGTGGAGAGCGGCAAATGCCACCCGTACTGTCTGAGCCTCGCCTCCATCGACAACTGCCTCAGCGGACTCGCACTCGCCGGCGCGTTACATAGAGATAAGGGGTCAGTACATTGCATTATGTCACACTAACTTTCCGCCCGGGATTTCGTTCCCAATTCCGTTCATAATTTTCCCATGGGAATTTGGGAAAATTATGTACCCTATGTCTTAATCCAGGGTGTCAACTACCTCCATACCAAATTGTATCAATTGTCCAGCCGCTTGAGCGTGAAAGAGTAACAAACATTCATACATTCTCATCAATTTTCACATTTATAATTTTAGTTATTATGTCACATACACACACACACGCACGCACAAACACACATACGCACGCACGCACGCTTGCGCGCACTTACATGCAAAACTGTTTCAAAGACGAGTGGAGAGTAACAAATGGCACCCATACTGTATTACTTTGTTTAATTTATAATCTTACTAGCTTGCTGCCCGGGACTTCGTTCACACAGTTTCCTCCGTACAGAAACATATTTTGTATAACCATATATGTATTTCAATAAATCCTACTAACACTATAATAGATATATGAACATTATATCTGTCAACAGGCAATCGGAGCAAGTTTACCACGTAGTGCCATCAGCAATGGAGCATAGCCGGCGTCTCATCAGCTTAGTGCTTCCTGATTTGAACGTGGACTTCGGAAGCAGTAACACAGTTATACTAGACTACAGAACTGTTATGAGTAGATTGTAACCAATGGTGGAAAATTTTCCGATAAATATGTACTATATTAGGTGGCTTTAAATTAGCGAGATTTTGGATGTGAATCGCAACTCCAGCACAATGGCGCGACTCGGCAGTGATTGCAGTCAAATGTCAAAATGACAATAATTATTGTCATTTTATCTAACAGTAATAAAATATTTTATTCTAGCTGACCCGGCGAACTTCGTAATGCATTTTTCATATTTTCTCACCTTTTAAACCTTCCCTGAACTTCCACGAATATTTCAAAACTAAAATTAGCCAAATCGGTTCAGCCGTTCTCGAGTTTTAGCGAGACTAACGCACAGCGATTCATATTTATATATAAGAGAAAGAATCGTCCGTTTTATGCGACCGATTGCCATTTATTAATAAGCTGACATATGTAAAAGCGATAATTGCGTTGCCATTCAAAAGACCTAAAAATCAAAAGCTTACTGAAGTTCGATTTTCCTGCTTTTAAATTGAGATTTTTCTTTCTCGCGTTTATCCGTCGCTGTCATAGTAGTTTTATTTCGTGGCTGATCTTTCGTTTTGTGAAATAATGCTCGAGCTGCTGCCCACTAAACTGAAAACGAGGAACTGAAATTCTCATTATAAATTCTTAGACAATTTATTTTTTGTATTTCCTCAATTTAAAATCACCCAATTATATGAAACAAGTACAACGAAGCTATTATTTATTAAACTATCACAAAAATACAGTGCACTCCTTATTTAGTAAGATTAAACTTAGATTAGACAGATCTTGCTAAAAATGTGATATAAAGAGTTACCATTTGCTAGTAAAAGCTTGATTTTTATTTTCGAGTCTTGCAGCACTTAAACCAATTGTTTACCAAAATATTATTATTACTTAAAGATAAATTATAAATAAATATTCCTCAATTGACAGTACAATTAATGAAATGACAACGTTTAAATTACGTATTATTCGCTTTTTTATCTAAGCATAATAGTAGAATTAATAGATTGTGATATATTTATTTAGTCATTAATTAAATAAGTCATGTGTTCATGATAGCTATAACGGTATTTAGTCATTTATTCATCAGGTTTAGGTGAAAGTTGTGAAGCCTTTAATATCGAATTGTTTTTTGTTGCTCAATTAACAGTATTAAGTTTGCATTTGATAAATTTTCCGCAATCGAAACAAGGTATTATGTATGTATTATATTGTTTTCGAGGAGTGGTTTTCCACACATCTCGATGAGATGAAATATCGTTTTATGTAGATTGGTTGGTTTCCCTTACTTGGTATCTTATCTAGTGATCATAGGGTTCAAATTAGAACGAACTTGGATACCAATTGAGGGGAGTCAACATACCTATCCTGGTAGACCCAAAAGTACAAATAAAGCTTTGCATAAAACATGCGAATCTATTTCGCGATTATTTGTGTCTAATGCTACCGAAAACTAGCCTGGGTTAACCATGAGTGAACCACTACATACCTACTCGGTAGTTTTAAGCTGAATGCGTCAAACGGACTCCAATGGCCATGCTTATATTATAATTTTAAATGTTACCTTTTAATTTAAATATTACGCATTTTTTTATTGTTGACGGTTACAGAATTAAGTATTATGTAATTTATTTCGTTTTAATAAATACACAAAAACATTCACTTGCTTTATTTCTGATCCCATTTAGAGTGTTTTATAATCTACTAGCTTTCCGCCCGCGGCTCCGCCCGCGTGGACTACAGGTTATATCGTGCCCAACTGTGGGATAAAATGTAGCCTATGTCCTTTCCCAGGCTCTAATCTATCTCTGTACCAAAATTCATCAAAATCGGTTCAGCGGTTTAGGCGTGAAAAGGTAACAGACAGACAGACAGACAGACAGAGTTACTTTCGCATTTATAATATTATAGTAGGGATTAAAATTCGGCAAATGATAGTTGAAACTGGAAAATCCGAAGGAAATTTCAACATCGGGAAAAATTTCCTGTTGGAATTAAGAGCTCTTTCTTTCTTTCTACCTTGAGAAGAATAATATTGATAGAGTAACATTGTCACAAATAGCGTAACTCATCTTAATTTATAAAATTCAGGGTCCTGACTCGCTCACTGATTCAAGTAATTACACTAATTAGGTACCTATTCAATGTCAACGGTCACCCTTGGACCTAGATAGCTAAAGTTCACTCTTTCTATAACGTAGGCAATTAATAAGGCAGGGATTTACGAAATTCCCATGGGAACAAAGTCCCAGGCATGCTCTAATAGAAAATATATTACAACTTCATAAAATAATACAACAAACAAGATTTTTTTAAACATAAAATTTAATTGCCTATTATTTACAACTCTCCTTTTTAAACATCTACATGGACATTTATGTTAAACTATACGACTAAAAGTACACGCAGAAGCGCAATCTCATTGTTTAAATAAATACCTACCACTTACAGACATTGATCGGTGAGGTACTTTTTTGCCTAGTCAGAATTCTCAGCAGCTTTCGAATTTCAACCTTATTTACTTACAAATAAGGTATTTTGTGCAAAAAGTGCGCTTCCAATTTATTACATATACAGGGCTTTAGGTATCTCTCCTTCAACCTCTCGGGTGGTTAATCAGTCCATGAAACTGAACAACTTTCCCAAGGAACATAGGTCAAAATACGAAAAAAATAAAATTTGAGTTCCCATACAAACTTCATCAGCATACAGCGCATTTTGTATGGGAGATATAAACTTTTTTTTCGTATTTTGACCTATGTTCCTTGGGGAAGTTGTTCAGTTTCATGGACTCATTAACCACCCGAGAGGTTGAAAGAGAGATACCTAAAGCCCTGTATACTTCCATACAATTTCAATACTAATCGTGAGATTACACATTAACAACTAGGCACAATAGCCACTAAATACGTAAGGTACATACAAAACATTAATTTCAACAGGTTATCAGTTATTATGGAAATTCTTAGTAAAATTACTAAAGCCGACTTACTTTATTATACTCATTTGATAATGTATAAACAAAATATGCAGGTTATTTGATTCGAACTGCGGATCCAAATCTCATGAACACTGAAACTACAACAATACAGGTACAATAATACTCTTTATTGCACCCAAAAAAACATAACATAAAAACTAAAGTTCATAATGCGGCGGGCGGCCTTATTGCTATAGAGCAATTTCTATAGCAATAAGGCCGGGGGGGGGGGGGGGGGGTGAAGGAAACCATACAAAAGGTGAAGCGGAAACTGTTTTATGTATTGTTTCAAAACATAACAACAAATTATTCATAGCGTTAAAAACCTTGCCGTCCCGTATCTTTCTCTCTCTTTTAAGATAGTTCTCACTCACAATTGGCGGATCGTCCGTGCTGCAAGAGGTGGGGGTGAATGAATGTTGAGGTGTGTGGCAGGGGCGCAACACAAGTGACATTAGTTACGTTGTTTTTTTTGTTATTGGCAATCGGCTGAGAGGCCATTTGTGCCGTTTTCAAGTAGCATTTAAGACTGTAATAACGTACCTAAGCGGAAAGTGGGTATTACGCTACAACATAGGCACGACTCTTGTTAACTATTTTAATGCCAATCTAATTTGGTAGGTTAGGCCCCTAGCAGACGGCGTATTTTAAACGCGCCGACGCGCGCAGATGACGCGCGTATACGCGCTTCAAACGCGATTGGAACGCAACCTTGTAACCTCAGCACACGGGGCGATCGTGAAACACGCGTTTACAGCGCGTATACGCGCAGATACAGCGATACAAAGGGTCCGAGGAGGGCGTTTTACGCGCGTTTCTACGGCATCTACGGCGCCGAAAACGCGCGTTCCTAAAACGCGCGTCGTCGGCGCGTTTAAAATTCGCCGTCTGCTAGGGGCCTTAATACTGTTTATTAAAAAAACAAATCTAATGAAACCTATAAGATACACGCGTAGTTCACACTTCGAAGCGTAATAGCCACTTTCTGCCTTCCTATCTGACGTGTAGTATGCAGTCTACGTATATGTAGATGCCCGCCCCGACCCCCCTCTTGTTGCGGCGGCGATCCGCCGTACGTGTGATTTATCTGTAAGTTGAAAAGTCGAAAAAAAAATACCAGTTTATCTTTTCTAACTATTCAGTCATGGATCCCCGCGTGGATTCCCGTGTAATAAATTAAATACTCAATATCTATAAATATCTATTTACATTCAGAGATTTAGGGTCTCACCACAAAAACTATAATATTATAAAGAGGAAAGATTTGATTGTTTGTTTGTTTATTTGTCTGTTTGCATTGAATAGGCTCCGAAACTACTGGACTGATTTGAAAAATTTTTTCACCATTAGAATCCTACATTATCCATGACGGACATAGGGCACATAATTTTCCCGAAATCCCACGGGAACGAAGTCCCGGACGGAATGTTATTTCTAGAATACGTATATTCTAGAATAGCATTCTGCCCGGTTGATGCTAGAAGGCACCTGTTAAGTCAAGTATTCTTAACTTGTAGCCGGCCAAAGTAAGTGTAACCATACCAGGAATAGCCTTTCTAGTAAGACCGCTAATCTTTATAGAAAAATTATATGTCTTTCCACTAACAAATCGTAATATTAAATAATCGATTCAATCTAAAGACAACTTCTTATCAAATTCTTAAATCTAACAATCTAAATATTTACGGTGTATATTTTACACAAATTGATGGAAATCTATATAAATATCACAAAACTTAACAATTAAAAACAATACCGTTACAAAAAATTAGTTTAGAACCGTCAAAAGAAAACTGGGATTTCGGCCATTTTGTTTACGAATTTGATAGAATATTTTTATGTTCAAATTATTTTATTTTAAAATAAATTCTTAACAATATTAGAAAATTACGTTATATTATGATTAGGTTTGATTGATTATCAAGATTTTATTAAGTGTATATGTTTTGACTGAATTATGTAAAGGCATTTATTATTAATATTTATTTATTTACAGTAAAAAAAATCTAAATTATAGTGCCGTGTAAAAACAATCTAGAAAGAATTATTATTTAACAAAAATAGAGAAATAATTGATTATCAATTTATCATACAACAAACAATTTGTATACAGGAAATATTTAAAAAAAAATTGTGCCGTTTTTCTGTGCATTTATTTTGATATCTTATTTTCATTTTTTTACTAGCCCATATACGTCCCCTACTCATAGGCACGGACCTCCCATCGAAACCTACCTTCCTTGTTTCTTCGATATCATACTTAAGCAGCAATTTTTTAAGCTTGAAGTCTAACGCAACGTTTCACTTGGATTAGTTGAAAACGAGATACATCAGTCTTAAGAACACACAAATAACATTAAAATTTCATTATAAAACTATCTATACCAAACCGTGGTAACACCTAAGTCATGGAGTGACGGTAACACACAATGTTTAAGTTTTCTTTTAGAACACGGTCCTTTACAAAAAAAAAAACTTGCCTACATCAGACAAGTCACATTAAACATATATAGTTGATATTGCCAACACCCTAAGAGCGGTTTTACATTGCATTAGATACGAATCCGAAGCAAATTTAGTGATGTTTTTATGAAGTTCGTCATATGATTAACAGTGTCATAGAAATAAATAGTACTGCTGTTACTACGAACAGCATTTTCAGGGATTCGGATAGAATGCATTATCAAACTGTCTTAACTGGCCTTAGTTACAAACGATCATATAATCTTAAAGGACAAAATGTATAAAAAAAGTACATGATTTTATCTGATTTTGGCAGAAGATTGGGACTAAGTCAAATAGCCAATTTCTGGCATAGAAAACCTACTTATTCTAAGACAAAGTTATTCGCATTCCAAGTCTATGGTTAACGCAAAAAATCAAACACGCTTACAAATCAACACGAAACTGTATCAATTGCTGCAGCAAAGCCTGTTTTTCGTTAATATCTTGAAAAATACAAGACAAACCTTTTGCTGAAACACCTATCATCATCTTAACCTTGTGTATTGCTCACGTACACGTCAATAGAAACCGAAGCCCGTCTAATTGTGTCGCGCGGTGTGATTAACGAAAACCGACTTTATTTCCATTGGACAAAGGGTCAGAGTTCCGCTGGGTAGCTTGTTGTGTGATTGTGCATACGTTATCGTACTCTCGTACACTTGGCCCGGCTGCACGTCTATGTATTCTGATAGTTGGATCTGATAAAGAATGAAACGTAATTATTAGTTAAATCCAGAAATAACTTTAGGAATTGCTTACCAATAGATTCTATAGGTTTTGGTATGGCTGATTCTTTTTTTTGAGGTATCGTTCCCACACTAGGCGTAGCCTGTCTCGTAGTCGTATGTACGCCCTTGCACACTTTTGGTTGTTAGTTTGTATTTTATGTCTTGTCTTACCTTTGTAAGTATGCAATAAATTATTTATATATCTATCTTGTTCTATCGCATAGCGTCAGAACGGGATCCCGACCGGATTGAAGCATTAGTTACACATTCGGACGCCTGAATGTACAGGTTTCCTCACGATGTTTTCCCTCACCGTAACAGCATCGGCTAGTGTGCAACTAATGCAATAAAAAATCTAAACCTCTCATACAAAAGCAATCAGCTGATCTTTCAAGTTTTATGGAGTGGCGAACATTTTTTTTTCAAGTTTCGTCCTGTGTTCCTGGGGGAAGTAGTTCAGTTTAGTGGGCTGATTCACATTATTTTTTTTACCAGCCCATATACGTCCCCACCGAGGGGCACGGGCCTCCCTTCGAAACACGAAGGGGATTTAGGCCATAGTCCACCACGCTCGCTGGCCCAATGCGGGTAGGTGGACCGCGCTTGTCTTTCGAAATGAATTTTCTTTGACGGGCGGGTTTCATCACGATGTTTTCCTTCACCGTTGAGCAAGTGATGATTAGAAATCCGTACATAAATCCGAAAAGACGAATTTAGTGGTACAGGCCCGCACCAGGATTTGAACCCGCGACCTTCGGATTACAAGTCGGGCTCATCACCAACTGGGCTATCACCGCTTTTTTCGCTAATTCAAAGTCACTCTATATAATGTAACAGTTACCTGTCCGTCGCCCGTGGGGTAGAACTTGCTGATGCTCTTGTTTCCGTAGCAGCCGTCTAAGTACACTCGCTGGAACGTCAGCCCTATTCCCTGGAACTTCTTACCGCCCTTCAACTGTAACGTTAAGAATGTTATAATAAATTTGTTGTGTGTTCTTACAATTAACACAATACAGTAACTATAAAAATAAATACAGACACATTTAAGTAAACATTAGAGATTAATGTAACAGCTCACGTCGCAGCACATGTGTACTGTGAGGTAGCTCAGAGGGAGTGACCGGGGATCTTAATGTGTGGCGGCTAAGAAAGATTTGAAAATTACTTCAGACTGTTTATTTATCAAATACTGATAGTTCACGCGGGCGAGCCACGGGAGGAGTATGTCAGACTACGAAAATGGCTCTAAAAACAAGGAAACAGTTCGATCATAGAATCAGTAATAAACGGCTAACATCGAAGGTTTATAGATGCATACCACCTCTACAGTACGTAAGACAGTAAGTAACACTTTTTCTCCTCGTGTAGGTTAGATCGTACTGGAAAAACCATGTCAGTTCTTCATTTTGAACTAAAAAACTAAAATTTACTTTAGCGACAAACTATACTTAACATGACTTTTGTCATACTTTGTCATATGTATCTCCTAAGGTATAGCGTAAGTACGAAACAAAATGACGAAACTACTTCACGCGCAAATGTTAACCACGAAGGCATCACGGGTTAACTTACCCTCGAAGAAACGTGCGATTGGAAGGAGGCTAGCACGATGTCAGCGGCTCCGGTGATGGGGCGCGAGTAGGCGGGGCGCTGCGAGTCTTGTCGCGGGCTGTACTGCATCGGCAGCAGCGGCTGCTGGAGCAGCTGTGACGATATGTGCGCGCCGAGAGACAGCTGGCCGCTCGGGTGATCCGATGGTACCTTGTTCTGGAAAGGTTCAGAACAAATTTCTACAATTTGTGGGGTGAATTTAAATTAGCTAACGAAAGTTTAGACAACTGGATAACTTTTCCCACGAAACCCATATGGAATTCTAAAAAAATATCTGTAATCTATACTAATATTATAAAGAGGAAAGATTTGTATTTTTGTATGTATGTAACTAATAACCTTAAAAACTACTGGACCGATTTCAAAAAATTCTGTCACCATTAGTATCTCTGAGTAACATAGGCTACATAATTTTTCTGAATTCCCACGGAAACGAAGTCCCGAACGGGGTGCTAGTATAATATAAAAACATATTCTCATACCAAGGCAATCAGCTGATGGTCAAGTTGTATGAAGAGGTGATTTTTTTTTTCTTATTTTAACCTATGTTCATTGAGGAAAGTTATTCAATTTTGTGATTCACTTTCTTGATTTTTGCTTACTAATTTAAAGTCACCTTTATAATGGAAAGAAGGCCTTCATGAGCAGTAGGACTGAAAACTAGTCACACAAACATTTAAAAAAATGCGAAAATTCAGAAGAAAAATAGATGGTTTTAAAAATTACTAACAATACTAAAGTTAATACTAATGTTAAAGTTATAAAAACCGCGTATGACCAAGACCGTCAAAATCAAAGTTTTTCATACTTCTATGTTTAAAAAGAAGTTACATAAACTAAGATACTAAGTTAAGCCTTTTCGGCCGATGACAATGAATAGTTTAGGAACTTGCAGTTACCATAAAATTAGTCACTGACGCGTGAACTATTTGTAAAACTTTTTTTTTATTTGACATACATTGCACACAGACCAAATATGGTAGCTGACAACAATGATCGAAAGTTACTTCTTAAACTGTGATATATTCAGACTAGAAGGCTTTATTGCACCAAGTTTATTGCACCATTTGTGGTGGAGTGCCATCCCTACTAATATTATAAATACGAAAGTAACTCTGTGTGTCTGTCTGTTACGCTTTCACGCCTTAACTACTTATCCGAGTTAGAAGTTTGGTACAGAGATATATTAGACCTTGGGAAAGGACATAGACTTTATTTCATCCCACAGCTAGGCACGATATAACCTGTGGTCCACGCGGGCGGAACCGCGGGCGGGAATCTAGTAAAGTACATTTATATTTTTTTTACCAGCCCATATACGTCCCCAACGAGGGGCACAGGCCTCCCTTCGAAACACGAAGGGGATTAGGCCATAGTTCACCACGCTGGCAGAATACGGGTTGGTGGACCGAAAATGAATTTTCTTGGACGGGCGGGTTTCATCACGATGTTTTCCTTCACCGTTGAGCAGGTGATAATTAGAAATCCGTACATAAATCCGAAAAGACAAATTAAGTGGTACAGGCCCTCACCAGGATTTGAACCCTCGACCTTTAGATTACAAGTCTGGCTCATTCCCGACTGGCTCATTCATTCGGGCTATCAGAGTATATTGTATTGTTTCTATTTTTAACCATTTCTTACCGTGCACTCAGTGTTGGCCTTTTCGAGTATAATCTTGAAGACATGCTGCGTGCGGACGTTGTCCATTACCCCTTGGTTAAGACCACGGTTGTCGTCTTTACTCAGCCGTCTGTCTTGCATTATCTGGAATCATTTGTTTATAGATAAAATCTGAAAGTGCTAACACAGAAAAGCGTTTTTTCACTTTAGAGCAATTTTGTTCGCTGTCTTAATTTTTTTTTCAGCTCATATACCTTCTCACCGAATTGCACGGGCCTCCCTTTGACTTTGTTTATATTCGGAAATTTTATATGACATCTTTGGGGTAACTCATACAAAATTTCCGAATATAAACGAAGTCGAAGGGAGGCTCGTGTATATGGGCCAGAAAAAAAAAGTATACAGGGCTTTAGGTATCTCTCTTTCAACCTCTCGGGTGGTTAATCAGTCCATGAAACTGAAAAACTTTCCCAACGAACATAGGTCAAAACATAAAAAAAAAATTGAGTTCCCATACAAACTTCATCAGCATATAGCGCATTTTGCATGGGAGATCAAAATTATTATTTCGTATTTTGACCTATGTTCCTTGGGGAAGTTGTTCAGTTTCATGGACTGATTAACCACCTGAGAGGTTGAAAGAGAGATACCTAAAGCCCTGTATAAATGTCTCGCAAGGAAACCTTTTTTAATTTTCCTTTAAGCCCCTATGATATTGACGACAATGACAGGTGCGATATAGTCATGTTGAACGTCGAAGTCGATTAGAAAAGTTTTGGATACGGAGGCTGAATTCCGATACCGTGTAGTAGGCAGTCTTTATCGTAATCCACCATTTATCTTTAGAGCGTACGACATAAGTGGCGTGATGAGATCGCCACAGCGTGCATGATTTACTTGTGTTTGCTTGAGCAAGTAAACGTGTTTGTGTTCGTGCGTACGGACTAACAAGCAATTACGCATATTACAAGGCGTATGACACAGAACATCATACGCTCTGTGCGCTCGTCCGTTTGTATTGCTACCACTTTAATAATTCACAAAGGCATACACGTTTACGCGGAAAAACGCAACCTGAGTTGTCATAAATCACATGTAAATACCAATGAAATATAGACTTTATTCCTTTACGTTAAGATTTTAAATAAAAAAACATCATTAACTCCTGTCGTTTCGCTCTTAATGTTGATACTTGATGGCAAAAAAGATCAAATAATTACCGAGACATTCAAAAATATGACTTTTGCGTCTGCGCAGGGCAGGTTCAGCGACGGAAATAATTTCCTTACAACATGTTATAGAAAACAATTTGACAACTGACGAGGACATTATTTTCGGGACTGTACATCGTCGTATCTTGTAAACGTGGTAAATGTACTTCAATTTGTCCGAGTTGCAGCGCCCCGCCATGCTAGCGCAGTGGATGTAAGTACAGTCAGCCGCGTGTGCTCATCTTGTATGTAAGTAGCCGCCGGTAGTGGTACATTGCATTACTTATAAACGTGGTAGTACTGTACCTCAATTTGTCCGGGTTGCAGCGCCGCCATACCCAGCGGAGTGGATGTAAGTACAGTCAGCCGCGTGTGCTCGTCTTGTATGTAGGTCGCAGCCGGTAGTGGGTAGAAGTTGGCTTGTAAAGGCAGCTTGTCGAAGTAACGACGTTTTATCATCTGGAAAGATGCGAAAATGTTTTTTTTTATTATGACAAAGACATGAATGAAAAAATAAAAAGTAAAAACCCAACTGCGTACTACGATAGAAATTTATTTATAAACTTCAGGCCAATTCTATTAAAAAAACCGTTCCTGCACTTCAGCCCAAAGTGTATCAAATTGAGTAACTCGTTGAATTTTTTTTTATTTCAAAGTTATTCCGAGCAATCCAAATGTTTAGCCCAGCGCGCAAGCGCGCAGTTGCAGTTTTGAAATAGAATTGGCCTGTTGAAAAGAAAAAAAAACTAGTGTAAAGAATTCTATAAGCAGGCGATGTATTTGGATGTTAAGTCGAAAAAACTGGACTTAAAATTGTGATAACAAACTGTCAAAGATCCATACTATCGATACTATAACGCCTGTTATCCGTAACGGAGTAGGCAGAGCATTTAGTGGTTGTAGCAAACCACTTGATGCCACGTTTGATACAAATTGTGAGGGTGAGGGTTAGGGTATGTTGTACAACGGCGAAAGGTTGTAAGTCTTTCGCCCATGGAAAGATGTGTCGTAAAATTCACACCAAAATAGATCTTACCTGCATAGCGTTAAGGTCCGTATAGAACACGTCTCCGTTCTGTATTCTGGTGGAGAGCCGCATGCCCAACTCGATGTTGTCCAACGCTGGGTCGATGAGGAATGTGTTCGATACCTCTACTTCGGTTTGAGGCAGAGATGGGTTGTTGTATACCGATATCTGAAATAAAATAAAATAATTACACTATCATACTAATTACACTATCTTATTTATATAAAACTGAACCCCATTTGTCCTAGTAACTTTAGAACGGCTTGACCGATTTGGATGATTCCTTTTTTGTTGTGTTCTTTATTGTTACGACCAGGTTTATATTTAAAAAAATGAAAATCCACCGGGACAATTCCCACGGGAACGAAGGCGCGGGCGGACAGCTAGTATATTATAAAACAAAGTCCCCCGTTGCCTCTGTCTGAACGCGATAAACTCAAAAACTACTGTACGGATTTTCATACAATTTTGACCATTGGATGGAGCGATTCCAAAGGAAGGTTTATGTTTATAATTCATTCCCGAAATTCTCACGGGAACGAATTCCCAAGCGGGATGCTAGTTACATATAAACGGACACTCCACTGCAAACTTACGATCACTGTATTGCAAGCTTGCGGGCATTCCATAAAAATTGCCTATGGCGTGTTTGTAATGAATAAAACTAAACTAAATTAGTTTACAAGTTAAACGTACAGCTGCACACTCATCAGGTTACCACATACGTGCACTCTGCGCTCTTACGATGCTCTTAAATGAAAATGGAGCTAACCTGATGTGCTGGCTTCTGTAAAATATATAATTTTTCTTGCCAAATCGAAACACACCAAAAGCGATCATACACAGGTGTCGTAAATACAAGTTACCCTGGAAGTTCTTATTATCTTAATAACTTACGGGGTAGGTAGATGCGGTTCAAGACTACACGAATACTCAGCGGATTATTGGATGAAACATGAGTAAAGTGGTGAAAGGTTGTCAGTATTTTGCCCACAATACAGCAACTACCGCATCAAACTAACTACCTCCACAGTACGCCTGGGAAGAGTTAGAATTAATAACTCTAAAATTAAAAAATTCCGTATCACCCCCGACATTCGATTGCTTCTAACTTAAACGGCTGAACTAATTTTGATCAAATATAGCTGAGAACCATATCGATTACGTCAGCTTTCAAACAAACAAAAAAACCGCATCCAAAAAGGTCCATTCGTCTAGGAACTACGATGTCACAAACTAATAGATACACAGACACACGGATACACACGTCAAACATAAAACACCCCTCTTTTTTTGTCGAGGGGTTAAAAATATGGATGAAAACTTACAGCTAAAACAATCTCAGCGGCTTTCGGCGCCGCTAGTGAAGTATATAAGGTAGCTTTGTACGGCCCCTCTATGGCCACTATTTCTGGGAACGGTTCTGGTGCGTACGTCGTCGCCGGCCCGCCCGGGATGAACAAGTACGCACCGCTGTGGTTGTCTCGACTTTGGCTTGTGGTGTATCTGAAAATATAACAATTTTCTAAGAATCTAGAGATAATTGGAAATATTCTTCCTTTCTGTATTTTGATACCACGTTTGGCATAAATTCAGAGGATTATAAGATGAAATATGATGTGGTAAGAAATTGTCAGCCTTTCGCGCACAATACAGCAAAAACCTCGCGCCCAACTTACTGACTTCTACAGTATGGCTAGGAAGAGTAAGCAGCTGGCACGTTCTATGTTTTTGTTTTACCCCCAGTCCAGTGTGGAAGAATCTTTATCTATCTCTATATACATAAAAACGAACCTCTATTACTTCTGATCACGGCTTGACCGATTTGGATGATTTTTTTTTGTGTTCCTTATTATCAGGAGAAGGTTCATAAGAAAGAAAAAATAAAAAAGTTGAGCAGAGCATTAAAAAATTTAAAAACATTTGTCGAGTCAACTAGTTCCCCTTTAAAAATAAACGACTTACTGCACGAAATCCATAGCAGCAGGCACGGTAGCCCCTTCCAGCGTAGTGACGGCTTTCAACATCCCGAACTTGTTAAGTAAGAGCCGGATTCCGTCGCCGGCCTGGAGTGTGACGTCATCGGCCAAGCGCGAGCCCTCCTGCTCTATGGGGAACATCTTCGGAAGGTCGATGTTCCAGTAATCAGCGTTGTAAACTCGCACGTGCGCGTATGTTGTGTATCTGTTTTGAAAAACAGTGAAATCTTTAAATATAAAAATGCAGACTTTTATTTTATTTTATTATGAGATGGGGTAACTCTTGATCCAAATCTTGACCTTCGGTAGGAGGGTGGTCGCGAACCAGACGACCCTTTACAGAGCCTACCACACCGCATGAGACCATGGGACGCCACCTCAGATTCAAAACAAACTGAGGTATCGTTGCCTAAGATTGATTACTAGGAGGCAGGTCTCATTTGTGTTTCCTTAGTTGCCTCTTACGACACCCACGGAAAGAGATGGGTTTGTGTTATTCTCAACCGATCACCACTCGGCGGAAATAGATAAATTCATCAACGCTCAGCCCAAACTTTTGTGTCTAGAAAGCTGAAATTTTGCACAAAGGTTCTCTTAACGGCGTAGACAAGGAATAAAGGACCAAAATAAATAAAAAGAGAGATATTGTTCAAGACGTACCGTGACGTCACAATATTTGTACATGACCGTTTATTATGGAGGTGACAAGTGATCTTTAAGGAGGCAATTTTTTTTTTCAATTATACCTAATTGTTTGTTTGGTCAACGTTTCGTATGCCGCACGACTTCGTGTCCGCATTTCTTTGGAGGTGTACGTGCTCGTATTGTTCTTACTACGCGCGAACAAAAATGCTATGACGCCGTGTACGCAGGGAATAAAACCACTAAAACTAATAATATTTATGTAGCAAACCAAAATGACACTTACACTTTTGCTTTGCGTTTCACGCTGTAAACATAAATTAATGACAAATAGTAATTGTAAGATGATTTGAGTAAGAAAGAACTCCGCCGTACTCAAATAAATTTAAAATAGGACAGGCGAAAGTTGATGATTTGCTGTACGTATTCCGACGTTCATTTGGGGTCAGTACATAAAATTATAGACGTCAAAAAAGATAGTCTTTTTTATGAATTAATTCAGTGGGAATAAAGTGGTAACTATTTTTTAATTACTCACGCCACTTAAAGTTGGGCTGACAGTTTCTATCCTATAGGAGGACCCACGCCGGGTTTAAGTAGCGGGAGTAAAACCGTTTTTAAAGTATATATGATGTGTAACAGTCCATTTTTTAAAGTATAAATGATGTGTAACAGTCCATTTTTTTCGTACTAAAATATTGGTAACTAAAGTAAAAAAACTAACTTGTTAATGCTCATGTTATCCCTTAGGGCCACGGAGTAGACAGTCAATCCCAGCGCTGGGACTGTGACCGGGAACGACAGCTGGTACTTGTTGGCCGCGAACCCGAGCCGCTTCTCGCCGGCCACTAGCGGGGATACCTGCGCCATTAGCGGGTTGCCTTCCGGATCGAATACCTGGAAGTTAAATACAGGGTGTAAAGGACAGCTTAGCAAATACTTAAATGGTGGAATCTACCCATAACTATCATCAGCTATAAGTAATTATTTTTTCCCGGAAACGACACGTTAAGGAGTTTTCATTATTTACCTACTTTGGCGCTACGCAACGTATCGCTACACCGCGCCCCGCGCCGCGCTGCTATCGGAGTGCGAATTAAAAAAAATCGGAGAAAAATTCCACTGGAAATCATTCAGAATGATTGTCTGAGTCCAGGGTTTCAGTTTTTGCTAAGCTGTCTTTTATACCCTGTATATTTTATGTATTTTTAAAAAATAGTCTTGTTCTGTCTCATAATGTCCGTAAGAAATAGAAAAATAACGAAATTACACACGTATGTTAACGTTAGCCCCGTCGTCGACGGTCAAAGTAAAAACAAAACAAGACTCAATTGCATGCCAAATGAGAAAAAAAATTGCAACATTGATCCTTTTTAGACTCAATCTACGACAAGGAATAGATAGCTTGATAAATACTTTATTGCATACTTTACAAGGTAATAAGATACAGATAGATAAATACTTTTTTACCATTGCCCCTCGAAAAAGGGTTCGTTATTCTTCAAAAACAGTGAATAAAACGCTGTTTATTTCACTGAGTGAATAAAACATTTTGAATTTGGAACATGCGCGAATATACGGATTTTAGTAAAACAAAAGAAAATGTGCAAGGAGGTTGCATACTCTCGCTATAAAAACGTATTGAATATGGCTCGGTTAACAATTTTAAATTTAGAATAAGGAATTCAGCCAATTTTCTGTGCAATTTTCATGCAATTAAAAGTTTCTGTTAAAAGTTTTTGTCTCAAAATCATAAAATGAGCGCTCCCTATCAGAAAGTCTATGTAGCAAAACGTCTAACAGAGCGAAACGCCTAATAAGCAATCTGCCTAATTAGCAAATCGTCCATGTAACAAAACGGCCAACTAGCAATAGGTCTATGTAGCAGAACGTCTATATTGGAAATCGACAGTTTTTCATTGTGTACACTCATGAACTTAAATAGTAAAAGTCGTATGAAATTATTTATTTTTATTTGAAATAATATGAAAGTTTGTGGGTTAAAAAGCTAGTAGAACAAACATAAAACTTCTTCTTAAACATAATATCTTCCTCAACACATTTTAGATCATCAGCTCATTTCCTACTTGACAAAAAGGTCTTACCTACTTTCACAGGTCAGAGTGATTTGAAATTTGGTGTCTTGTTACTGTGGTGGTATTTCCCAGACATGCTAACCTTGAGCTAATGCCGTAGCATCTAATAGTCTGCGGGATACCCAACTCTTCAAAACTTACAGCAGCTATTGCGTGTTGGGGCTCATAAGAATGGTCTCAATGAGTAGGTGTTAGTGAGATGATGATGAAAATTTAGCCCTTAACACCATTTAAAAAAAGTTATGATAGCAAATAGTGCAATTTTCGGCATTTTTTTTTAGCAAACGCTATGAAGTCGTACCACACTGAAGCGATCACCGCTGTGGCGAAAAATTTTTAAGGTCTTATATGTACGCGGTATTAAATGACGCTGTAGCGACCCACGTGGTGGCGAAAAATGTTGAAGCGAAATCCACGAGGTCAAATGCCACCCCAGCGAGAAACATTGAGGCGAAAAACATTCGTAATAAGAAAAATGACTTTTTTTTTAGCGACTTTCTAATATCACGTATTGCACCAGGCTAGTGACGCGAAAGCCTCCTGTGAATAAAAAAAAACAAGTCAGATCATGTCAGGTCAAGTCAAGTCCATGAACTTACTTGATTCGGATGACAGCTGCAAAAATTAAAACTGCTCTATCTCTGTAAATAATAATCCTGGACATTCCGTGTGCAGGCCAAACGATAGGTCTCAACGAGATCTTGTTTCGTTGAGACCTATCGTTTGGCCTGCACACGGAATGTCCAGGGTTATAATTTACAGAGATAGAGCAGTTTTAATTTTTGCAGCTCTGTCATCCGAATCAAGTAAGTTCATGGACTTGACTTGACCTGACATGACCTGAATTGTTTTTTTTTATTCACAGGAGGCTTTCGGGTCGCTAGATGTTAGAATGTCGCAAAAAAAAGTCATTTTTCTTATTACGAATGTTTTTCGCCTCAATGTTTCTCGCTGGGGTGGCATTTGACCTCGTGGATTTCGCTTCAACATTTTTCGCCACCACGTGGGTCGCTACAGCGTCATTCGATACCGCGTAAAAGATCTCAAAAATTTTTCGCCACAACGCCAACGGTGATCGCTTCAGTGTCGTTCGACTTCGTGGCGTTCGCTTCAATGAACTTTCGCTCCAACATATCACGCGGAAAGTTTTTCGCCACAGCGTGCGTCGCTTCAACGTCATTCGAAACTACGTACGAGACCCGTTTGGCACACGATCTTCCAAACACCTTGTATTCACTTTTGTGTCTAAGTGTCCAGGCATTTTGAGAAACTGTCGATTTCTTACATAGACGTTCTGCTACATAGGCGTATTGCTAGTTGGCCGTTTTGTTATATGGACGATTTACTAATTAGGCAGATTGCTCATTAGGCGTTTTGCTCTGTTAGACGTTTTGCTACTTAGACTAGAAGATAGGGAGTCAAAATGAGTTCGACATCCAGTGATGAAAGTGAACCTCTCGTTCCAGAGTCATTTCGCGTTAAAGCAGCAGCTATTGTTGATAATTTACTGTCACAGAGTAATTATTTTCTTTTTCTCGTAGGCAATGGTAAAAAGTAGAGTACCTAACTCGTGAAAAAAAAAATCCTCTCGGGATACAACTCAATGCCTCGAAAAGAATTAACCTTTTTTTCACTTGTTGGGTAATCTACTATATTGCATCCTTCACAGGGAAAAACAAATATACAGATATAGTACAGTCTTTCAATCAAAAGTGTGCAGTTGCAAGCAACCCAAAGGGAAAGGAAAAACAATGCCAAGACAATAAGGCCAGGCATAATTGTTTAAAAGACACAACTTTTGTTTTTTATACAAAAACTAGCTTTTTGCCCGGGACTTCGTTCCCGTGGGAATTTGGGAAAATTATGTAGCCTATGTGTTATTCTGATGTCTAAGCTATATTAGTGCACAGTTTCATCAAAATCCGTCCAGTAGTTTTTGCATGAAAGAGTAACAAACATCCAAACTTTCGCGTTTATAATATTAGTGAGGATAATTCAAACAACTATAATTAACTATACCTCAACATGCGGCGAAGAAACAAGGACGGTGAAAATCTCAGTCCTCTTGAAGTTCAAAGCATTGTACAACACAATACGCCTCGAAGGGGACACCTCGTCCAAAGCTATCGTGATCCTCGAAGGGATCTCGTCCCGGTTCCTCCAAATATCATCCACGTTGAAATATATGTCTGGTTGAGTTCTATCTTGAACGTCTGGTTCTTTGAGGAGATAATACGCAGCTTGCTGGATCGCTGACTGACTGTATTTGATTGCTGTCAGCATTCTGGAAAAGATATGGATGACTTTAAATTGGCAAGCAAATGCTTGCTAAGCTACGTGAGTTCGTCAAGGAAAATGAATAACTTTCACGGAGGAACCCGAATGAAATTTACTATAGCAATCAGCTGATCTATTTTAATTGTGATGTAATAATTAAATTAACTATGTTTTTAAAAATAATGGTCGGTCCAAAAAAATCGACCCAAAACTTATTTTCATAATAGCTTTCCGCCCGCGGTTCCGCCCGCTTGGGCTACAGGTTATATCGTGCCTAAGGTCTATTTTTTCTCTCTCGTTCCAAATTTCATCAAAATCGGTTCAGTAGTTTAGGCGTAAAAGCGTAACAGACAGACAGAGTTACTTTCGCATTTATAATATTAATAGGGATTTCGACCGTATGTACCCTTGGAATTAATTTTTCGATGCTTTTGCAACGTGAACAGGTGAAATGGAAAGATTCATTTTCATTAGACTAGGCTTAGTAGAGTAAGCGTGCGCGTGTGTGATTTTATGCGTACGCGCGTGCGTGTGCGTATATGTTCTGTGCGTGTGTGTAATCGTTTGCGTACACGCTTATGTGTGATTAAGTAAACTCTGTGAATGTTCTATGAGATAAAGCAATTTTTGACTTAAAGTCATTAGACTCGGCTTAATGGGTGATAAAAAATCTCCTAGCTATATTCAAAATCCTGAACCAGTAGCACTCAAAGAACACATTTATGAAAAAAATGGGAATAGTTCATTTTTTGCCTCAACATAGACATTACTCCTACACCAGGCACGCGAGGGGAGCGGGTAGCGCTCGGGGGCACCCCCGAGCGCTACCCGAGTGGTGTCTACGTTTAGGAAAACAATTCCCAGCGAAAAAAATAATAATAATAAGCATAATAGAAATCCCCAGAAATGGGAGAAGAAAATGGTTTTTCTCGAATATAATAATAATAAAAAGTGTTCTGTACGTGATACTGGTTCAGGATTTTGAATATAGCTAGGAGATTTTTTTTTCACCCTGTATAGTAAGCGTGCGCGTGTGATTTTATGCGTAAGCACGTGCGTGTACGTATATGTTCTGTGCGTGTGTATAATCGTGTGTGTGCATGCTATGTGTAAATACATGTAATGTAAATGATCCATAATAAATAATAAATAAGTGTCGGAACGTGCCTCCACTGTGAGGACGGTGTGCCTGTAAACAAATAAAACGTCATACTCGAATAGAAAGCTTGCTGGAAGTCTACCCGTGACCACGGCGCGTGGAATCGCGTCAAAACGTCGGGAAATAGGTAAAATCATCATAAATACGTGAATTTAGACCCGTTTAAGTATTTAACTAGCATTCCGCCCGGGACGTCGCTCCCGTAGGAATTCGGGAAAATTATATAGCCTATGTTCATCAGAGATAATGTAGCATTCTAATGGTGAAATAATTTTTCAAATCGGTCCAGTATTTTGGAGCCTATTCAATGCAAATAAACAAATAATCAAATTCCTCTTTATAATATTAGTGTAGATATTAGTATGTATAGATAATTATGTGGTAATGACTTGAGTGCGTAGTCGTCCCGCACGTGGTTGCGCGCGGTGCCGGTGATGCCGTCGTGGTGCTGGAATAGGGCCAGCGCGCGCCGCGCCGACCACACGCGGTCGCGGAGCTGCAGCGACAGCATGTACGACACCGAGCCGGACGACTCCGCTTCCGAGGTTATTGTTTCTGCAGCCCTGGGTGGGTAAGTAAGAATAGAATAGTATTTATTTGCGAGAAAACAGTAATAATTACCGATGTTATTTTATATAATATTTAGTACAGTTTTTCCAGCTTACATACAAAAGTTTTATATATATAATATACACTCACACACACACACAAGCACAGGCACCCTCTCATATTATTTGTTTTACCTACTTGTTTAAAAATATATATTTGCAAGTGAGTAAACTCTTTATTTGGGGGTACTAGACAAACAAACAGCATAAACACAACAATAACGTACAAACAGCAACACCAAAAACACACACGGCAACAACAAAAGCAGGACAGAACATTTGTGAAAATTCAGACATAACTATCAGCAAAGTTATTTAGTTATTTCGCGTAAAGGCATCCTTGCCTGGGTGGATAAGTAGTAAGTAAGTATCGATTGGCATATTTTATATACTTGCAACTTTAGGTATGCTACAGAGGTTCGATGCTCTTTGTAATGAGATTAAAAAGAGCACCCTCGGAATTTCTTGCCTATTCTTCTCTGGGAAAGACCTTTGCGAATAGGCATAGAGTGAGTAGGGTCAAAAGCACGAATATGTATGCATGTACATATTTAAATCCTTTAATGTAACATCCCGAATGAACAAATATGTTTGTATGTATTTAATGTAACCTTGACTTACAGCCTGGCAAGAAAGTCCTGAAACAGAACTAAAACATATTATAACTGGTAACTTTCTTTCTGTCAGTTATCAATCACGTCAAGTAGGTACGTATTGTGTCATTTCTTTTACAAGATAATAGTTAATTGTGTTTTTTTCTATTTTATTGTGTTATTGTGGTGATTTCGGTTACCATTGTGCTCAAAATGAGCAGGGGTTTAATTCGGAGCTCTGCTAGAGGAATCATCTATAAAGTTTATTTGAAATCTTTAGAAGAATTTGAAGCAGGACAACATTTATCTGAATTCAACGATATTTATAGAAGAAATGCTGATATGACTGGTAAAATGTGGTTTTATTTATGTAATTATATATAATTTGTGGGATTCAACTTTCAATAGCTAGAATAAACTGCTCATAGAATGACTGTTTACATTTGAAATTAACACCCACAAATTTGAGGTTTTGTTTACAAATACAGTAACAAAGGAGCGCGTTCGAACAATTTTGATCCTTTTTTTGTTGATATGGCATAAATTGGAGAAATTCATGCCAACACGTAATGAAAACAGAGAGGGATTATTACCAAAGGGGAAAAACTATGTACGACGATATTGACAGAATAATTATAAACCTCCAAGATGAAAGCAGCCGTAGTGAAACAGACGAAAATAACCAGCAGACTATTAAAGAAAGATCACGCCAAGATGAAGACGTTGATGAAGACTTTTCTAGCGTAGAATATTTACATGAAAGCATTTTTGATTCCGAATAGAAAGAGGATACGGGCATTGCGAAATACAAAGTTGGATCAGTTGACATCAAGGTACTTTGATTTTTATATATGTAGTAATAATTAACAACTTGCCTCGGACAGACAAGGAACTATCGAAAAATAGTGATAGGCTCAATGTGAATACTAGGACCAAGCATAAACTGAATGTATTAGACAGTCGTCTCCGCAAGGTCATGAACTCTTTTATGAGTCAATGTATACGTTTCAATAATAGGATTCCCATGTGTATTCAAAACCATGTATACCAATATTAGGATTCCCATGGACAAAAATACAATAATTAAACAAAGTTTGCAAAAAGGGCTATTACAAAATGTCTGATTATCTATCAGACAAGCAGCCATGGGAATAAACTGCTCAGCTCTAAAAAAATTTCACATTAAGTTAATTAGAAAAAAAATAAAAAAATGCAATGAGATTAAAAAGAGCACCCTAGGAGTTGCTTTCCTAATCTTCTGTGGGGAATAATACATCTTTGGGAGTAGGCGTAGAGTCAGTACAGTCAAAAGAACGAATATGTATATTGTATGTATGTATTTAGATCCTTTAATGTAATTTCCTGAATAAACGAATTTGTTTGTATGTATTTAGTGTAACTTTAACTAATTTTAAGTAACATTCTGAATGTTCTATTAAATTAAACTATTTTGATTTTGAATTAAAAATGTATAATATATAGTAAATCAAACAAAACATTTTTATTATAAAAATAATTACGTTACAATCCATTCAAAAGTGTTATTAATTATTTTCTTTACCCTTCATACCTTGAACCTACTGACAGAGAAAGTAATCGCGAGATATGAAAATAAGATTAATATGATGTATAGCATAGTTATAATGGTTTTCCCGTAATTAATATTTCACAAAATCGGCTAATAGTAATAGACAAAAAATTGTATATAAGTCAAAGTATTGAAACCGTTATTGTCGCAGTATATAGGGTGGCCACTAGGCACGATAATGGCGCCGCCATTTTTTTCACGACTTTCATGCCAGGCTGCATTTTAAGTAACAACCTGAATGTTCTACGAAATAAAGCTTATTTGAATTTGAGTAAACTCTTTTTTTAGGGGTACAAGACAAACAAACAGCATAAACACAACAATAAACGCACACACAGCAACAACAAAAGCACATACAGCAACAATAAAAGCAGGACAGAATATTTGTGAAAATTCAGACGTAACTATCAGCAAAGTTATCTAGTTATTTCGCGTAAAAGCATCCGTTCCTCGGTGAATGAGGCCATTTAACAGGCCAGGCGTTAAATGCCAAATTGTTAAATCTCAATGGGCTATGTACGACATTTTAAAAATATTTTTAATTTCGTTTAATTTTTTATTTAACATAAAGGAATAAGGTTCCGTTTCCTAAAAAAAAATATATAAAAATCTATGTTTTGAAATAAAAATATATTAATTAAAAGAATCTCAGTAGGGTAAACTAATCATAAATACGGCATTATACAATCGTGTCTTTGCCAAGCTGTCATGTCAATTAAAAAAAAACATAACCTATTTCATTTTGTATTTGTTTGTTTATTTTTGAGTTTTATTTTTGCTTTTGGTTAATTTTTTCTGAAGTCCTTTACTGCTAGCGCATACCGGATTACGATTTAACTTTGCATGGACTTGTAGTGCTAGATTTTGACTGATTTTCTCACGACTACACCTTATTCATACCGGACTCCGAGAACTGCTTCAACGATAGTGATTAATACTCTTCGGATTTGTGGAATAACACTAATAACGACAGCGCAGCAGGCTTCGCTACTCAACATGGCATCTGACGAGTTACAGCGGTGGAGAGAACCAAAAAAATGTTTTAAACCTCTTTGTTCATACACTGACATTAACACACCAGATTTGACGTTTGTTACTATTCCAAAGGAATTGAAAGAAAATTGGTGTAAAATGGTTGATAGGAATTGTCCCAAACGTCCACTTTTTTGCCGTGAGGATCATTTAAACGTAAGTACATTGAAACGTATCTCTAGTTAGTCTGTGATTGAAACTTAAATGTTGAACTTAAACTCAAAAACGCAACGGTATAGGTGATATGTCAACCAACTGTCAATCGTTTTTTTTTTTTTTACTTTGGCAAAGGAGTTTTTTGTAGAATGCTGTAATAAGCAACAAATCGTAACCAAAATTTTAAAAATTAATTATTTTTATATCTATGATCAAAATTATTTGATATATTTTTTATTTGAATATGGGACCTTAAACCTGCTTAAAATAAAAAAAATCAAATTATTTTAAAAATCTTGCACATAGCCCATTTGAACAAATCCAGACGTAATTATCAGCAAAGTTATCTAGTTATTTAAACTACACGTTAAGGCATCCGTTGCGTCAAGCGGGCGCTTGCGACGTGACCGCATGTTGCTGAAACGTCCATTAAAATTAACGCTACTTTAAATATCATACATAAATAAGGAGGACATTACATTTACAAAAGTTTTAACATTAATAAATGTTTCTGCAAATGAGCGACAGAGTGGTTGTTTAAGTTCACAGCACTCTCAAAGACTCGCTTAATGCAGTGGACTGGACACTTGCCCGCGATGATTTTAAGTAAACGCTTTCGAAAGAATTCTCAGAGGCTTAATAAGACATCGTTGTCACCTAATCGGTATCTCAACAATTTTTTTTTATTATTATTTATTCAGGATAACAACAGCGTATTACAAATGGAAGAAAGACAATATGGTAACACAATTTAGCCAATAACAGTTATCCAATTGAGAGAACTATGAGGAAATTTAAAATTGAATTAGGTATTCTAATGTGTTATTTCAATATTAATATTGTTGAGAGAAATACGACATATTTATCATTAATTGATTTAAGGACCTGCAACGATTGGTCAAGATTTTATATTTATTCTATTCTAATCGACCGTTTTGACATTAAATAAAGAGTCTGATTCGATAATCCATTGAAATATCCTATCTTCTTCTTCCTAGCGCTTAGTCCCGTTTCTCATTCGGGGTGCGCTTGACCATGATCCAGGGTTTGGCAGGTCAAGTCAAGTGACCCTGCTAATAGGGGAACCTGACCGGATTGGATCATGGTTACACATTCAGTCTCCTGTATGTGCAGGTTTCCTCACAATGTTTTCCCTCACCGCAAGAGCATCGGTTAGTGTGCAACTAATGTATAACTCAGAAAACGAGTCATTGGTACATGGCGGCACTGGGGATCGAACTCGGTACCTCTCGCTTACGAGTCGACCCACTAGCCGTTAGACCACCGACATAGCAAATATTTTGACACTAAATAAAGAGTCCCATTTCATAATTGATTCAGTTACCCTATCATACTTATAGTATAAACTGAAGCTTTTTTTTTTTTTTAATCTAGTTTTTGTTGAGGCTTCGACCATATCAGGATGGTCATGCCAGCCTCATAGTATTAGGCAATGTTTTAACTATCCTGTTTAATTTGAAGCGACGCCCTGCAAAATCGGTACAGCTTGATCGCAAGTGGACACAATCTCTCCGCCAAAATACAATTGATATCTCCACCATACAATCCCTGAGGGAACATTTTTCTTCTAAGAGTGCCGTTCAGGGAACACTCCAGCATCAAGTGGATTAAGTCGTCGTGGACTCCACAGTGATCACACAATGGATTGGTTCTCTTACGCATAAGGTGATAAAATTTGTTCACTGGAATGTGCCCTGAACGTAACCTGAAGGCAGAAACAAGATTGGATCTCGTAAGATTGGCGGAGTCAAACCAAGGGACCGGTATTGGGGCACATTGAATTGTTTTGTACCACACCCCTCTTGTTGCTGAGCTTTCCTCGAAGTGTTGTACCCACTGTTCTAGACAATTGTCTTTCACAGATCGAAGATACTCAGAAGCAAAAGGTTCACATCTTATTTCTGTACCGTTTACAGCGGCCTCGCTTGCTAGTTTATCGGCCATTTCATTTCCTTTTAAACCTATGTGGGATGGTACCCACTGAAATTTTATTTCTACATTATTATTATGTAAGGCATGTATACTCTTCAGTATCTCATATGCTACTGGAACACCCCGTGTTCCCTTAACGCAGCGAGCCAGATGCTGAAGACCACTCTTGGAGTCAGTTATAATCACAGATTTTTTAGAGGTATTTAAACTGATATAGCTGATTGCTTCATATAGAGCGATTAATTCTGCTCTCATTATTGAGATTCCGCAAGTCAATTTAAACTTATGTTGACTGTTTAACTGAGGATCGAAAAATGCTGCTCCTACACCATGCTCACTACGAGAACCGTCAGTATACAATTTGAAGTACTTGGAGTATTTGGCATGTAGTTCCAAAGTTACAGAATTTTTTAAAATATTAACATCTACATTACGTTTAGCCGTCGACAAACTATGTAATGTTGTGCAAATGCAAGAATCAATATCTATATATGAGAGCCAAATATCTAATACATAGAGTTCCAACAGAGGACTTTTATGCATAGGTTTGTTTTTTAAATCATCATGAATATCCAAAATTTTAGGCTTAGTTTTAGTTCTCCAATATGTATTATACGCAGTTAATTTGTCAATTTTACTTATTATATAATCGTTGTTGGAAAGTGAAGCAGTCCTCAACCAATACCTACTACCGAGCCAATAGCGACGTATATCCAGAGGTGGAAGACTAAGTTCACTCTCCATTACATAGATAGGAGTGGTACGGATAAAACCACCGCATATTCTTAAAGCTCTATTCTGTAGTACATTAAGTTTATTTAAATGTGTTTTGGCACTATTAGCATATAGAAAACTTGCGTAATCTATTCTACTTCTAATCAATGCAATATATAATCGACGTAGGTGCTTAGGATGCACCCCCCACGAAGAGCTAGCTAGTGTTTTTAGTACATTTAAATGCTTATAGGCTTTTTCACATAGTTCCTTAATGTGAACACTCCATTTTAGTTTTTGATCTAACCAAATTCCCAAATATTTAACTTTCCGAATTGAAGCTCCGAATATTGAAGCTCCGAGTATAACAGTCCACGTTATGAAACGCATCGCATGAAGAAAACTTACCTAACATAAGCGAGCAGAACGCGATCCATGTTCTTGTAAAAAGGCCGCGAAGTATAATATCCACTCCAGTAGTGTTGCTGGCGATCAGCGTACGTGAAGAAATCACCAGAAAGCACCGGGAAGTTGGACATCTTCATCTCATCATGGAGGGCTTTGAAATAGTCTTCTAGGGTGCCGAAGCGTACCTATAAGAAAAAAAAACATAAGAGGTTGCTAAATCGTCTTTTTTGGCAGGTGGGCTGGGGGAATGCAAATTTTTGGTAAACATTTCTGCTAATTGTAAGTAAATGATTAGTTACGATACCATTGCGAAGAGATGGTGCGGTGTTATGTGACACTTGCTGGGCTAAGATGCGTACTGAGACTTCAGATACTGAATAGATAGTGCATAGACCTGACAAGAGTCTTTGGTCATTTGTGTGCGTATGACATAATGTGCTGTGCGTGCATGTGACCGTGTGCGTACATATGTGCGAGCATCTTTGAGTTACATATTGGATATGTAGTTTCGCAGCAGTGAGATCTCACGGGCTGTTATTTAATCTGTGGTCATATCTTATACTAAACTAGCTTATAGCCCGCGGCTCCGCCCGCGTTGACTACAGGTTATATCGTGCCCAGCTGTGGGATAAAATGTAGCCTATGTCATTTCCCAAGGTCTAATCTATATCTTTACCAAATTTCATCGAAATTACCAAACAGACTGACAGAGTTACTTTCGCATTTATAATGTAGGGATTGTAATTTGTCGAAATCAGAAAGGTAAGATAAAGATTTCACATTACCTCAGTGTGCCATTCAGCTTCGTTGTTTATATAATCAATGAGTGCCTCGTAGTTCTTGTATTGGTTGTCCCACTCGTGGGCACTGTCGTATCGGAAGTCATCTCCCAACGGCACTAGTAGCACGTTGCTGCGGTACAGTTGGGCCTTTTTACGCCATTGGTCTAGGATTAGGAATGATCTGTGGAAAGAGCGTTGAGATAGAGTAAGTACTCATATCACACTAATATTATAAATGTGAAAGTAGGTAGATATTTGTATGTATTTTTGTTCCGCTGATATGTAGGCGAATAGTGCCTATTACGCTACAAAATATTGGGTATACGACGTTTCTAGGCCCACCTAATTTGGTAGGTTTTATTGTACGTGTAACCCTGCCAAATAAAGTGTACAGACTATAAAGCATAATCGCAAGCTTATTTGGCTCAGAGTATAATAGGTAGAATACAATTATTTACTCTCAAGAGCTGGTGTATAATGTAGCCAATCGATGGAAAAAAAATAACTGAGAGCTTTTTTTAAATCGTACTGTCAAAAATTCTTGTTACAATCTTGTTTTTCAGCTTATAATTTAATTCTTGTTTGATTCAATTTATTAATTCGTTCTTGCTGGACTGGCATGGATCAGGCCATCTGTATTTTCTATCAACCATCTTTCATGAAACTTTTAAAAACGTACCTTTCTCGCACGTTTTTCTGTATAATTTTCCTCGGGGGCTCTCGCCAGGGACAAGCGATTGCATTCCCTGGCAATCGGTGGAAGTCGAATTGACAACAAACCTGAGAAATTAATGAAAATTCAATTCAATTCATGATAACCAGAAATTTCCATCACGTCTTTTGTGCAAGCCTCTAACGCTCAGTTGCAGAAACGTTCATTGAAGTAATAATTTAAATGTAATGCCGTCCTTGTTTACGTCAGCAAGACGAAAAGTGACAGTGTGATATTTAAACACGTCGCGCGCTTGTTTACGGCGCGTGCGATACAGATCCTGCACACACGGGTGTGCAAGAATCGCGCGAAGGTTTAAATAACATTAATGAATAACACGCCAGTCATATTTAACACGAGAAATGTCTAAAACAACAAACTAACGGCTAATTCTTATTTTAATATATGTTGTTAGGACCACTACCAGTATCGTATATCCAACTTTGCAGCTTCGAAAGACCTGCGCTAACTTTGCAGATCTCGAAAAACCGCGAAATTTACATGAAATCTCAGGAAATTAGCAAAAGTCTTTCGAAGCTGCAAACTTGGATATACGATACTGGCAGTGGTCCTAACAACATATAAAAATCAGAACTAGCCGTTTGTTTATTAGATTAACTTTAATGCACGTTTCTGCAGCTGGGTGAATGTCTTCAGACTAACATCAACTTTAACGCAGATTGCGCATTCTTACATATTGAACTTACCATCGGATTCGGTCCACATGTATGTGGAACGTCGTAAGAGTAGAATGGCATCATGTGTGTGAACATATCAGTCTCTCCGACGCCGTCTGGAAATAAATAAACACAATAAAATATCAAAATGAAGATTTTAAAAGTTTTTTGCAATAGTCCCAGAGTAAATCTTAAATCCAGCTTTCACATCTGGTTACCACATGCGTGAACTAAGTGCTGTTACGTTAAGAGCGGTTTTCAATGAAAATGGAACCTGATGTAATTGGCCTCGGCACACATTAATTACCACTGTCCTATCCGGGAAGGTAGATGGCTGCTCATGCATATGATTGCCTAATTTGCCACATCATGGCTTCTAGGACAAGAGTAGTCCTAATATGAAACAGTTAAGGTTTGCAGGTGACAATAAATGTTATGTGGTATTGGTATACTAGTCGTTTCAACCTTCTTAAATTCGCGACTCCTTTGGAAGTTTAAAAATTCTGACGACCAAAAGGCTCTATTCTAAATCTACTATCTAATTACGTAATTACTATCGAATAAAAATTTCAAAGACGTAATGTAATAAGTTTTTACATCGTAGTAAACAGGAAATAAAACATATGCTCACGCCTGTAATCCCTATCGGGGTAGACAGAGCATCAGTGGTGGTTTTATAAATTCTACTAATATTATAAATGCGAAAGTTTGTCAGGATGTATGGATGTCTGCTCATACTCGAACGGCTGGACCAATTTTGATAAAATTTGGTATGGAGGTAGCTGACACCCTAGATGAACACTAGGCTACATAATTTTCCCAAATTCCCACGGGAAAAAAGTCCCAGGTGGAAAGCTATAGCTTCAATAAAGACACATACCCCCGAGTAAAACTTCGCGAAAAAATTTGTGGTATGCTACACTTACCCCATAACTGCCTCCATTTAAACTCCAGCTGTCTATTCAATGCCAGTTCCTTCTTCACTCTGTAATGTACTCGTTGTATCACTGAATTCTCAAACCCGGCCAATTTAAGAAGGTACGGCTGCGAACTTGAATGGCCGAACGGATCTATTGCCCATGAGTTTTTAGGGATATATTGCAAGTTGTCGAGTAACCATTGGTGGCCAGTGGTTAGCTGTTGGATTATGGATAGCCAATGGGAGTTGGCCTCGTCGTTCATCACCCAACCGCCTCCAACTATCTCAATGTTTCCGTTGTCTAACAACCTGTGAAATACAAACAATAGAGTTTAAAATTAACGATCGATAGATCCAAAGTTGAACTGTTCTCTATTAAACCAAAGGTGCTAAACAGCAACATTTTTAAAGGTTTTGTGTTTTTTTGTAGTTATGATTCTAAATAAACTAGGTTTTTTGAGAAGGTATTAATATGACTTGAGACTTTTATGTATTAGCAAGATTTAGCGATGATGTAGCCTAGTGTCACAGAAACAAGGCCAATTACAGACAGTAAATTTCCAGGCACCAAAATGGCACCTTACGTTAAACTTACTTCTTAAAGTTTCTTTTGTCAGTTTCAGAGGCATCTGTGGCCCACCAAAGCGACAAATAGCTGGTCTCGCACCAGATGAACTTTCTTCCAGGCACCTCGTTCAATTTTGTCACCATATTCTCGAATATCGCCTTCGTTTGTGTTTTGTAGTAATTCTCGAAGGTCTTCAACCAGCCTAGAATGTTTTTAAGACATTTTTAAAATAGATTAACTCTGCTTCAATGTGGGGACCGGGAGACGTGAAAATAAGAGACGTGTAGTCAGGTTAAGAAACGTTTATTGACTGGGAACCACTGAATTGCTTAAATATACTCATACTAGCTACAACTAAGAGTGAGGTGAGGTGCGTGGCATACTACACTGCATTAATACGTAATACTGTAGTAGATCCCAACATACAAAGTCATTTTTAAACACAAAGAAAAAAGTGGAACACAAATCACTACACCACAAAATGCTAAGTTACTTAGTACTACACAACAGTTGTAATTTGATTTAAGTGTACCAAACCAAGTACTGATGTATTTTAATTTAAATTCCAGTTGACAAATAATATCTATGTTGCTACAGAAACATACTGAACACAGTGCTTCAAAATCAGTTATGGTATCAAAAGCTTAAGCTAGGTCCAAACATTGGTGAAATTTTTACCTGGGTCATTGTGTGAATGAGGTACTATGAAAACCTTCAGCTTGTGCTGCGGGGTCCATTGGCTTTGTTCGTATTCGATCTCCCAACCTTGCTTCCAAGCGCCGCCGTTCACGTCGTCAAATGTCATCCTTTCATACATAGACAGCATCTGAAATCGGGTGAATAATAAGTTACGATTCTTCTTCTTTTTGTATCAATGACATATTTATATTTTGGCGAACCAGTGTTCAGCGATACAAACAGGTTTTTGTCTGGCCTTATTAAGATCTTTAAAAGTGCTGGTTTTAGATTTCAAAGTATGTTAAAAGATGACTTATTTCGAGTAATGTTTATTTTTTCGGAAATTATTTTTTAACCGAAATCATTAATCACGCAACTGCTTTTTTTTCTTGCTGTCTGTAATGTACAGTCAACAGCACAACTGTCAAATTTCCCCAATGGACAGTAAACTTTAAAGCTTGGAGATAAAATTGAAAATCGATTGAAGTAATTTGACAGTTTTGGATAGTATGATGTGCCGTTGACCCTGTACTTAAACCGTCGCGGCAGTTATTGTGACCGTTAGTATTGTATTCTCCTCAACTTTTGGTGGGTTTGTTATTTAGTTTAATAGTGCTAGACTGCTACTACCAGTGATTAAAAAATCACCCTATATCATTAGAAATATTGATGAAATCCATTAGACAGGAGTAAGTGCGTCATTTTTTATTAAATTTCATATTTAAGAATTATGCCATTTATGGCTAGACTGAGCTTAACGTTACATACCTGAACATCGGTTTTAGGGGTGGTGTCTTTCCTTATCGGGCATTGGGACATATTTCTCTTCGGGACGTGAACAGGTTCGACAGGTTTAAGTTTCTCATCTTTCAGTGGTGGCTCTTCAACTGCCGCGAAATCTCTATACTTCTTCCTATCTTTCGGTTTTTTAGGTTCGTGGTGAACAACGTATTGTCTCGGGTCGCGAGGTCCCTTCTCAACGATCTGATCAACAGCCGACCTGATTTCGCCGACAACTTCATGGTGATGACTCAATTCTTTCTCTATATGTTGTAGCTTTGATTCCAGCGATGACCACTTATTCTAAAATTTTTTTTTTTAAATTAACTGATGAACCTTACAGATTGATTTGCTTATAATATGTTTATGTTACCCAGGTTTGATTGTTAATTAGGAATACTTTCCGAAAATATGCGGAAATTTTTACTTCTTGTTCTAGTTTTGTCTTTGAATAAGGAAAGACAAATTAAAAGCTAAAAACATAGGTAGGTGTGATTGTTTTTTGCTTAAAAGTATTATTGAACCAACTCCCTCAAGACGGAGGCAACAAATTTAACCCTAACTTAAGTAAAAAATGTTATCAAGAGCACTCTTACAGTAATTATAGTTTTTTTTGCTTGCACATTTATACTGTTACTATTATCTTACAAAATGATTTATAGTATTTAAAATATTTAACAAATTATTGAATATTACAGGATAGTATTCTGTTCTCACATTTATTTTCCACACTTTTGGGAAGATTGCAAGTTTCCGGCAAAACCAAGTTTTTTTTTCCTAGCCTGTCAGATCCCACTGCTGGGCCAAATTAATTGTTTTATTTTTGGTCCAGTGAATAGGTTCTTCTGCGTGAACCAACTACATCCTCGACGATATCTTTACTTTAGCACAGTGCTTGATTGTGGTCTTTACAATTTTTTCGTTAATAATAATATTAAAATGTGCAACCGAAAAAACTTTTAAATTTCAAATCGCTCCTGATTGTAGAACTAACCATTGGAACATATGATATCTGAGAAGCTGGCTGGATAGTCTCGATTCCCGTCAGTGGATGAAGGTGGACTGCCTGCACCCATTTTCATAAATTAGAACATAAACATTAAACTAAATATGTTTAATTAAATAAATAAATACATGCGATATCAAAGGCTTTTGTTTGTATCTTGTATCATACAAGCACTCCACCCTGGAATGGTCGATTAGGAGGTAGCAATGGTACAATGAAACAAGAATATAGTGTACAAAAAGGCAGCATTACCCCTGGGTAGCAAAGATTGAGTCAAGTGGTAGTGGTGCCGCCTTTTGATAGATTCTCAGTTAGGGCAACAGTTAGCAGTCCTCAAAGTCCTGCTACCTCCATATAAAAGCGAATGGACCATCGTACAAGCATACTCCCCTACAGAGCAATCTTCCGACAGAACCATTAAAACTTTCTACAACGAACTAAATGATACACTAACTAAACTAGTCCCAACAAATTTAATCTTGATGGGAGATTTTAATGCGCAAATAGGGAACAGGAAGGACGGAGAAGAAATCATAATGGGACCCTACTACCAAGGAAAAAGATCAAGAAATGGACAGAAATTAATAGATTTAGCCTTCGAACATCATCTGATAATTTTAAATACACTATACAAGAAAAAACAAAACAGAAGATGGACGTGGTCATCTCCAGATGGCCGCTATAAGAATGAAATCGACTATATACTCACTAACCGCGCCAGGTCGTTTGATGACTGTGGGGTCATAGCAAAATTGAACTTTAATACTAACCATCGAATGGCCCGAGCTCAGTTGAAATCTACATTAATAAAACCTTCCAGGAAATTTGTAAAGCACCAGAGATATCTAACGAGAAACAGTGAACCACAACTAACAGCCGAACAATTGAAAGAAGAATTGAAGAACATGGAAAAAAATCTATCAGAACTGAAGATATTAGAAAACTACAACAAATTAACAGACATCCTAAACAAATGTAATAACAAAGAAACAGGAAAACATAGAACAGGTAAATATGTATTATCAGAAGAGACAAAACAAATAATAGAAAACAGAGCAAAAATGATAGAAACCTCATCCAAAACAGCAAAAACCAGACGAGCCATTGCTCAGCTAAGTAAAGACCTAAGAACGAATATGCGAAGAGATAGAAAACTACATAGATTACGGACTTTAGAGAGCTTAATAGAAAAAACCGGAGGAACGAAAAAAGCAATGAAACTACTTCAAGAAAAGGAACAATGGATACCAAAACTAAAAGATTATACCGGAAAAGACAAAACTAAAAGACCAGACATTATAAGCACCGCCACGGATTACTATAGAGAACTATACTCAAAAAAATCAATGACTGCATGCGTCGAATTACTTGGCACAGATGAAGTACCGTTCATAATGCAACGAGAAACTGAAAAAGCAATCAGTACACAAAAGAGAGACAGAGCACCAGGTCCCGACAATATCTCAAATGAAACACTATGGGAAACAAAAGATATGATTGCACCACTCTTGACTAAAATCTTCAACATTATACTGAAAACAGAAAATATACCAAAACAATGGACAATATCCTCCATCAAACTCCTACATAAAAAAGGAAATAGGGACGACATTGGCAATTATAGGCCTATAAGTTTAATGTCGAACATCTATAAAATATTTTCAAAAATTATTTTAAACCGTATTACTAATAAGTTGGACGAAAATCAACCCAGAGAGCAAGCAGGCTTCAGAAGCAACTATTCTACAGTGGACCACATGCACGTAGCTAGACAGATAGCAGAAACATGTAAAGAATATAACATTCAATATCACTGCTGCTATGTAGACTACTGTAAGGCGTTTGACTCACTCGACCATTCAAAAATTTGGGAAGCGTTGCAAAACCAGGGTGTCGAGCATAAGTACATAAGAATAATCAAGAACATATACACTGGCACCACAGCAAAAATCAAAATGGAAAAAGAAGGCTGTGACATAAATATCCTAAGAGGAGTAAGACAAGGTGACCCTTTATCGCCTAAACTATTCACAGCAGTTCTGGAAGAAGTATTTCGCAAATTAGACTGGACAAAAAATGGCTTGAATATAAATGGTGAGCAACTAACACATTTGAGATTTGCGGACGATATAGTGGTCTTTGCCAGTACAGCAGAAGAATTAAAGCAAATGCTCGAAGAACTGAATACAGCTAGCAAGGAAGTTGGACTCTTGATGAACATTCAGAAAACTAAAGCCATGACTAATAGTAGGGACTCCATAGGGATAAAAATAGATGACAACACCATCGAGTATGTTTCAGAATATATATATTTAGGTCAACTAATGTCTAACTATGACTCAACAACAAAGGAAATAGATAGAAGAATTGGAAATGCATGGAAGAGATATTGGTCCCTAAAAGAAATTATGAAAAACAGCCAAACAAGTATGCACATCAAGAGAAAACTCTTCAACACATGCATCCTACCCATCCTTACATACGGCTGCCAAACATGGGCACTCACCAAGGCACAATGCAAAAGATTAAGTGTAACCCAAAGAGCTATGGAAAGGAGCATGTTAAAAAAGAGAAGAATCGACAAAATCAGCAATAAGAATTTAAGAGAAAAAACCGGGATTGCTGACATAACATATAAAACAAAACAACTAAAATGGAAGTGGGCTGGACATACTATAAGAGGAGGAGAGAAATGGAGTAAGAATATTACCCTATGGCACCCTAGAGGGCACAAAAGGAACAGGGGTAGGCAATTCAAAAGGTGGGCGGATGAACTTGTGGAAATGGCAGGTAAAACTTGGACCAGACTCGTACACAAGAAGGAAGAGTGGAGAATAATGGGGGAGACCTTTGCCCGAAGGCACACAGAAATGGTCAACGAAGACAGTAAAATAGAAATAGATTAATATATTATGTATTTCTGATTAAAGGCTATAAATATAAATATAAATTATAAAAACGTATGATAAGTGTGATGATGGTGATGCTATCATTGATAACATCACTACAACTTAAACAAAAATCCCATAAAACACCAAAACGTAAAAGTATTAATATTGTGAGTGTAAAAAGTTTATATTCATCTAATTGTACTTTAAAAAATATGTTTACAATAGAAGCGAGTGAACTGAGAAATATCTAAATATCACGACACTAAATCTTGAAAGTGATTAAATTGACATGCTTGATTAAAAATTCCAATTTGTACATAGTAGCTTTTTGCAACGGCTATTGTTTTTTAGTGTTCTTGTTTTTAATATTTCCTTTTAAGTATTGTATCTTTTGTTTAGCAAACACTTCAAACAATTAACAACAGCCTTTATTGAGGCAATAAAGATATTGGTAGACCATGTAATTACATAAACCATGTAAGTTTATATTATCAACCAAGACTGGACTGGCTAGCTGCTAATGTTAACCAAATAAAGTGTACGAATATAGTTTTGAAATAGTTTAATATTTACACAGTGTTTATTGGACAAGCAAAGGCCCACATTTGTCTAAGTATTTCACATTTCACTGCAACATGACAGATCTATTGTAGTGACCGATATCATTTGTATGGTTTTTTTATGTATCTTTCCATAATTACTTTTTTATGTCTACATTGATCTAAATTTAAGACAAAAAAACAATGACAGTATTCAAAATTATTTTTTTTGCACACCAAGTGTGTTTTAATTGTGTGACAGGTATATAACTTAATTATCATGGTAGGTACATGCTGGAGTCCAATACCAACTGTCTTATTTAACATTTATCTATCTATCTAAAGAATGCGGATGCCCACCAGGCACAGGCGGGTTATCAGTCTACTTATTTGGGACCCATTCACCCGATTACCCATGAAAGCACATGAGTTTTACCTCTTACTTCTTTAACACTTACTTCTTGTCTTACATCGTCAAGTCCTTGTCCTGGCCGAATACTTGGCAGCTTGAAGCTTAAGTCAGTCATGACATAGAAGATAAAGATGATAGTAATGATGCATGTTGACCAAAACACAGCTGACAACCTTCGGATCCTCATAACGCTCACCACACTGCGAAACCTCAGTTTTCTGATATGATAAAAAAAGAATTTTTAATAAGGTATTCAAGACAAAGTCTAGCAAATATTTACAATACACATTGAGATTTTAGTGGCAATTTATTATAACAGGATTTCAAAAATACAAGTATGTATAGTTCGGTAGAGTAACTGCACAATGTAAAAAAAAATTATGGTTGCCCTCTTTTGCATCAATAACCTACAGTTTACTTAAACCCTCGTGCGATTTATGCACACCCGTGTGTGCAGGATTTGTTTTGCATGGTGCGTAAATAAGCATCGTGCGCTTATTTAAGTGGTGTAGTTGTTGTTCTTGGCTGTACAACTTATGTTACTATGATGCTTATCAACCCTTATGGCCATGATGACTAGAAAGTTGTTGAAATATCAGAAAAAGAATAAACTCACACTTACATGACTTGAAACACATGTTTAATTAAATTACAGTATGTCTGCAAAATTACAATTTTAAAGGCACATTTAAATATAATGTTTCATCAAATCGCTTTAATACTTTCAAATTACAAAACAACTACAATTTGTAAAAGATGATTAGGACATAAATCAATTGACCATTAACTAGTAAAAGAAATATAAAGTTTATTCATTTTAAAATAGAGCAAAGTTAGCTTACCAAACTATGAAAAATTTTACCTACCTCAGCATTGACTGCTTAATTTTAATTGCATCTATGTGTATTTAATCAACTGATAAGGCGTTTATTCCATTCTTGTGGCTAGAGAAATGATGGTCAAAAGTAAGTAGTGCAGTTTATGTGAACGACAAATCAGCGTCTTTGAAAAAAAAAAACAATGAAAATTCAATTTACTGGCTAAGATAAACTTTATTGTGAGTTGTGATAAATCGAGTTATAAAATTAAATCCTTACTTTTTACTGATTTCAAGAAGTTGTAGCCGACTTGAATCTCAACACGTTTTATCGAAAATTATAGAAGGAAACTTTACTTTATAGCCCTTATAAATACTGTAGAAATGCACCTCTATAGTTAAATAACAAATATTTTTAAAATTTAACTTGAAGATAGGGAATAATAACTATAAATTACCGTAAAACGATTGCAGTTACCTTTTGTTTTGATGGCTTTGGGTATTTTTGACATTGGCATTTGACTGACGGAAGACTGACGTGTCATTTTTTTTTGCTTTATTGGGAAAATCATAAAAACGAAATGTATACTGCCTTTTTCATTGTTTTTCTATGTATCGACAAAAGTCTTTATTTTCTAAACTAAAGAAGAAATATTTATTTCATATTCATTTTTACAGTAATTACGCTGAATTTATACATTATTTATGGGCATATATATACGTATGTATTGTATACCAAGGAGTATATAATACTGCGTTTTATTGTATACGTTAAAACTCTACGCTCACCTTTTCTCTAAAGGTGAGCGTATATGGTCCGGACCGCACCAAGGTCACGGTTCGGAGCGTACCAAATTCGATCATCTATTAAAGCCTTTAAACTTCGAGCAAAAACAGTATGATAAAGATAAAGACTCTTTAGTAATAAATCTTATTTCATTCGATAGGTTATCTAATATACCTAGAATAGATAATTCTGGTCTTCAAAAATAGAATTTTTAAATTAATAAAACAGCAAAAACTGAAAAATGGGGTCCTTTAGGGGAGCGGGTGAGGAAAACGCCGGCACCCTACAGCTGGGGACATTTAAGGGTTTACTTCTAAGGTCCTAAATAATTTTAATGTTAAAAATTACCTTTAGGTTTTTTCTTTAACGACGCCCTTACAGCAACTTAAAATATTAAAAAGTCCAGAATTATGTGCTCAAAGAATGTATGCGTGATTTAATGCGTGATACCTGTGTATCCGAATGTGAATTGGCGTCAATTCTAATCCGTTTCTTTATCCGTCTAAAAGCGTCACTTGTCAGTTTAAACAAAGAGCTAAAACGTTCAGCGTTTTCTGCTTCTTATTTTGTTAGTGGTGAAAACAGTGTGAATAAAACTTATTGTTATCGATTTTCGAAAAAAAAACAAGTCAATTAGTTGTGAAAAATGGCGTCGAAGGAGTCACTTGACGTGAGTACCCAAATTTTTACGAATATTCTATTCATTTGATTTATTTTGTGAATGGAAGATATGCTTTTATTTGTAATTAAGATATTCCCTTTATATGGTTTTGATATGTACGTGTATTACGTAGTAAATCCATTCAAAATAACAGCAGAATAGACCACGCCCCAGCATTGGTTTTTATTATGAATTTTATTTTGATGAAATAAAAAGCATTACTGATCTACTTTTTAGGATTGTATGTTACTTTATTATTACTTTATTAATTGCGTACAAGGTTTTAAATAGGCAACTTTTTATTCATAAAACTGCCGGCGAAATTTAAACTTTGAGCTTAAGAATAAATATTATTTATTCTCCTAAAGGTAGTGACTAAACAGGTGTTTGAAAAATACCTAATAATATAAATGGATTTTAAAGTATGTCTTAAATTCATTCTACTGACACCAAGCTCCCATGTTCTAAGTGCATTTTTCAGTTTCCATTGAATCGAAATTTATTTAATTAATAAAAAAGTGGTCGCTGGGTTATGTTAGGGGGTATTTGAAGTGTAGTTATGCCATACCATGTTTTCTAATATCAAATATCTGTATGAATCTTTCTTTTGAAGGACGACTAGACCTGCAACTGATTAGAGTTGCGACAATTTAACTTATGAGTTTAGCTTTGTATTTCCTTTTTTTGGGTATTTTTGAAACATCTTGTAAAATTATTCTTTGTGAGTTTTGTACTTTAGTCTTGTATGAAGCTGACACAGTCAGCTATGGTGATATAACCTCAATATAACCACATAGATGCCTTTATCTAATTTTCGGTTAAAAAATAAACAAATTATTGTAAAGGTATTTTAGGTATTGGTAATCTAAACATACAGGATTTATAAAGTTCTGTTATTTTTACGTTAGGGTAGTTTCTATGAAGGTAACAGATTTTGTTTTGAAAGCTGTTATATAATTATGAATATCATACATTTTTTAAGTATACCTATTGCGCGGAAAACAACATTATTCACATAACTTTTGGATAATCGGGCATTCTTGCAACGGCATATTCAAGAAGTACAACTAAGCCAAAGTAAACACTTATCTCACTCTTTAGCCATCTTGAAATCTTAGCGATTTTGACCACTGTTCACACAGTATGTTGGGACAAGTTTAAAAAAAATTCATTTTGTTTGTGCTAGTTGGTACGATTTTAAATACTAATACGTAAACTGCTGCCTTTGTCCCATTGGGGGAGACCACGACTGCCACCTCTTCATCTACTTTTTCTGCTAGTCTTCACGGATACTGCTTACACTTCGTTTTCTGACTGTTCCCATTTCCAAATCTTCGGAATTCCTATTGTTAAACTTCTATCACTCTTTCTATATGTCTAAACTATGTGGGAATAGAACCCGTTATAAATAAATGTTCAAAACTTGTGAAAGTAATTCATGAATAACAGACTGCAACATTTCTTTTACCAACCTGAGAAAGTACATAGACAAAAAAGAAAACTGCTAGGAACCAGCAATAGACTCTGCCTAGCTTAGGTGTGGTCTAAACTTTCTAGAGCAGTGGTTCTTAACCTTTTAGTCTGTGGTAAAACAGATATTTTGTAAAATGGTCCCCATTTTACAAAATATCTGTTTTACCACAGACCACCAACTACACTGGGCGTCAAAAATAAGTAGTACACTTTTCAAATTGCAATTACTCCTAAACTATAGTAGTTACACTTATGAAATAAAAAGCAGTTTATAGTAAACTTAACGAAGTTTATTAAAGTTATATTTTATTTGGCATGAATAAAGTTTCAAACTTAAAATTAAGATAAATACTAAAAAGTATCAATTTTTAACGATATGTCAACCACTTAATTTTCACGTTTTGGAACTTTTTCACAATTTAATAACTTGTGTTGCCGCCTCGGGCTCTAATTACAGCTTGGATCCGGTTTGGCATGCTGAACACTAAGTTTCGGAGGCGGTGTTGGGGAATATTTTCCCATTCTTCTATCAGCGCATGTTTTAGAGCCCTGAGTGTGGCAGGAGGTGGACTGCGCCTTCTGACTAGCCTCCCAAGCTCATCCCAGGCGTGTTCAATCGGGTTGAGATCTGGGCTTCTCGATGGCCAAGCCATCAAGTTGATGCCAACCTCCTGAATGTACTCTTGTACGTGGTGAGCAGTGTGTGGCCGGGCGTTATCATGCATTAGGATGGCTCCATCACCCATATTTATTAAATATGGCCCTGCATACTCGTTGAGGATCTCCGAGGCATATCTTTCACCAGTCAAAGTCCCATTTTCTATTACCACAAACTCTGTGCGACTCTCTGAAGAGATACCAGCCCATACGTGTACAGAGCCCCCGCCATATTGGACTCTTTCCGAGATACAAGCTTGAATGTATCTCTCACCGGGTCGTCTGTAGACTCTCCGCCGTCCATCTGAAGTGTATAAAGAGAATCGAGACTCATCTGTGAATAAAACTCTAGCCCATTCTTCTTCGCCCCATTGTACGTGTTGACGGGCGTAGCGTAGTCTTGCTACGCGATGCTCTGTCTCAAGTTTGGGGCCATTTGCTGGTCTTAGAGGCTTCAGGTTAGCTTCAGCAAGTCTTCTTCTCACTGTACTCTCACTGATGTAGTCTGTTCGGGTCCGAAGAAGCTGTTGCTGAACCTCAACTGCATTAAGGTGTCGATTTCTTAACACAGTGGAAACAATAAAGCGATCTTCTCGGGTACTTGTGCACCTGGGTCTGCCATTACCTCGTCTCCTTAGATGGTTTCCAGTCTCTTCGTACCTTTGCTTTACTCGCTGAACCGTTCTTAAAGTTACACCCACCCTCCTTGCAGTACGACGCATACTGATGCCCACTTCGAGAAAAGCTAAGATTCTTGCACATTCTTCTGGTGAAAGAGGCATGATTAGTCAAATTTACTCTCTGAAGATACCTATGCTTTTCAATTACAATTGCTTTATCAGCAGCGAATGTGTCAAACACAAAAATCCTAAGTAAGACAACACCTTTCAACAGTTTAAAAAAAGTGTTTTTATTTATTCGTTTTTTTTAAAGTCAAGCATTATAAGTTCTTATAATGCATGAAGTTTTTATTGAATAAGATTAAATTTTCTTTTTAACCTTTTTTGTTTCAAAGGTCTAAGTTTTATAGTTTGGGAGAAATCGCAATTTTAAAACTGTACTACTTATTTTTGACGCCCAGTGTATTTAGAGGTAAAAATAATAAAAAGGTTGCTCTACAGTCATACCTACATGCACTGTTGTTCATATTCAATAGCTGTTTTAATTTTTTTATGAAAAATTTATTTCTCTTTACTTAATAACTTCTGAATCCTTGGTTCAGTGCTAGCCAAAGCCAAACAATGGAAGGCTTTGGCTTCCAGTTGATTTCAGTGATTGAGTCAGCTCGTTACATTTCATACAATATTTTTGGGATGGTATTGCGGACCACTTCAGCTGCTCCTCCTCCAGTGGTCCGCGGACCACCGGTTAAGAACCACTGTTCTAGAGCAAGCCAGCTCTATGACACTTCAAAACTACTTAAATCTTTAAGCACGCGAAAAAGAATAACCGTGAAAATTTTAAACGTTGTAATTAACTCAAAATTCGTTATAAAAAAGTGATACAGATTAATCAGCGCCATCCATCGGTACTCACATCAACGAACTGTAAATCATGACTCGGTATTATTGAACAGTCGAGTTTTTTCAATTTCAATGACGAGATTGTTTAGTATCTTATATTTTGACATGTTGCAAGCACCATGGTTACCAATCACCTCCATGATGTCGTTCAGCTGTATATTTAATTTAGCGAGATGAAATACCTAGACCCCCTAGGTCTTATAGCGTTGCAAAACTAGCTAGTGCAGCCTTGTCAGGTGTTTAGCGCGGTTCGATAACGGCCACTACAATTGGGTTCATCCGCATTTGTTCAAAGGACACGTGCGCCAAGACGTGCTCATTTCATACAAGGTTACCTCCACATCCGCACCTAGACGCTGAAGCGTTTATAACGTAACTGTGGGCTCACTAAATATCTTTTTCCATAATAGGTGACTTTTCGTTTGCCCCTACAGTTCCATTATGACTCACAAACGAAAGGTTGGAATATCTGAAATTGATAGGGAATCAATCGTCATATGATTTTATATGTAAAAAAGCGGCATTATGCCCTTGCTAATATATACGAATAGTCGCGACCTTCTGACCCATCCCAGCATTGTATAATACATTTGTGGATGAATGGGACTGCGTTGAATAGCGCCCGTCTCATTTTTAGCATCATCAGCAGGCGTCGCTATTCAAGGGATTTTTATACACATATCATTTATACTTGCCGAATTGAAAAGACGACCTTTCCTGCAAAAAATCTGCTTTGTGAAGGTGTGTGACTTGTCACTTACCAAATTGCTGGATTAAAAAAAGTTTTTACGTGAACCATTCGTCGATTACGGCCTGAAATACGGCTGCTCTGGAATTTCATTAATCTTCTTGTTTTTTTCAGTGTTTTAATAAATCATTTTAAGACGCTGATATGCTCTCGAGTGTGAAATTAGAAAACAAGTCCTTGAACTAAATACAGACGAATTAGGTCGTGATAAATCTTTGTATCTTCGGGCTAAATTGTGGAAGTTTCCATTCGTCTGGCCCTTGATTATTTGATGGAGAATCGCGAAGGTGAGACCCATTTGCAGCGACAGTTATATATCTTTACGGCAATCGTCTGACAGATGGTCTAGTGAGCGGCGCGGCGAGGCTAAGGTCCTACGTTGACGCAAGTGCCGCGCTTCCCGCAGGATGTCGGGAATGAGTCCGTGTCCTCATAACGCGCTCGTGGGTGGCGATGGTCGTCTTGTGTAACTGTTGTCTAATGAGGATATTATTCAGGAGCGTCTAACTAAACCCCGCTTCTCTAGAGCGCTAATTGCATCCCAGCGTGGCTCGTTAGTTGAACAAAATTTACTTTAATTTTCTCTTTTTCTCTATAGTAACATTTTAGATTTTGTTGAAGATGTTACTCTGTCAGAGCTCTATGTCTTCTTATTTGAAGTGCTCGTTCCCATGGGAATTTTGGGAATGAATTATACACATAAACGTTCCTCTTAAATCACTCCGCCCATTGGTGAAAACCGTAAGAAAATCCATTCAGTAGTTTTTTTAAGTTCATCGCGTTCAGACAGACAAACAGACACGACGGGGGACTTTTTTATAATATACAGTTTCCCGCCCGGGACTTCTTTCCCGTGGAAATTCCGGGAATGAAATATACACAATACACATAAACCTTTCTCTTGAATCACTCCGCACATCGGTAAAAACCGTATGAAAATCCTTTTCGTAGTTTTAGAGTTTATCGCGTTCAGACAGACAGACAGACACTGTGGCGGGATACTTTTTTTAAATATAGTATGATTGTCTTATATTATGATTTTAAAAGTGAAATAGATGGATTTGCAAAAGTTCTACGGAGGCGGAAGTACTCATTTCGAGAAATAGAAAAAGCAGCATAAATAAAATAAAAAACAATTATACTAATTTCGATTAGTATTTAGTATTAAAATTTTTGTATTTTTAAATACTAAAGACAATTATGATATTATAACAAATAGGTCCCGGTATATGGGCTCCAACTTTTTTGTCCAAACTTCACAATCTACTATCCTTTCCTTTTTGTAAGCGTATCCTTTTTGTGGTAGGAATTAAGTTTTGTGAAACTTATATCTATTCCCGGTACTTAATCAGTAATTGGCATCATATAGATATGTTCTTAGTCCGCTTAGGTTTTTTGGCCTAGACACAACGGAAAAATATATAGCCCTTCTGGGAAGTTGCGGGATTTCATTATGAAAGTTACTAAAACCAAATCGAAGAAAACCAAAGAATAAACTGAAAATTAGAAACGCTTCAGAACGTTATCTTCGGAAGAATTTTCCTAAACAAGACTGCGACCTTCGGCCTTAAAAATTACAAAATCTTTTAAGGCCGAAGGTCGCACTCGCACCTAAAAAGTTTAGTCCTTAAATATTTCCTGGGACAGGCCTTTTACTTAATTTGATATTAACACGTAATGAACTTTTTAACGGCCTAACTTGGTCGTCGAATGGATTGTGTGAATAATTAAGCGACGTACTAAGTTCGGTCTTCAAAGTCTCGTAAGCCAGAAAATATTGAGAAGACGGAGACATTTTCGTTGTTTGGTTTATTTCTTTCAGACAACCATAATTATATATGTAGTACAAGAGCCAGACTTTCGCCTGAACAAGGTCGCCGATTCCAATATATTAGGCTTACGTTTGCCAAGCACCGGGTTGTAGTATTACGTAATCCGCTCAGGGCTCTATTGTAACAGAAACCTGTAAATTTCACGGTTATATGGAGCTAGTAGAGCGGTGGCACAATACGTTGCGTGCGCCAGACCCGCCGAGATAAGCCCCAAACTACAAGGAATATTTTGCAAAGGTTACAAGGCCGTCTCGAAGGAAATAGAGTCGTATGATATAGGGCATACGACGTAGTAGGTACTCGAAAGATGTACCTACTACATCATACACGTGTTGTACTTCTGCAGGTTTTATTATTATGGATGCCTTTATTGCCTGTTTTAGACCTAGATATGTTTGAATGTCTTACTACCTACTTACCCAGCCTATATCTAAAAATAAAGAAGCATGTGACGTAATCATGCTTATTATATACGGGTGAAAAGATGGATGAGATATGACACAGAGTATTATGATTAACAGAGGATAAATCTTATGTCTACTATCTAATTCCAAAATAGACTTATTTGAAATCGACATACGTCGGGTGAAATTCCACGTTTCTGGAAAAATGCCATCCCTCTCGTATCACACGCGGATTCTTTCCACCTGCCCATTTTCATTAAACTGCTATTGATTTTCAATTACTTAGTACGAAAACGCCCTACGTTGGCATGTGTCGGCTATCCTGTCCGTGTTGTAATTCCAATATGATGGAGGAGATAAATGGCTTTTGATCAAATGTTTTCATGAAATGATAAACTCAATGTATCTTTTTTGTTTTGAATTTTGCTAATATCGGAGCATTCAATTAAACATTTGCCTATAAAGTAATGGTTCTAACGTATGTTGACATGCTTCGCATCCATAACAATTTCGATTACATACTAATTAACCTTATCGTAATCTCAGTAAGTTATGATACCAGGTTGTATTTACTGAACGCATTTTTTTGACCACAAACCCTTTTAAAATCCAATGGTTCTTATGTATTTTTTTTTTGCATATTGTTCGGTTGTTGAAGGTGTCCCTTTGCCGAAATCTGGCAATTATTTTCTAGCTTTTGTTAAGTGATCGATAGCAGCAAGGCTTTACTACCTATAATAAACCCATTTGGCGCGAATTTTCGTGACGCACACACATAAAGTACACGGATACTGTTTAGGCACATGCCGCGGCCGTTTAAAACTAATGATGTTTGAAACAAGGTGCTCTAACCATTACTGGTTTAATAAGCGATAAGTTGTCAGAGATAATGGATAACAACAATCACCAACAGAGAACTTACGTTTCTAGAAGCTTCCTAATGAATACTGACAAGTTTAAGAAATACTTACTTGGAAACAAAAACGTTTTGTCAAAATCTATCCAACTGGTCTTCAATCTTTAGCGTCACCCACTTGTGTAGTTTTCGCTGAATAGCAGTTTAGAGCAGTCCTTGACACTCCTTTTCACGTTGTTGAGTGATGGAGAGACGTGTCAAGAGAAGCTGATTTTGCTTGCTAACGACCTATAGGCTAAGAATTTTAAAGTGCATTAATTAATCTAATTTTAATTGTAATTAGTATTATTATAAATGTGAGAGTGTATATTATTTCACTTCATATTTGGGAAAAGGATCGTTAGGATTTTTATCCTACTTGAGGGCGGCTCGTGCGGTAATCAAAATTAATTGGTCTGTTTCATCTCGAAATCGAAGAACCTGTAGACGACACCTGCTAGAGAGTCTTTTTAAGTAAATTGTATCCATTGTATAATTATGATATGTAAAGATTTACATGAGTAAGAACTACCAAGATAATAGGAACCTGGGTCTTATTTGATCTTGAAATTACCACGTTCCTTTCGTTAACATAAAGGTCCAGAGGTAGACCCTTTTTCATTGTAATGGCCTCAACAAATCTCCGTGAAGGTCAAACGAAAATGTTTCAAGAGAGTGGAGGTAAAAAGTAATATTTCACTACATGAGAATATATCCGTAAATAATTTCTGGGTGGGAATATTGATGTTCGAGGAATTTCTTCACGTAATACGAGTTCCCTTTTAAATATGGACGATGATACCCATACAAAAGACGTGATGGACGGCTAACAGGGATTCTTCTAGCTTCCACGCTTTCCCCTCGACATTCTTTACTTTATAAAACGTCGAGCCTTCATCTTCCGAGAGCCTTTGTATCGAATTACGTAGATAAAAGTGTTGCTCGGAAATATCTCGAGTGCTTTTGCAGAAATCCGAAGCGATCGTATTGATTACACTTTTAAGTTGTTTGTTATCGCGTGCGATTTTCGTAATTCCAAATGGTTCTTTGTTGTTCTCCGGTGACGTTGATAAATTAGTCGGCGGTGATATGAAAATGTAGTGATTACCGTTTCATAATACACAAAGACAATCCCATTAGCATTGTGCGCGGTTTCCCCAAGGACGGAGGCCGTCTTCCGTGGATATCATGATGCTAAGAGCTTCATAAGCTTTATGATTTTGTGTTTACAGCCATAACTGTCCCTAAATGTTGATGGTATCATTTGATAAGTTTGATGGCAATTTTATCATAAGAAAACTATTGAAGGAAGCGAATTTAATAAGTAGTCGAATTTTTAGGCGTTAATTAGACTGTAACATACTTAAAATAATTCCAATTTGTTTATAAAATAGAGTGTCGATTGATAGTTATATTTTAAAAGATGTAAAACCTGAAAATGCTGTTTCATTATTGACAGCACTTTGTGTCGATATTTCCTTTGGTGGAAATCAAACTGGTGACGTGAAAGGTCGTTTTGATACACAGAATATCAGAATTTGATACGACACGATCCATTGGAAGTAAGGTTGACCTATTTTCCTTTAAACATAAATCGAAATAAATATCGTAATAATTTACATATATTGGGTGACTTTAAGTTAGGATGTGATTCTGAAAAACTTTCCCGACGAAACATGGATCAAAATGTGAAAAAAAAAATATCTGAACAATCTTCTTCGACGTAAAACGATCATCTGATTCCGGTACCTACTCCTAAAACGTGGCCTTTCTGTATCTTCTCTTCCGTCACGTGGCCCTGACATTTTTGACTTCAAAACAATAAAGACCATCTCAATGAAAAAAGATGAGTTTATCTATTTCAATGTTTATCAGTTTATTTATTTATTCACATGAACTATCGGTAATGTATAGGTACGTTCGCGTAGCTAGGGCGCTGCCCCTCTTCCGACACCCTTCCAGCCACATTCACATAAAACACTTTTGACAATCTTCGTAAATGTTTCGCTAACTTTAAAGTCACCCTGATTTCGTTGTGCCATTAAATATGCTCGGTTTTCTGGCATATGACATGGCAGCTGGTTTTCCCAGGCAGCTCGCGGGGTGCATCGGTCGTTAAGGAGGTCGGCATCGATCGCCCAGGTCGCCGCCAGGCCCGTAACTTGGGTGCACCGTGCACTATGCAATGCACGCCCTGGCGCCGAAATGGCGGGAATGAATACCTTAACTTATGGCTTGATCAATAGAGCTGCCAGTAGTAGGTCTTTTAGTTCCTAATTGGTGAAAATAAGGCCTAGTTTAACCGACTCTACACTTTTTGTGAATTTCAGTAATAAGGTATCATAAGACAGACATGTACCTAGGGTAAAAAAGTCCTTAAATAAATAAATAAAGATTTAAAGAAAAAAACGACACTTGACTCTTGATTTATTTTGTTTGATGTGAAATAAAGGATTGTACAGTACAATATAAAACTCTTTTGGAATAGATTGGGAGGGTAAGTTTTTCATGAGTAATTGAAAAATTACTTTTTACCTACTAGACGTACGAGTATAAAAGTACCGTTTAAAGCTCGAAAAATGCTTTAACACATTTGCTACAGTTATAGTAAAACATAATCCTCTTTAATACTGTTCTTAAATACTCTACTGAATAGAATCAAGAACGATTTCCATCGATCTTGTCTATAGGTGCTGTTTTTCCATTTAGGTTAAAAAAATCAGGTCACCCCTCGTAGTAATCCTGCCGGTAATCGTCAAATTGATGGCTATTCCTGTTTATGTCACCGCCACTGCCCAAGCATCGATCCACTATTTGAACAGCTTCCAACTATTTGCGAATTCACCTAACAATTCTTTGGATGATATTATTTTATTAAAATAAAGATAAAGGCTACGTGGCGCTACGAGTGCTACGAAAGTATTCGCGTAATGTTAAATAAGCTACGCCAATCCGTAGCAAATAAGTTCAATTTTAAGTTATAACGTTTATTTACGGAAAATTAAATTACTTACAATCAGTTTTCCAATAACTGCGTTACCTGACGTCGTCGCCACAGAACGGTTTTCCGATCAATAATCATGTTTCCAGTATTTACGACTTAATAACAGTTTAACCTAGTTGTTAAGTGCATTTTTTAAATGTTCAAATCGATGGCTTTGCTTGCCTCGTAGTTTAACCTACTTTTTCTAACCTCATTTTTTATCTAGTGGCAGCATATGAGTTGCCGGGGCATGCCTTCTTGATTTATTGCAAATTGACTATATTTGCCGCGCTTCACGGCGGCTTCTTAAACTGTCTGAACTTAGTTTGAACTTTGAACTTAGTTGAATAAACGCCTTGTGGCTCATACTTCAGTAAAATTTTCAGCAAATAAAATTTCCAATATCATTACATTTCAAAAATAATATTTCACTAAAACATGACCGGGACATAGTTCCTGTAGGAATTTTTTGAAATCTAGCGTCATTCATTGTTTGCATCATAAAAAAAGATTCAATTTCCTGGGTCCAAAGGGGTTTAATGACTAGACTTTGATGACAAAACTAATTCAACTCTACACGTTATTAGTAATTAATTACAACGAAAATTAAAACAACAAGCCACCGCCATTAGATACGTGATACATTTCATCCCGTCTCTTTATTGACAGACAAAGAGATAGAGTGAGAGATACGATACGCGGTTCCTTTGTGCACGTCGAAACGCGGAAAGGTCAAGGGTCATCCCAACCTGGCATTTAGCGAAATTAAATTGAATTTTCCCGAGCCATCGCCGTCCACTCTAACGTATGAGATATGTCAATCCACCCGGGACTTCGTTCCCGTGGGAATCAGGAATATTATCTAACCTATTGTTACTCAGGGATAATGTAGCATTCTAATGGTGAAAGAATTTTTCAAATCGGTCCAGTAGTTTCGGAGCCCATTCAATGCAAACAAACGAACAATCAAATCTCTTCTCTTTATAATATTAGTGTAGATTTCATACCAAACCAATAGTTACATTTCTTTGCCATGGTATCTGTATGTTTTGTATTTTACCGTATGCATTAAAGCATTTTTCTATTCTGTAAAGAAAACGAGCGGCAACAGGCTATTAAAAATAAAATCTAAGATAACATAGCGCTACAATCGCAAATGTTCATTTCTAGGGAGGCTTGCAATATTTTTCAAATCTCGATTTAGTAAGATTTAAACTGTATTTTACCATAAACCCGATTTAGGTCCAATTTCACCATACTCTGTTAGTTAATCCACGATTAAGAAGTTAATCAGACAAAACGTCAAACAAAAAGTATGAAAATGACGTTGTCAAATCTCGGGTTAGCTACTAATCGTCTGTTTAATAACTAACAGAGTATGGTGAAATTGGGTCTTAACTTCTTACATGCCGTAGATTTTGCTTGTTTGTGCGCCGTGCGATACAAACCCTGCACACACGGGTGTGCGTGAATCGCGCTAGGGTTTAAACGACAAAGTAAAGTCGAGCTTTAGGATAAATCTTGGTTTAATAAAATCTCGATTTTTCTAAATTTGCTGCAAGTCTCCTTAAACCGCAAGTTTTTTTTTAAATATTTGACCTACATAATTTTTTGCAAACATACCAATCGATTCACTTCCTTGATTTTCCCTGAACGTTGATACGAGTAGCTACTAAAAGTTAGTGTAGAAATTCTGTAGAAATAATGTTAGGTTAGGAAATAAATCCCTCTTCCCACTTCTCATCCATAACTTGAAAAGCACTTGAAGGTAGCATACTTATAAGTAGCATACTTCTAGTCTAACAAGGTTCCGTTTGCACAGCATTAAGTACCTCGTCATTGGAGGAGCGGAACCAATTAGGCTGAAGGTCAGTTTACTCGCCAGATTAATTTTCTAGGGAGCGCCCGCAAACGCACGGAACCTTAATGTTTCCGTTGATTGATAGGGTATTAAGGGCTTTATAGTCTGCCATTATAATTACTTACGTCGTGTGTTTTAATATGTTTAATTTACACAGTTGTCTAAAATTTTTGGACTTCTTTGCTCACGCCTATCATCCCTTTCTTGGTAGGCAGAACGTCATGTAGTTCGAGAACCACTTGACACCTTATTTGACAATCATTTTGAGGGTTATTAGATATAGATAATGGTGATAGATACGCTCACGATACAGCAAAACACTCGCATCCCACTGACTAGCTCCTGCAGTATGCCTGGAAAGAGTGGGCAGTTGGCAAATTCTAAGTTTTACTATCACTCCCAGTCCAGCTTGGAAGATCACTGCACAGACTAAACGGAAGTAAGAGATAGTAAGCAAGGTCTACTGATGCTGCTCGGCTGTCACTGGCGATTCATTGCTTCGGTAGGCACTTTTCTTTAGTCGTTTTTTGGCTCATAGCATCTAATAAACAGAGCTAAATAAGTAATAAGTAATATTTTCATGCCGTGTGGTAATCGGTTGAGAATAACACCACCCCATCCTTCTGTGGGTGTCGTAAGAGGCGACTAAGGAAACACAAATGAAACCTACCTCCTAGTAATCCATCCCAGGCAACGACACTTCATTTTTTTCTGAATCTGAGGTGTCGTCCTATGGTCTGGTAGGTTCTGTAAAGGGCCGTCTGGTTCGCGACCACCCTCCTACCGAAGTCCGACGCCAAACAGCTTGCTGTGTTCCGTCGGTGCGTTTGAGTACCAATGCCTTTATAGGCATTTTTTGGGTTAACTCGCTCCAGCGTCGACGTCATCTTTGACCTTTATGGTCAAGAGTAAACCCATCTTATAATTAAAAAAAAAATGAAAATAAAGTAGTGTCGTAAGTTAATATTGGTAAAAGCCCAGTCATTGTATAAATAGCTACATAAGTAAATAACACTTTTATCTCAGAAATAACGTTCCAGTTTAAACTAACCGTAGCTGTTGAAAGCAAAATCAGATAACACTGCATATTTCATTGAATTAAAAGTAGCTCTACAAACGTGGGTAGTGAAGTGAGCCAACTCATTACAACTGCATTGTATTCCTCCCACGAGTGCAGTGAAAACTCCGCCTCGAGGTACACAAGTTAGACTAGATTTCCTTACAAGCGCAATAGGGAAAGATCTAAACAGCTTTGCAACTTTCTTCTCGTCTCTACAAAGACTTCTTTGTTCTATCTGCAAGAGCAAAAAGTTTACAGCTCCGATTTTATCTTAGGAAATGAGAAACTGATTGATTTTGTCGTTCTATTGAAAACGTGGGTGGTAAAATGAAAATCTAAGTTCGGAGAGAGTGGACGAAATAAGATTCTAAGATATGATGAATTGCTTCGTAAATGTTATTGATGTGTGGTCTCAAACAAGTATAGAAGAAATATCATCCGTCACAGCTAGTATTTCTTCCTATTCCTATCCGAGAATAAGTAACTAATATTTTCATTTAACTAAAAGGGTCCGCTACATCATAACTTTGAAGGCTCTTTTCCTTAACCTTTGGAAATTACTTCCTACTTATATTTCGCAGCAACAAAATCTATCATAAAATTGGATTTGCAGACAGAACGCGTCCAATCTAATCAATGTGTTGTACGAAGTTACCAAGACGACCTATTTATATGCGAATAGAAACGATCATGGTACTTGATAAAGAAACTTAAAGTACAGGTCTAAAAGCAATGTGCACTTTTTAAAATCTGTATAAAACGTCAAAAATCTTACAGGCAACGTTCTGTAATATCCTCTAAAAATACTGTTCGTAATTTCGCAATTTTCCAGTCTTTTTGTAATTCTAAATTCACAACTGAACTTGTGTTCCTTGAATTCTCAAGGAGAGACAGGAATATTCCATTCGTCCTTGTACGACCGCGCAGTGCGTATACTTTTCCCCGACGCTCCCCTCTTCGTCAATACTCGTAGACGGAAGGTCATTGGGGTTGCGTGCTGCAATTCATACGGCTTCGTGTAACCATTGCTACTCATCCGTCGGGTAAGCACCGATGGGACAAAAAGCCCTTGAAACTAAAATTTATGGGACTGTATGTCAATCGCTTTGGGAATGGTAAGACCCTTCCCTGATACATTTGTACACGTTCAACAATATACGACCCAATTTCTTTAACGTAGGTGAGGTATAAAGAGATAAAGAACTCGTTCATTTGATTAGTCTGTAATATTCTTTGTTCAGAATTGTTCAAGTAGAATGTACTGTGCTCACACTAAGTTTCTCCGAAAGTAATCCGGCATAATAGCCCTATGGCGGGGAATTCTAATTTTCCGCGGAAAGAAAATAGGAGCACCTTTGTTTTTCTGAAACATATTCCGCAATATTTTGCGCTACTACCTATTACATAATTCAGAAGCGTCGGTTTCCAACGGATAAACAACGCCTTTAGGGTATTGACGGCAATGTTTTTTTCAAAAGCTGATAAACAAGGAGCCTGCTTGTAAGCACTGGATAAAAGAAAGTCTATTTCTGTCGGAACTATTTCTGTCCTTTGAAAATGTTAGACCGCAGTGCATCTGACCTTTAGAAAATCACTGAACCTGATAACAAGAAGAGCAGTGTTGGGATCTGAATACAACACTTCAGAACTAAGTCGTTTAAAAAGGCCCATGAAAAAGGCCAAGAAATTGTATCAAGAGTTCTTGCTACAATATCTTTCTCCATATTGCCTAAAATAAAACGTCGCGCCGTCGTAGAGTAAAATATGTTTACAGACTTATTTTATTCGTGTTGTTTGTCATATTATTTTACGACGAAAACTTTTCCTGAAATGAAATTCGACGTAGAGAATAAAACAACGTCCTTAAGTGCCTTTAAATAAACGCACTTTAATTAACCTAGTTATTTCCGTATTGCTCATGAAAGCAGTAATTTTAACCCCCGACAAAAGAGGCTATGACGTCTGTATCTGCGTATCTGTATGTCTGTGTATCTGTGTGTATGTGGAATCATAGCTTCTGAACAAATGGACCAATTTCGATGCGGGTTTTTTCTTTGAAAGCTGACTAGATGGTTCTTCGCTATGTTTGATCAAAATTGATTCAGCCGTTTAATTATAAGTGCACGTCGCGGGTGAACCGAAATTTTAATTTTACATTTGCTATAGTGTCGATTTTAATTGAAAAACGCAAACTGGACTTCTTTCCAATTAGTTGATAGGATGGGGTTTACACGTGACGGATAACAAGGAATTATTGCCAAGTCGGCGTCGGGGCCTGCCAAAGTGGGCGCCAAGAGATCTTCGCCTGAGCTTTTACTCGTACATTGGCCTGTTATTACATGAAGTAGTATTGATTAGACAGGACTGCTGAGTGTTACGTAAGGCCGCGACGAGACGCGCCCGCAATCGTAGACAGCTAGACTGCATTGAAATACTTTTCTACTGTCTCATATTGATTCTTTACCCACTTGAGGGCGTGTCATGGAATTACCTTCCTTTTGTCATCGTTTTACGTCAGTGCTCTAATATTTACTGCCACCACAAGGCGCTTATTCCCCCTCGAAGCTGTAAAAATAAGTAGGTTAAGTACTTAAATAGATATTTGTTTTTTTCATAAAACTGGGCCAACGTTTGTTTTTTTCTGTGAAAGTTTGAGTAAGTAACAAAACATTTCTTAGATAATATAGGGGATTACAAACTTGTGTAATGATAACGTTGTTTAACTTTGTTGTTTTGGGGCGGATTATCTCCAGTTCGGAAAAGTTAAGACAACGAAGTCGTTTTTAAATTGTTTAGCATCTCATTTCACTTACTTGGGTCCCTGAAGACGTGTTGTGCTGGTTTAATTTCTCTCTGGAATTTTCGAATTAGGAATGTGAAGCGTACACGTGCCATATTTCAATGTTAGGTGCGCGTTCGTGTTCCATCAACTTAATTGAATGTAAAGACACTCGGTCTGCTCATTACGGAATCGAATGTCGAGATAAGGCGACACGAGATAGGTCTTGACACAGGCACACTCTCACTCTCGTCTTTCTGCTCTAGCAATATAACAAATTGAACGCACTTAAGAAACAAACGCCTCGTGTGGAAATGGAGCCACAATTCAATTTGTAACGACTGTCTTTCAAAGTGAGATATGTTCGTGCTAGAGATGCTTGTGTTTTTCGCGTGAAACTATGTTCAATATATGGCTTTTAGTGATACATGATTCTGTGTTTTAACAGACTCCTCTTTTTCATGATACATCAATATCAATTTTTACTGTGACAATTGCGTCACAAAAAAGAGTCGTGTACTATAGCTATATCTGCTTGTTTGGCCTATTTTGTCATATCAATCACGAATAGACTTAATATTTCAATGCAGTCAATACAATACATTATACTTTATTTGCATACAAAAACATGCAAATACAACAAGATGACAATAAATAGGCACAACGTACAATAATGCGGCAGCCATTATTGAAGTACGGAATCAGGGAACTAAATGTTTTCTTGAAATTTATAAGTAGTCAATTATTAAATTATTACTAGTTTCAACCAATTCTTAATACTTACGATGAAAACAAAATAAAGATGTCTAATTCAAACATCAGTTTCAGTTTCTTTATAAGTAATAGGTAATATTACAACTCAGATTCTTAGTTTAGGAACATAAGTAACTCGTATAAGGCTAACATAAATAAATAAGAAATATCTTTCCGAGAAAACATTTCCTGTAAGAATCCCGCCATATTTCGTTTCCCTCATGTTCTGATCTTATTTTTCTGTTATACTTCGCCCTCTAAGTAATTTTGCATGTAAGCAGGCAGTGTCAACAAAGAGAATGTAATTATGTTTGTCTTAGGTCGCGTCATCACCGGATCTGTGTTCGTAGCACAGTTGTATCTTGCTCTAGATTACTCCACAAGCCTATAAATTAGTATTAGGGATACACTATTTCATTAGAACGACGGCCGGTTTGGTCGAGTGGTAGTGACGCTGCCTCTTGATCGGCGGTCCTGGGTTCGATCCCCAGTCGGGGCAAACATTTGTGTAAAAAGCAGATGTTTTTTCTCGGGTCATGGGTGTTTGTGTTTGTCTTTATGTGTTTTCCAAGGGACCCACGTCCCATAGTGTGGGCGTTTGAGTGTGTAGCGTTAAAAAAAAATCAGGGTTAACTATTATATATTTTCCAACAGACTATTCTGAATTAAGAATATTGATTAAATAAAACTTGCCAACTACCATACACTGAAAGACGTTTGGAAAGATCTATTAAGCGGGTCCTCTTTGCAATCTCCTAAAGTACGAAATTACTACGGAACCCTAAAAAGGTTGTCCATATCTTTAGTTCCAATTAATTAAAGAAGGGCCCACTCCTTGTCCAAATGTCGTGAGGGACTAACAGGGACAAACGATAGGAAGAGACACCCTAATCCCATAAATATGTACTCCCATGCCATCGGTCTGCGACCCAGTCATCAATCAATCAATCAAATTGTTGTACACACAACAGGAATAAAAGTACATCTAGTGAATTGTAATAAAATTAGAGTCAGTGTGAATAAACAAAGTTAAAGTTAAGACGTTAATTAAAATTGAAGCTTGCTTTAGTGTAATGTCGTCCTTGTTTACGTCAACTAGACGTAAAGTAGTAGTATGACATTTAAAGAAGCATCATCTTTAATGGACGTTCTTGCAATTGGGTCTAAAGATTATGTGATACTAACAAACACATATTGACTTAACACCTGTGATAATTCGCGTGCAGTCTTTTGATACCTTTTTTTATCTGCCAGTGACGAAGGATTTTTATATTATTATATATGGGGAGCTTACAGCTACGTAAAATATTTTTTTGCACATAGAGAACACATCTAACAGCCAATTACAAACTTCCTTTGTACCGGATAAATGCTTTGTTAACACTAGGTTCGTCATGTATAACAAACTAAAAAATAATAACTTTGCCCCGTTTCTCTTTCGGGGTATGCTTCATCATATTAACCCTTCGAACGCCACACTATGAATTAAGTCACTATGCTTTGTACACCACGGAGATAAAAATTAAGAAAATATTCTTAATACATAAACGATGACGAATCAAGTTAAATACCATTATGGAAAGAATTATTTCGAGTTGAATGTTGGTCATCTATAGATGACGATGGCGTGTGAGTCTTTTTATTGGCTGTCACGACTGGATGACTGTGGTGGTCAAAAGGTTAATAAATCCAGGATTTAACCGGTCACTTAATTACAATGGAGATATTTCCAACTGACGCTACTTTCAGTAGAACCTGACCGGATTGGATTATGGTTTACTTTTTTTTTTTTTTTTAAGATGGGTTAACTCTTGACCTCAATCTTGACCATAAGGTCAAAGATGAGGTCGACGATGGAGCGAGTAAATCCAGAAAATGCCTATAAAGGCACTGGTACTCCCACGCTGTTTGGCGTCGGACTTCGGTAGGAGGGTAGTTGCAAACCAGACGGCTCTTTACAGAGCCTACCACACCGCATGAGACCTAGGACGACACCTCAGATTCATAAAAAAATGAAGTGTCGTTGCCTGGGATGGATTACTAGGAGGCAGGTCTCATTTGTGTTTCCTTAGTCGCCTCTTACGACACCCACGGAAAGAGATGGAGTGGTGTTATTCTCAAACGATCACCACACGGGTGGAAACTTTACATTATGTACCTCAGATCCTTTCAGTGTTCTATTAATGTCGTCTCTCACGGTAGATCGAATACGGTACCTCTCATAATGAGACCGACTCATTAAAAATTACGCCTCCGTCGCTCTTAACCAAAAATTAATCACTAAAAAAAAAAATTTTTATTTCAGGCACATCCCAAAGTTACAACATTTGTAGTCCCATAAAAAATAATATTACTTAATAATCAATTTAATTCAATACATTTAAATATTAAATTACAATGTCTCAGTATTTTACTTCTTATTTGTTTCACTAAAAATCTATTTGTTTCAAATAAACAACTTTGTCCATAATAAAACTGACAGAAATTAGTTCAAACTGTGAAGTAATAGAACGTAGCCGATAAAGCAATGACTATAAATCACGAGTTTTACTATAGTTACCCCAACTGCCTAACGTAATTGGTTTTGGTAGTATTAGTACGAACTTGTTTATAATTAATGATAGCCAGGCGGTCTCAAATATTCTAAAATGTAGTAATTTCTTACTTAGGTTTTCAGCTGTACCGCTGGGACATTATATTTCATATATTTGTGTGGATTCTATTTTTTTAATACTATTCTACATTTGGAGAATGGTTAGACCCGCGGGGTGAAGTAGATAGATAAAAGATAAAAAAAAATACTAACATAACAACACATACACACACAAAATATAAAACAGGTAGACAACAGAGTGGTTTAAAAAAAATCGAAAGTCAATAGAATCCGTATGTAAATTAAAGATATCGCGGGCGATTAAAGTGGAGCTTTACAATTTTCAGTTCCATCCATTCCTTGATTTACAATTACTTGATCAAATTGAAAATAACCGAACTTTTAGCTAATTTTCAATTCCCTTTATTAGAATATCCGATCCCCCATCGGATATCGTATAATTCATCTGACAGCAATTTCAATTCTTAGAAACTCAATCACCATTTGCAAGATATTGGTTTTTTAAAGAATAATTAAGTTGCTCGTTGGGAAAACTCATTGTGAACTGGGGAAAATGGATGCTAATTTCTGGACCCTTTCAATTCCCTTTTACAGCCAAGGTTGAAATAATACAAACGATCCTTCGTTTTTAAAACGATGCTTTAGGTTCTGTAATATACCCCTTTTGAAATATTAGTTTTATCGAGATCGTACTGCATTGCACTTCGTAATGAAATTCAAACTGATTCTGGTTTATTTGGGGCTGCAGTCGTGGTGTTCGTTATTACTGCTACGTCTTTTAATATGTACCGTACCCGTAAGCGGTTTGCCCGTATACATTATGTAACGTTGCAACATATGCACGTTTCATTCGTTTAGTCCGCCATGCTGTTACTTTTGAATAGGTACTAAAATACTGAATACAACTCTCCCTATTTAGTTTCCACGTCATGTATCGTTAGCACCCCTTACAGGGGAGAACAAAGCTAGCAGTCTTAAACCCCAGAGGGGATGATATAGACCTAACGCCCTAGCATACCGAAAATCCGAGGGGAAAATGCTCTGAAACAAATCTCGTTTTCTCTGTACCTACGTGACCACTCACCGCGCCCGAGTGTTACAAAACTAATGTATTACAAGGTCTATATTTCGGAGTGTTCCAAGAACAGACTAATCTTAACCCAAAAACAACTTTGCTGAAAACAGAGCAGCTACATTGTGCCGTGTATTCATACGACGAAACTCAACGGTTCTTTTCCTCTTGAGTCATGCTTACCAGATTAATCTAGAGAGTGGAAAGACCAAAACTGGTTGCAGATTTAACTAGTCTGTTTGTTTGAATAGCTGAAGCGTCTTAACCACATGGAACCGTGAATTATGTTTTTCAGTTCACGTACAATGTATTTTTTTTATATAATGTTGTTTTTTATTGTTAAACGGTTTTATTTAGCTCACCCCGTTTGTTTTATTTATTTATTAATGTTTATGTGTTAAAAACGAATTAAAGCACAATTTTACGTCTGGGCGAACCTAAACCAGTAATAACCATTAAATCAATTGGCGCTAGTGCCGACAATGGAGCGTCTTACCATTATCTGATCAGCATGAATATATTTTTGTATTTAGTAATTGAATTTTTATCAGTTTGAGGTCTTAGATGAATTGTAATGAAAATCTATAGTGGAATGAATGTTTTTCTAGGTAAAGTTCAGTTACATTTTGTGATTCAGTGGGCAAACTAAATATTATATCCAAATTAGCAATTCATATGGTTTCGCTATGATAAATGAGAACGGAAAGTTTTTTGAGCTGCTCCACTTTAAAGCGCTCGAAATTGTAAATCAAGCTCATGGCGGATGCAGATATAAAAATTTTTGCCTTAAATTCGACAAGTAGTTAACTTTCAACAGGAGTTTTGACTTGTCGATTCGTTAATTTTAATCTCTAGAGACACCTATATGTGGCAAGTGTCTTTACTGACAATATATTCGTTTTTCTTTACTAGCCTGTTGAAAAAGTAATTCCTAAGTTTTCTCTATGAATTCATTAGATTAGTCGGATTTTCACGTCGCAGCTAAGTCTGCAAAACACTATTTCATTTTGTGCAATCGAATTACAAACCGCAACTTGATTGCATTTCCTATAACCACTAACACGTATTATAGCTTCGGGAAAAATTAAACCGGCATTGTAGTATAGCTTTTACAAATCTCGTTTGCTTTCTGTACCTGTATTTGCACTTGCGTTTGGAACTGAATTACCTACTGTGGGCCGTAACGCTTATGACTAAATTGATTTGATGTTTTGTATGATAAAAAGATTTGATGCATACTATTCTGCGATACCTCCATTTATAACAGCCTCTATCTCTAGATGACTAGGTGGATTAGCACAATGAAAAGCGTCCTTGTACTCTAAATGACAGAGATTAACGTAAACCGGAGTGCACAGGCACCAATAATGATTGTGGCACGACCTAGCGCAAAATTCATTCATGTGGCACACCCACACTCAATTTGCCCATTCTCAGATTACTGTCCGGCCAGGAAAGAGTTAGTGTGTATAATAGTGTTTATTCTTTGAAATCTGTCTGATTAGTTCAACTACAATTTATTCAGTTAGCTCTATTAACGCTACGAAATTTCCGCCTTCCTTTGGTGACATGCTTCAGTTACTTTGTTTTTCCCTCCATGGTCTTAACTTTGTTCGTGTTTCAATCAGTACTTTTAAGGTACGTTCCATATGGATGACCTAAGTTGATATTAAGGGTACTTCCTAGCGGCGACGCCCTTTAGATACTGGAAAATGTGTCTCGTTTTTCGTTCGAGCCTCGATCAATAAGTCAGGTCATGTCAGAAACAGTCGCATCGCTCAGTGAAGAGCGGAGTCTATTTCTATATGTTTCTATGTCGTGTGGTGCATTGAACTGTGCTGGTGGGCCGGGAACGGAAGTCGTCCTCGGCCTGTTCTTATGCTCCGGTGTCTACCGCCCTCACCGGTTCGTACCGGCGCCATGCGGTTGCTAAATGGGCATTTCAGAGACATCGCTAGCAAACTGACACATAACTCATAGCTACTTAAGATCACTTTGTACTCTAGATTTGCTATTTTTTAAAGTTTTTTTGCTCTTTTTCGTATTATACTGAAAAGTATTAGAATCTTAATTAGTATTATCCGGAGCTTTATTAAAATCTTTTTATATCAAATAATTAAGCCATCAATTGTGTAAAATTGTTATTAGCCATTTATTGTGTAAACGCAGGTGCTAATAATAATAAAAAACATAATTCTGTGCAGCTATTTTAATGAAAAGTACGTTTCCTTGAAGTTTCAATGTGCTCTCTACACCTAATTTTCCATTTTGTCACGCCAGTCTAAAGTGCTAGGTACCTACACCTAGCGACAAAGTAGTAGGTAAGTGAGGAGCCGTCAAGCTCATAATTGAATTATGTGGAGCACGGCAATTCTCGCGTGCACTTAACGCCGGCTTATTCACGGCTGGATTTACGTAATGCGAAGTACCCTGGAGGCTGTTTAGCGACACCCGCCCGTCCCCGGCCTCGATGCTGGATTATCTCGGCATACCCATTACGAAGAATAACTAGCAAGACTTTCTAGAGATTTATCCGCAATTCCATCTTGGGGGAGGGGTCTCTTACGCGTGTCAGGCTTCATATTTGAGATTCTTAGAAGCATATGTAATGCATATCTGAAATTCAGAACCACCATTTCGTATATTACTAAATCTAGGAACATGGTGACAAGATGCCATTAACCATGAGAAAAAGTTTTTTTCTATTAGATTCCAGAAAACAAATGAAGAAGTGCTGGAGTTAGTAAAGAGAAAGCGAAGTCGTTAAAAAATCATAGAGAACAAAAGAGGTAAGATACGAGTAATTGGGCATTTGTACGATCACTTTATAAAAAACATCATACAAAGAAAAATTGCAGGAAAGAGCAGGGGTAGACCTAGGCGGATAAAAGAGAAGGTTGAGGTCGAGTAGTATCCAGAGGTCAAATCATTAGCGGAGGATAGATGTACATAATATGGAGTTAACTTCACCGACAAAAATCCGGCTCTTAAATTAAGAAGAAGAAATCCCCAATCAGATTCCTGCTGTCCAAATTCAGAAACTTTTTCCGTGTACAATTCTCAAAGGTCACAAGGAGGTGGTTTGATTTTAAGTAATGGATTTGGTCTTTGTTTTCAAAAAAGAGAAAAAATCCCTCGAAAAGCACTAATCTACTTTAAATGTCGCTCGTACATTCCGACTCCTCATTTGTGCTTCTCGCATGACACTCACAAAGCACTTAGTTGGCTTCGTGGTTTTTACAGCGTGGTTTTTGTTTACATGTACCGATTTTGAACTGTCACTAATTGAATTACGTATCGGATTATCCTTGTACCGCGTTGCGATTGGTGAATCAGAAATAGCTTTTCGCTAGATATATCCAAACGGTAAATATCTCTCCAAGATCAATGGACTACAAGCAGAGCGTTTCAAGTTTAGTCGTTTCTCAGAAATATAGAGCAACTGTGAGTTGATATGTGTGCAATTTTTAGTATGTTTCTCAAAACCATAAATCATATCTGTCAGTAGATAGGTAGGTATACTTCAAGAAACTTCCATCGTCTTCACTGGGAAGGCCATGATTCAGCGGCTTAGTAATCTTTGCATAGAAACGGCGCCGTGACGTGCTTTATTTATATTCGCTCGTATTCTGTTTACTTTAAATAATTTCATTGACTGAAATGTTTTACGGAACGTGTTCGTGTAAATCTGTTTGAGTAGTGCGCGATTAGAGTACGGTGCGAGGTCACACGTCCAGTCTCACACGCAACCTTATCGAGGGCTCCCCTCATCCACCCTATTTGTTCCCTTGTCAAACAAAAAAAGCGCTTCATCAATACTCATTGTGCGAACCCGTTTTCATGGTTGGAACCTCTTCAACTTCTGAATTGATCCCAAAGGGAACTCACCGCTGTGTTTCGGCGCGAGAAAAAATATAATAAAAACCGGAATTCCCTCATGCTAAAGCCAAATTTAATTTTATATTGAATTTCCTCTCCATTCAAAATTTATTTGATTGAGGAAAACTCAATTGTTGTTTATTGTATTAATACATTTATTTCTCTCAATACATTTATTGAATGATACATTTCTTCATCCCTCTCAATCAAGACTGTAGACAAGAGTATTCACAGGTATTTGGATCATTATTAGAAGCTATAAACGGTTTTACAAAAGCGTTTGATAAAAATAAATTTAATTTAATGATATAACACAAAACACAAATTATGAATCATTAAAATACGATGTGACTTGCTAAAGATACAAGATAAACCAGCTATGCACTGAAGTCCAGAGTGCGTCGCTGCTTGTAGGCAAATCTAATATCGAAAATTAAGCCGGCTCGACGGTTTATACACTTTGACCTCGCTCCACTCGCCTCGCTCACCCCACTCAGGTAAAACTGTTACTCACCACTTCAAAGTTTCCTCCATCATGTTTGATAAAGAATTAGTTCGCAGTAAATTGAAACATCCACGGCAACTTGATTACGGGTACCCTTGCTCTGGGAATTATCTCAAATAGTGGATTACGTCTTTGACCTCTTTATAGGTTCGTTCCCGAAGCAGTCTGTTGACAGGCCAGTACGATATTATTTTTGGTTGAATAAAATAAATCAGGTAACTTGTTTACCTGTGAATTCGGGTTCTGGAGCGTGAATGATGAAGGTCCCTGCGACGTAAACAAGTAAACATTATTATTGGAAACAAAATCGTTTTAAGATTTCGGTTGACCTTCCGATGCGACTAGGGCATGTTTTCGTGTGGCAGAGTAAATACATCCTACTAAAATGCGAAAGTTTGGGAGGATGTATGGATTTTGTTACTCTTTCACGCTCAAATAAACGGCTGAACCAATTTTGATAAAATTTTGTATGGAGTTAGCTGACACCTGTATTAACACATAGGCTATATAATTTTCCCGAATTTCCACGGGAACGAAGTCCCGGGCGGAAAGCTAGCTAAGTGCACAATTCGAGGCGCATTTATGTATGGAAATCCAATACGAAGGTGTTTGGTATCGATTGCGTGTCTTCTGGTTGGAGCCGGCTTGCAGCGGACGTTTGAAACCTTGTGTTTGACGTAGTCTTATGTACAGAGGCCAACGCATCATTTTCATTGCAAAAGCGCCCTTATCGCAACAGCACAGAGTGCACGTTTGTGGTAACCTGATGTGCGGCCCTCCGTTTTTACTAGCTTCTCGCCCGGTACGTCGTTCCCGTGAGAATTTTGGTAATGAATTATATACATTAACCTTCCTCTTGAATTACTACGTCCATTGGTAAAAACTGTATGAAAATCCGTTCAATAGTTTTTGAGTTTATCGCGTTCAGACTGACAGACAGAGCGGCGGAGAATTTTATTTTATAATATAGTATGATATGATAGTATGATGATACATATATCTACTTTACGGCAAACTTTTATTCATATCAATGATTTATTCAAATCTTGGAAAAAAAACGTTAGTTTAAAATAACTTTTCGTAATATAACAACATTTTGAGAAATGGCAGCATCTGTCATCTTTATTTACATAAGGCTGTTTCATGTGAATGAAGAATTATTTTCTATATCAAAGAAATAGCTTGGAACACAAATATATATATTCCGTTTGATGTAATTGAAACGCCCGTGATTCATTTCCACACGGAACTTGTGGTTTTTTCTTCAATTTTATGTTGTACCTATAGGTGTTACTTTTTCATTTCGTTTTCGAATGATTGTTTCCAATTTCGGGACATTTTTTAAAATTTGAATTCTTATATGGTAGTATATCCATTCCATTCAGATATTTGTACCTATTTTCTAAGTAATTATACCCAGAAATAAGTGGATAAAAGTCTAGGTTAGTAGATTACCCAGCTCGTTTGTCGACGCGACGCTCGCCACCGGACACCCTTCGCCGCAAATAATGACCGTCATGAAAAGAAATCCCCTTGAATATTTCCCCCAAATGTTTGCCTTTTATTTAAGTTGCTACAAAAGTAAGAAAGAGGGTACAGTGACACGCAAAAATAAGACATTTGGTTTCAAGTTTGTAAGTCAGTTTACAGTAGATAAATATACCTACTTTAAAAAAGGAAGAATCAACCGACAATTGGCGGAGTCATCGCGTAACAGTTATACAATAAAATACAGTTAATTTAAGAACCTCCTCCTTATTTTGAAGTGCCTTTCCATTAAGTTTTTTAAAACATTTAATATTTTATTGCATACTTTGTTTGTACTTTGCTATCATTGAATCCTTGAATTGTTGAATCCACATACTTATTTATTTAGCCATTGTAGACATAGAGTCAGATGTCATACTTCTGACGGGATTTGTTTTAAATTTAGCAAAGCCACCACAGATTGTGATTCATTGCCGCATCAAGCGGCTTTTCACAAAGACTTGGGAGATTTGTAGTTTCAACTTTGCCCTTAATGTTTCGCAAACAGCGGTTCCCCTCCCTGCTAACAGTTAGCAGTAAGTTTAGGAGTTTTATGGCCACGTTTCGCATCACGTTTGTTCCAAAGCACACGTCACCTTTTGTACGTAACATATTCTCACCTCTGACGTATACACAAGCTATTTCTGATACTAGGATTGGCGGTCTAGGTGCTACACGCATTACTGGTAAAAGATGATTTACTACTACGTGCCTGTAGTAATTCGACTTGTTGATAGAAGTGAAATACACCGGAAAATATAAAGAATGAAAGTTTATGTGATAGCGTGGTCTGTATAAACAACCGTTTTACCGTTAGTACTATTATTTATTCTGTGGTTTTATGAGTACTATTATTTATTCTGTGGTTTTATTAGTACTATTATTTATTCTGTGGTTTTACCAACAAACTCCTTATATACTGTCGAATAATGACGCCATGCCAAAATTTAAAAAATGCAGAACAAATTCATCAAAGGCATTTCACTAATTTGTGTTGGGAATAAAAAAAATAAAGGACGGGTACTGGGTAGTTACCATATTCAATGATCTACTTTTTAATTCGTGAAAAGTTGCCGTCGAATGAAGCTTAATGTAAAAAGTTTTTTGTGCTCGATCCGGTTAAAATGCAAATGGCCCGGATTCGACAGACCGTCGCTGATTCATGCTTAACTAGTGCGAGATGGAATTGTACGAGTAGCCGCAATTTAAAACTTATGTAATTTAACATTTCCATCCACAGTTTCACCTGTTCCCATGAGATGCAACTTTAAATGGAACGACGTGTAGCGTTAGCGTTTGTGTCATATATTTTAATAGTACATGCCCAGTTTCAAACAATTTATTTACAAATATGATTTCGTCGCCACAAAGGGTAGACAATATACAATACAATATTCTTTATTTACAAAACAGACAATATATTCAGAAAGTTAGGCAAGAACAGAAGAGGTGAAAAAAAAGCAATATACAAATATGAAATAATAATTTTCTTTTTTCTTTTTGGTAACAGTTAAACTGACAAATACTATTTTTTTATGTCTAATTAACATTTTCGAGTCATATAACGAGTCTTAATAAGCCTGCCTCAGCCAGAGCCGACTAACAACGTCTCATTTTAAGCTTTCAGCGCACTTTTAACTGGGACTTGTTCGAGATGAGGCTTTAACCATATTTACTGCACCAATCCTACCTTAAAGTCGTCTACTGAATTTATATATAACTGTGAAAATAGAAAGGTACAACTTTCGTGATAGTAGTTAAGATTCACAATTACTGTGATGAGTTATTGTAAATAGCTCTTATTGACTACCCGAAAGTTGTACCTTTTACTAAACACAGTCACATATACGCTCATGTGTAAAGTTCCTATATGCTTCTCGTAAAAAATGGCACCACAGTGTCGTGTGACTACTTTTTGTTACTTTTGTCTGTGGTTCGCGTTACGTAATTCTATGGAATTTTCCAACTGGGGCTAGAAAATGTGCCAAACTATGGAAGTCGGACGTCTTATTTTTCGAAGCAGACGCGAAGATTCTGGTCTTTGGTCGGAATCTGTGTTTCTGGACGTAGCTTGCCTGGCCTGACTTATTATTTAGAATTGTATGCAGATAATAACAGATAGGGTTTTCGTTAATTGTTTAACTAGGTAGATAATATAAGAGGTAATTTAAAAAATAATTAATGTCGACGGGGCAGTGTGCGAGACGCGTTAGGTAATCGGCGGAGGCGCGAGCGAGAGGGCGGACGGCGCGCGCCGCCCCGTATTGATCGTGGGGAATGACGCCCGGGGTGACCCAAATAGAGCCTCCGTGCGCCGCCCCTCCCGCCCCGCGCTCACATCGCTCCACGACGAATTTTCATATCAGCCGGTCCTTCACGACGGCGAAGGAATGGCCTGCTGCCCCAACTCCGATACCTTACATAATACATCACGAACGCCCCTTGAATTATCAACACTCAAATCTCTTTGTCCTTTAAACATTAGCCATCTGCTATTATCTTGACGGTGTCAATTTTCCGAGCGCCAGAGCGTTCGCTGTCTCCTTGCCGGTATGAAAGTTTTATAGGTTCGGCTGAAAAGTTTTGGGGTCGACTTCCTCGCGGAATAAGAGATGACACTGAAAATATTTCGTAAAGAGTTTTACCTCTAAATAATGATATTAAATAAAGCTACACACTCTAAAGGCTACTAAGGTTTTCTCTTGTGTCGTGGATCCCTTGGAACATACACAAAGACAGACACGAACACCCGAGAACAAAGATATGCTTCTAGAAATGTTTGCCTTGACCGGGAATCGAACACATTGACCCGTTTATCAAGAGGCAGCGCCGCTACCATTCGAACTAACCGGCCGTCGATACGCTTAGACAGAGGTGATAAGCTTGACAACGACTAAGATAAAATGTATACGTGTATGATATTAATGTTATTATTAATAATAGTATTTTTATTATAATTCGAAGGAATGCAAGGGCTGTGGTAACTGACCTATGCAACGCGAATAGGCACGAACGGGCATAGGCCGGAGCGCATGCCATACAATGGTAGGAATTTTCATTTGGAAAGGCTTTATACATAAGCGGAAATGAAATTGCAAGTTCGTTCTCACGTAAAACTAAATAATGTAAACGCTTTTTCTCTATTAAAAAAAAGACATTTCAACAAAAAACTTAAATAGGTAAAACTGAAAAGACTTAATTAAAATCTTTATTAATGACTCGAACGATTCTCAGCGGACAATGTACATTGAAATACTGAAAAAACATTGCAGCAACTATGAATCAAGTGAAACAATGAGGAGAAAAATCCTTTTGTTTAGCGTTCCAGATTTCCAGGGCAGGCTTGGTAAAATGAAAAATGTGCGGAAAAGCTGGAGTCGACAGACGCGGACGTTCAAATTGAAAAGTGCAACTTTTTATTGTGCCTAGGGAACGACCGAGCTTGCCAGGATATTGCGAATGAAATGCTACCGCTGTTTCAGCACTTTTACAACCAACTTTAATTCTGACTGCCGCAATAATATTAACTACAAAACGCAGTCTACTGATTTTTAACCAACGTCTAGCTTAAGACAACTTCTTGAATAGTCAGACAAGTTTCTTTGAACTTGTTTCGAACGACGCAAGTTAGTAGGATCCGAGTTGTGTTCGCAACTAAATGTATTGTGTAAGTGATTCACTACACTATCCAAGTTACAGATAAGTATAAATGTTTAAAAGAAACGTGTTTTCCAACTTTTGACGTATTCATTGGAAGATAGATGAGTTATCGTAGAAATTCAAAATGCTTAAGGTAGCATGTAAGGCGAGAGATAGTGTGTTGGGTCTTCTGAGGCGGAGTTAAGGTAAGGGGCAGTGCACAGGCCACCAAGTTCCAGAAATTAATATCTGACATGTAGGGGCGCAACGGAAACGCAATCTTTTCTACAAAACCACAATAGCGAGTCGTGTTTTTTTTTCTTGTCTTTACTATAGGAAGATTGATAAATCGAGCCTTTGTTCAATGTACTTAAAAGATAATGATAAATCACCATTTCGTTGTCAGCTGCGTAAACGTTTATTTATCTAAATCATTAAAGATCATTTATATTAATGTTTCCAAGACGGCGACGGAAATAGACTTTCGGATACTACCTTTAGTTGTTAATACCAAGCAGCTTTATATAAGATTTCTTTATGTTCCTGTTTATTTCTCAGTAAAAGAAATATTTTTCAGAAAAAGTTTTTTACGAACAATTTCCTATAAAGTAGCACATAAAAGAAATCTATCACCACTCTACGACTTAAAAAACCTTACCTTCGATATCGAGTATCGATTTTAGATAAAAATAGCGTTTTCAATGCACCCGCTCCTTCGCTGCAATGAAAATTTAACGTGTTAACTGCCTACAATGTCGTTTTACTAGCAGCTTTAGGTCTTTATAGTCCCATCGCCAGACCGGACTGAAAGTTGTAAAAGTAAAGTGAAAAGATTCTTCCTTTCTTGCGTTATATAACCCGAGATTTCTAAGGTGATTCGGGCAAAGAAGTTAATGGTCCCGATATAATGTGTGGAATCCCACTTGTGTCGTAATGCGGGCAGGTATCTTGGTACACAGATCGCAAGGTGTACCTTCCTAATATAGCTAAGATTATTTTTATTATTAATAACGAGCTTTCTGCCCGGGACTTCGTTCCCATGGGAATTTGGGGAAATTATGTAGCTTATGTGCTAATCCAGGGTGTCAGCTAACTCCATACCAAATTTTATCAAAATTGGTCCATCCCTTTGAGCGTGAAAGAGTAACAAAAATTCATACATCCATTAATCAAACTTTCGCATTTATAACATTAGAAAGGATATATATTTCTTAATTTTATCAACCGAAAGGCGGTATGTTTATTTCTAAAGTGATCTCTTCAGTCTATCTTTAAATGGTACTAATATTGCTCACCTGTGACGTGGGTTGCAATGCAATAATGTAGCACAATCAGGAAGAATTACGTATTCATTGTCCTTGCGTTGCTAAAAATTCAATTTTCAACAATAAAATAAGTCGCTCGCGTAGCGCACGTCCAAAAGCCTCTCGATTTATGTGACAGCTGAATTTCAGATGTTTCTAATGGTGCATCCACACTAGGGTACGTGGGGTAGCCGTCCTGAAGCGTGGTAATAAATCTTTCGAAGGAGAGTTCGCGGATTTAGCGGCAATCTCATCGCAACCGGCCTCTACTCATAAAATATTTACGTCTACAATTTATGCCCCTAGGTTATGATGACATCAACATAATGCGAATGCAATAAAACCACCGCAAATATATTCACTTACCATAAAATTACTCTAGTGGTCAGTGATACGTAGAATGGTCTAGATTCTTTAAAACGATTGATGAGATTACTTAATACTCTCTTAAAATTTAATAAAAACCTAATGTATTTTTAATACATTTACGCATATTGTATTTCCATATTCTTTATGGGCGGACTGGACTTATCACGTAGAAATATATTCTATCAATAATTTGTCACTTTAACTAAGTATATTTTTAACTTAAAAGGTTATTGTGTTCTAAAGAGATATCAAACTCTACATAACAGAGATGTAACTTTCCGTTATAATTCACCCTTCAGATAACTGTCTTTCAATACTCAATATAACATTAGGACAGGGCGCGCCGCTGAGACGGCCTTCCGCCTGCCTACGCTCGCCGCCCGCCCTACCGAAATGCTTCGTAAAATTTTATTAACGTCGGCGAAGTAAGGTTTCCGGATAGAATCATTCGTGAAATCGTCGGAAGATATTTATATTTTTTGCTAATGGTGGGTATTTTATACCATACCAGAGTTAAGATGGGATCATGAGTTGACGGAAAGATAGTCGATCAGCGGAGGCTGTCAACGTGCCGGTTGTGGAAGGTTAGACGTGTCGGGGGCAGGCGGGGCAGTGTGAGGGGTGGTCGGTGGTGCGCAGGGCTGCGCAGCTGCGCGGAGAGCGGCGCGGGCGTCGTGACGCAGTGTGACGTCAGCGCGGCGCCGGCTCGATACGCTCGCGCCCGCCGCCAGTCGCCGCCCGCATCAGGCCGTAGAGCGTCGCCCACAGCGCTCCGCCCGCGCCCGCGTTATCTCACACCGGGTTTTAGTTTCGCACCACGATGACATAGCCCCAGTGCCGTGCGACGGAACTACGTGGAAGCGCACACTTTTTAAGTTTTTACGTTGGAACGAGGAAGCCGTAAAGGTCCCCGTTGTTGCAGAACTAGCGACGACCGACCCCGCTTCGTTGAGGGACAGAGGCGAGACCGACAGGCGGCTTGCTCCTTTTATCCGCCTTTTTCATAAAGACTAGCGAAAATGGGCGAGGTGAGTGCGGTGCCGCTTGCTGTAGTGCTTCCCCCTAGGCTTTCAGTAGCGAGCCCGACTCGGTGGACAGTGCTTTTGTGAAAATGTTGAGTGCATGCTGTCAGTGAGTGAGGGCGCCGCCGCCGCCGCCGCTCAGAGCCGGTGGCGGGTGCCGGACCGTGGCTAGTGCAGACCACCCAGGAACTCATTTGCACGAACCATTGTCTTTGTTCTCGTCTCACCCTTCTATCATGAGCACGTAGAAACCAATCGTGATCACCTGATCGTTCGCTTAAATTTTTTGATCGTCAAATTTTACCTTCCGCACTTATCTGTAAGCAGTAGATAATAGAACATCTGTGTGATAAGAGATGAGTGTGGTGAGTGGGATGAAGTCGGCGAGGAATCCGGAGAAGCAGCCGGGTGGTAGCGGCCGGCGCCGGTCGGGTTGCGTAACTCCCGTATCGATCTGTGCGGAGAGCGACACCGTTCGTGGTTTTCACTTGCCACTACTGAACTACTTCCTCAATACACTCCGATAAATTACAAGTGTGATATATTTGACACTGCCAAGTGACAGATTAATCGCTTTGCAAAATTTTACAAATCACAACCCGTAACAAAGCAGTCTTTTTTTCTCTGAAATATTTACCGAATTGTTCGCTGACTAAAAACTTCAGTAATTTTGAGATTTTTTTTTACTTTTTCTGCCAGCTAGAGCTTTCAAAATAGCTTTTAGGTGAATGTGCATCATCAGCATCACCCTTTTGATTATCTTGTATTTTTCGTTTTCTATTCATCCTCTTGAAAAGTAGACTAATCGATTCTTTTTCATCGGATGACGCGCGTCTTATTTATGTATAGGGCTTCAATGAAATCCAATTTAGGGACAGTTTGTTAGTTTACATTAGTTTCGATTTGGGACGATACAATAGTGACCAACTTTTTTCAAAAGTTATTCAACTCACTCAAAAAGGGACACTCAATAGCTTATTTCTCAGAAGAGCAGGGGAAGAAACTTCAACTCGCTCTTGCTTGATCATTTTTTTAATAAAAAAAACACTTAGGGCCTTAGTAAACTAAAGAAAAAAACCGAAGGTCAGCATCACCATTAAATAAATATAATGTGACAATAATTAAATATATAAATATTGAACAACACACGCAAGTCTAGATAGACTTTATATTAGATAATCTCAAACTAGACAAGGCTTATACTATTAGTGATAGATAACACAAAATAAAATAAACGTTTGCCCGTCGCGTGCTTGTTTACGCCGCGTGCGATACAAATCTCGTACTCCATGTGTTCAAAAAGCACGCGATGGTTTAATTATAAAATAAATCTATGTGACGGATACAGAAGTCGGAAATCTCCAAGACTTATAGCATGAACGTAGGCGAAAAGGATAAAACTGTTACGTACCTTGGCTCGAAGGAAGTGGGTAGCAGGTACAGAAGCCCCGTAGCTCGGACACGAAGGTTTATTAGAAAATTGCCTCGTCATTATGTCATTTAAATCGCATAGAGTGCCGTCGCTCTATTGAAGTATTTCCTTTATCCTCTGTGACGACAGCACCATCAATTAGGATGCTAGACAGAATCCTTGGGGAGATTCCTAATCTCTCGCATTATCATTTAATTCGCTAATCTAAGAACTCCCTAATTTGCTTATCGTGTTTTCAGCGATTTTTGTAATTAAGACGAATAGGTCGAATTGGAATTATCTAGGTAAGTTGGCTATACCTTCGACCACATCTTGTGCTAGATTGTGGTCAGGAGCAAACCAATTTTAATTTTAAAAAGTTACTTTTTTCGTGACTCATATTTTACCCAACAGGAGAAATCATAATTTCATACCCTTACCAAATTCGCAGTCCATTTTCTTTATATTTCTTTTCTTTATTTTTTAGGAAAACTTTATGTAGCTTATACTTCTAACATTTTATTCTCGACGTTTTATGCAGCATTAACTTTTGTTAAAATCGTCATCCATTTGCAATTTTTAAAAGATCTTACTCCGAAAATGTGTATTGTATACCTAATTACCTACCCATTTAAGCTATTTCAATTCTAAAGCACTTTATTTCCTCGTTATCCGCCTCCTGTTCACAAATAGTTTAACATTGACCCTGTTCGGTTATAGCTTTTCCCCTAAATAGGGTAATATCGTTCATTAAATGCGGTCCCCTATGAATATGAGTGGTGTTACGACGTAACCGCTATGGATACATTGCAGGGTCTCAATAACTGCGGTGAGCTTTTCCTTGTTTCTTTATGTTTCTTAAGAGGTTGTTTTTCCCACCGTACGCATAGCTCCCTAAATTAGATATCCGAGTTCATTCCAACTTGAACCTTTTTTAATTAACTAGATTTTAAATTAGCAAATCTGAAGAATATGAATCAGTCCACCAAACTGAATTACTTTTTCCAAGGAACACACAAGTTGAAGTAAGAGAAAATTCGCCTCTCGATACAACTTGTGGATTAGTGTGAAAAGTCGATTTTTTGGGAATTTTATATGGGTTTCAGTTAGAGTAAGTCAGTTTCCCGTGGGAATTTCGATAAAGAATTATGCACATAAACCTTCCTCTTGAATCGCTCCATCCATTGGTGAAAACCGTATGAAAATCCGTTCAGTAGTTTTTGAGTTTATCGCGCTCAGACAGACAGAGGCAACGGCGGACTTTGTTTTATAATAAGTATGATAAAAATAAACGCTACACGCTCAAAGGCCCACACTAAGGTTTTCCCTTGTGTCGTGGGTCCCTTGGAACACAGATAAAGACAAACACAGATAAAGACAAACACAAACACCCATGACCCGAGAACAAACATCTGCTTTTTACACAAATGTTTGCCCCGACTGGGGATCGAACCCAGGACCCGCCGATCAAGAGGCAGCGTCACTACCACTCGACCAAACCGGCCGTGATGAAATCCTAATAGGTACTTCGCTAACTAAAAATTAATTGGATACCCTATTACAGAGTCACGCCTATGTATTCTCTTGGGGTAGGTAGAGCATTCAATGCTCATAAAAACACTTGACACCAGAGTTAGCAAGTAATTTGAAGATGACAAGTTTTTTCTTAGTTTTTTTTTACTCCGACATTCATAGCTTACAAATGGCTGAACCAAATTTAATAAAATATACCTAAGAACCATCTCGACCACGTCAGATTTCAGACATACACAAATAGACACTGACGTGTATTTGTGTATAAGTTTGACAACGTTCCTCTTTTAGCGTCTAGGGTTAAAAAAAACTTTTAAGAATTATACAATGCATTAGTTTGAAATAGTTATCTTACCGCAACTTATCTCGAGAACTTCTCAGCGGACACAAAAATATCAGGAGAAATATATGTTGAGACTTAAAATTAGTTACCGAAACCTTAAGGGGTGATTCTTCTCATGAAATTAAACAAATTAAATTCTCAAAAAAAATGTCGATTTGCTAATTTAAAACCGTATAGGCAAATCAACTGTACGCACAAGTTGTACTGAGAGGCAAACTGTTGTTTTTTTTTTTCATTTTTCGACCCATGTTTCTTGGAAAAAGTGGTTCAGTTACGTGGGCTGACTCACATCTTTAATTTTGGCTAACTAATTTAAAGACACTCAGATAAATATTTAATAGAAACTCAATAGATAATATTAAATATCAGGATATCAATATACCCATAAAACTGACTAAATCTGACCGAAACGCATAAGAAATTCCCAAAAACTCGACTTTCCATACTAAGGGAGATCAGCTGATTGCACAAGTTGTATCGAGAGGCGAATTTTCTTCTACTTCAACCTGTGTGTTCCTTGCAGAAAGTTGTTCAGTTTGGTTGACTGATCCTTCAGATTTGCTAATTTAAAATCTAGTTTCTTGAACGCTGGTATTAAGGTTCAAGTTGGAACGAACTATAAGTCGCGATCTTACCACAAGTTATACAACATGTTCCTTTTGATTTCTCATAACTCTTAAGGTCATAAGCTATGAATAAAAATTATTTAAAAAGTCCAAGGAACATATGTTCTGAAATGGATATTTTCGGAGAAATCATCAATCAAAATTAAAATATTTCAAAATCTTTCCCCGAGTCTTAAGTTGGTACACTTTGACTGATAATTAGTTTCAATCATTCATAATTTAGAATACGATAATGCGACGTTGTCATTTCTTACGTAAAGGTGTTTTATAGGAAATTCACATTTTTACCGAATTATTTTGTATGAAAAATAAAAATTTGAAATTATTAATAATTGAAAAATAATTTATATGTTATTTGATTCATATACGTGGTCTCATTGATACCCTGGAGTTATGGGATATCAAAAGGAACAGGTTGTATAATTCAGTTATTTTAATTCTACAGCCATGGAATCACTTTATGTCGTAGAGAGTGTATTTATTAAACTGATGCACGCCAAGCTTAAGCGCAATTCAAGATTCGGATAAAATTGGCAATTCGTAGTTAAAAAGTAATTAAGTAAAAAAAAAGACTTCTATGCATATTTTTCTTTATATTTTTCTTCTCGGTATTTTTTTCTCCATAACCATACCTTAACTTAGCCTAGCCTAGGAGATCCCTGAAACTTATAACCTTTAAATTATGAAAGGATCATAGAAATAGATTCACAATTCGCAAACAAATCCTGTTTCACATACTCCAAAAATAATTTGAAAGTATAAAACATTTTAGCTCTTACTTAAGTAGCAATCTGCTTTTACATTTAAACAAAATGCCATGATGTTACAGTGAAAATTCATCAATCAAACTGAGTTCCTCAAACTTACATCTATTATTCTACACACAACAGGCTTTAACATACCCTAAACTAGTTTTGGGGTCTGAAAATCCCTTTTAATCCGTCAAAGGCTAGCCCTGCTGTCCAGATAATTTGGCTACACCCCCACCCTCCCTAATCTTATTAAATCCTCTGTTCGCTACAAATGACAATCCCTGTTTCACAAGCTTGTTCTAAAAGTAGACTTAAATACAATACAATAGAAAACTTCGTTTAATAAGAAAAGATACAAACACCATATCAATTTTAGGTTTCTTTGAATTCGTTGCCGCTTTTTTCTCTTTGTTTACATTTAAAAGTGTAATGTTTATCTCGAGTTATCAATTCGGCAGTTTAATGTACTCTTGCACTTCATTACACTCTGTTTCACAAAGGTTATCAAATAAAAAACATATTAACTCGCACTGACTCAAATTGCACGCGTAATTCTTATCTCCTTCGCTTAAATTCTAATTTCCTCTTGATTCTATAGCAGCGTAATGTCGTAAAAAAGATTCATGGCTCCAATTGAGTCTTATCTCGACTGGTTCATTTCCAATTACTTTCCAATTGCTCTATATACGATCGCGTTAACATTGAAAACAGCTTACAATCTATTCAATTTATTAAGCTGATGAAATGCTTTATCTTACTCTGCATGTGCGTTGTCCATTTTGATTTCATTTGGTGTTATCTTCAGACTTAGTTTGTTTTTAAAAGATCTTTGAAAACCTTGACTGAGTTTCTTCATTTATTTTAATGAGTTATAGGTGTATCATCTATTTATTGTTTTATTCGCTTCACTCAATCGTTATATTAAAGTGAAATTGGCCCGATGTTCACTGAAACTAAAGTTTTTTGAACTTCGTTAACCAAACTTCGTTAACCTAGTCCTAATCTCATACTTATCATCAAGACGATACTCAATTCTTCCACTCTTTAATAAGCAAGTTTTTACTCAAATAAGTTTTCTAAACAATAAAACGAACGGCAATAAATAAAAGGTTGTAGGAACCTGGCGTCGTGCGGTATTTTGTGTACTCATAGCTACCCTACAAGGGCCTTAGTTATCAAATTGATAAAGTATTAAATGCTTTAGTGACACGCAAAGCTTCTCCCTACTGACACAGTTGAATTGAAATTACTATGATACTCGTACTATTAAACGCTCTGTACTACACTACAAACATGCGAAAGTTTTATATATTTAATTATAGTATTTGGCAGCAGAAGCACGCGGAGCTTCATTACACGCGTTTAAAAATAATTGTCTCATTCAGAAGTCACGCACACTATCCACTACGATAGTAACCACAAATTTTCGGCTCAAAGCAGTTTCGTGACCGTGGCAATGAATCTTTGTCTGGCACCCTGACATCATGACACGTTCCACATTTTTTTCGGATTGTTTCTAGCCGGGGTTTGTTTATGTGACTCATGGGGCTTCCTTCAGATTTGTTTTATTTGCGATTTACGAAACGGGTGCCCTTAATGCCTCTTTTTCTTTGTTTCTGGCTTTTACACCTATCGCGTAGTTAAAAGTCTTTTACATTGACGTAAATAACACACATGTTTATAAATGTCACACTATTTTGTAACCAGTGCCACTTCTTTCTATTTTCATAGAAAGTTTTTTTTATTTGATGTGGAGATATACATTCCATTATATCGTAATAATACAGTCACCCTTGCGCTGTAGATAACGTTTTTTAATTTCGTCATAACCCACTAAACCTTTAAAGTGGATTAACACGAGCGTAACACAAACCACTTTATTTATCGACCACCCTTATCACGCTCGGTCACCTTGAAAACTCCAAAATGGGCTCGACAGCCTTTCGGATGAAGGCGACGTTTCTCGCTAGAACCAGATATTCCGGTTTAACCTTTATAGAGATTATAAATGCGGTCGCTAGGGCCCGGGGGGTGGCAACCTTGTCTTTTAGCTATTTATGTCGAGGGTTGAGAGGCCAGGCGTGTACAGCGCATGCGCGGCGAGAGTCGCTTATGTAACGCGAGCCACGCCGCCGCCGTCGCCGCACGTCTGCTTCTGCATTCCACTTCCCGTCCCATATGAATATTTCATCATATCATTGTCCACGTTTATAGCCTCTATGACACTAATTAAATCCCAAGAGAGTAAGCTCCGTAAAGTGCCAACTTCAATTATTCAAGCCGACTGCCGCAAGCACGGGCTAATTCATAAGCTTTTGGACCCGTATAATGAAACGATCCTTCACTTTCGGGTGAACGGTTCCTTGAGTTTCCACATATGGCGGTACTTACTTTTATTGAAGCTTTCAAAAGACCTTACGATCTTTTCTTTTCTCCATTTTTACCGCTTTCAACACCTTTCCTTGTAATGATTTCTGTAAACTAGTCGTATTTATTATGAAAAGACGGTTAGTTTTCGGTTTCTTTTAGATAATCCAGTAACTTTGTCGCCTGAAGGTATGGGGTAGTATGCGTCAAATCCGGTAGGGGTGATTTTTTGTAGACTTGTTTACAATATTTGCCCATCAAAATCATCAATAACCAGTCCTTTAGGGTTATAATCGCTAAAAATATGAAAAATATCCGAAATTTTTGCGTTTTTTTCGATATTTGACAAAGTTGCGTTCGGCGCACGAGGTCACAAACTTGGTTTATTCATTAGGCCAACATCATGGACAAGTCTGCAAAAAATCAAAATGACCGAATTTGACGCAAGCTCTGATGTATAAAGTGACTGTATTAGACGGCAGTAGCGTAAAATAATGGCAAGGGGTACATATAACCGCAACAGCAACTTGTACTGCTTCTGTCGTCCCCGTTATTATTACAGTAACCTTCACAGGAATCCAGGGCGCGGTTTAATGAGCCACAGTATGAGCGTTCGTCAATTATCGACGGCGATGCTTGTTTACGGACGGACGCATTTAGACGCGGTGACATTAGCCTCACTGCATGACGATATACTTAGATATACATTGCTCGATATACTACTTAGTTGTGTCTTCATACTCTAGAAATCACCTATCATGTCACGCAGTTCGACTTAAATACCTATCAATATGTTTTGCTGTGCTCTATGATCAAATTGATCAATCATCATAATTCTTGTAGAACGTGAACATTTCATTGATGCTTGTTTGTAGGCTGAAATCCAGCCGCAGTTTTTCAGTTCAGCTATCAAAACTAAAACCAATACTGACGCATAGGTTTCACCGAAAACTTCTACATTTGAAACATAATTTGAAAACCGACAAAGTCGTGTACGGATACTGATGACATGAGTGTGATGTGATGACGCAACTCCCTCCGCACACGTTCCCATGCACAATTCTTCCGATCGTAAATCCACCTGACAGTTTTGTTCGCAAATCAATTCAATGTCAGGGTCAGGGGTGGAAGGTTTTTCAATTGATCGATTTTAAAGACGAAAAGTGCATGAAAATGAATTACAAGTTTTAGATTAACGTTTAATAACGTTTTTATTCATAGTTTAGCACCAAAAAAATTGGGAACATTTCTACAAACCAAAAAATACTCAGCTTGCTATTTGTAAAGTAATACACCAAAAGCTTTACGACTATTTCTTAGGTAGGTACATAACAAAAAATTCACTCAGATGCCAAATTAATTTCGATAAATTAATTTTGATTTATTTATTACTACTGCGTCATGCCTTTGTCCCATTGGAATAGGCAGATACCATAATTATGTCTAAAATGAATGCGATATCTAAAAGCACAATCTTCAAACAATCCACGTGGTTACAATTCCGTAATCTTGGATTCCTTAGCGAATGTTAGTCAGCTAAACGGTATCTGCTTATGGCTTTGACGGGACTGCAATCTTCCAGTTGTGAGCAATTCCAAAAACTAGCAAGAACGTTCTTGAAGTAGAAGATGACCAATTGACGTAATTTAACAGTTCCTTTCGCGAAAGTTCGTGATCAACTGATCACGTATAGGTTTGGTCACGCGATTTGTCGCGATGGCCTTACGACTGCGCTCAGGTTCGCACACATCTAGTTCAGATCAATTGAGCGCCATTGAGCTCCCTCACACATCATACGTTCGGCAAGGTTACAGCACACGCTCTGTTGCCGTGTGCGGATCACCTTTCAACTCCCTATTCTGCGGTTTTTTTATGCATCATCCTGCATAGTGCATACGATAGATTCATTTCTATGTAGATCCATTTGTAGAATGACCTTTGTATGCTACACTCAGGCATAAGCGACTCCATTTTTACTCTTAGTTCAGCACGTTTTTACAGCATAACTAAAGAGTATTTTTGGTTTAATTTCATCATTTATTTCTAAATAGTACTCTTTGGTCAATGCTGTATTTTTCAATTAATAATCTTTGTTATGTTTTTGCAAATAAAGTAACTGGATAACTTTTTTACTATTTCCACGTGTTTGCTAATGCTAACGTTTATCCAATTACTTTCACAATTCTTCATGTTCTGTTTCTCAGATTGGCATCGCATGATTTTGTCAAAAATCTTTCAATCTTCTTAGCACTTCAGCATTACTGTCCATAGTATAATTACCTGTATTACTCTTTTCTGAAGAGGATGCTTGTTCCTTCATCTGAATTTTCATAAATAAAGGAAATAAAGAAATGAAAGAGTTAGGTTAATTTCATTTTCATCAAAGACTATTAATCAGCTGGATAGAAAGTTACGGGAATTGGACGAGCAAGCAATCCAAAATCATGCGTTGTCAGCCTGCCACTTTCACCTCATGATGCATGGCCCCTAGGGCCGCCTTGTAGACTGTGTCTAGCCACTAGTTGTGTTACAGCATGGCCGATCCGACTCCTACCGCGTCGCCACCATTGGACCCATTAAGGACGATAATAGAACTGCTGACGGACAGTACAAGGTTTATATTTACATTTCCATCCTTTTTATCCCGACGATTGACAATGAGCGCCGAGTTTAGCAATAAGGCATTCCTTTTTTTTTTACATTTTTCATTTAATTTTGAATTGCTTAGGCGACCTCATCTGTCATTATTACATTTACCATTGCATGGTTTTGAAGCATTTTGCATTTTGATCTTTTAATTTAAAGCTATTTAAAAAAATAAGTAAATTAAAGTCTTTAATTTTACATGTACATCTGATATTATGTAAGCTATAATGCAAAATTGTTGTGTGTTACAGACGCGCCGAAAACCCCCCGCGAAAAAACGGAAAGCAGGAGATTTAGATGATCTCAAACAGGAGTTGGATATCGACTTCCACAAAGTAACACCCGAGGAACTGTACCAAAGATTTCAGACACACCCAGAAAATGTAAGTACTTAATACACACTTTTTTAAAGTGCATAAACTTCGTAGCAAAAGTGTTATTACTATAGGAAAAATACCTTTGCCCAGATGAAATTATAAAGGTAAAATTGATGAAAATTTCTGCCCCTATATTCCAACTCATTCGATAAGACTTCGTTATTCGACAAGACCCAGCTGTCTCTGAATAGTGCTGCCTGGCTTTTGGCACAGAGAATAACTCCACTCCCATTCTTATCGGGGCCGGGGTGGGCCGCCTGAAGTGATAAGGTCGCCCACAATTGTACTCACTAAGTTCGTTTGAAAGCCTTTACGTGTAACGTTGTGTGTTTGTGCAATGAAGAATATTTGCATTGTCGTATAACGCTACTAAGGTACAAATATTCGTGAAATTCCTACAGCACACAAAGAAGCATATTTTCAAAACCGTTTCAAAGAGTAGTAATTATCGCACCCATACTATGCTAGTCAAGGCATCGTGATACAATTTTATCTTATCTATCTCGTTCCGCCTTCTTCCATCGTATAGTGTCAGTACGAAACAGGCAGAACGAGAAGTATGTCACGCGTTCATGTCAGCCCCGAATATCAAAGGGGGACTACCCTTACCATATTCAATACTAAACTAAATCCTTTCTTTCCAGGGCCTTAGTCACGCAAAAGCGAAAGAGAATCTAGAACGGGATGGTCCAAATGCCCTTACGCCGCCAAAACAGACGCCCGAATGGGTGAAGTTTTGTAAAAATCTGTTCGGTGGTTTCGCGTTATTATTGTGGATTGGTGCTATTCTATGCTTTATTGCCTACGGAATTCAGGTGAGTGTCATATTTCTTAATATTTTGTGTATTCGAGTGGTCTAGTGCAACAATTTCTAAAGTAGGTTCCGTGGAAAAGTCATCAGGGTTCTGCAAAATTACATTTATATGTATGCCTCTCAAGCGTATTTCTTTTGATCAAATGGCAATGTTGTAGATATACGAACTCTGTCATAACATTAACATACCATCTTGGGATAGTTTAGTTAAGATCCTCATGAGGCAAGAGCATAGATGCTAAACTGACCAAAGCCATTATAGTGTATAACACTGCAGTGGATTAGAAGTTCTTCAGTAAAGCAGATATGCTAGCATAACCATCGAGTCATAATTTTGTCATGTATCTCGTTGCGCTCTTTTGTTCTAACGCATAGCGTCAGTACGGCACAGATAAAACAACATTGACTTATTAAAATTATGTCAATACATCGTGTTAGCGGGTTCTTTAGTAGTCTACAAAAAATAACTAAACTGCTCAATTCACATCAGACGCCGCCCCCGTCGAATCTGAAGAAGAAGAAAAAACATTTATTGAAGTCATTATCCATAGGTAGACAATTCTTAAAAGTTATTTAATACTAATTTTAATCTAAGGACGCCAATTAGCTCCCAACTCAATCTACAACGCTGGTCTTCCGTGGAAACGCTACTAACGAGCAGTCAGATCACAATTGGTACTTTTATTTTCCAGGCGAGTACCGTAGAAGAACCAGCGGACGACAATTTGTACCTTGGCATTGTACTGGCGGCTGTGGTGATCGTGACGGGAATCTTCTCGTACTACCAGGAGAGCAAGTCGTCGAAGATCATGGAGTCGTTCAAGAACATGGTACCGCAGTTTGCGACCGTCATTCGCGAGGGGGAGAAACTGACGCTACGCGCTGAGGACCTTGTGCTTGGAGATATTGTTGAGGTAATTATCTAAACCTATATATTTACATACATACTATAAAATGAAGTCGCTTCCGCTGTCTGTTCGCTTAGATCTCTTAAACTACTCAACGGATTTTAATGCAGTTTTCAGCAATAGATAAAGTGATTCAAAAGGAAGGATTATATGTATAATTCATTTCGGAAATTCCCACGGGAACGAAGTCCCGGGCGGGAAACTAGTCTGTTATAGATTGGTTTATTTTTAGTTCTTGTGGGAATTCCGAAAAATTACATTACTAAAATGTATGTAAATTATTTATTGCTCGAAATCACAGAACAATTAACAAAGGAAAAGCGCACTTATCCCTGAAGGGATATTTTTCCAGTCTACCGAAGACTAGTGTAATTTTGATGTAAGCTTTGTTAATATTACTGTAAAATTTTATTAAAATCCGTTCATTCGTTTTTGATTTCATCCTCAAAAAGATTCATAATAAGGTAGAAATAAAGTGAGAAAATCGTGTCGCCAAACAAAAAAAGGATATTTTATAGTATCTATAAGACTTATATTAACAACGTACCGTGGGTGCTCGGTTGAGATACCGCTCGCTGGCAGACGAAGTCTCTAAAGATTTAAAAAGCATTGTTTGGCATAAGACATCAAAGAATGGCGCACTTCAATTTCGGAGGTCAAGATCCACTTCGCTTCTCTGAGCCAGCGAAATAGCAGTATTAACCTGGTAATACAGAAAACTGACCAAAATATTAAACAAATCCTAAAAATTGTAGGTGAAATTCGGCGACCGCATTCCCGCTGACATTCGGATAATCGAGGCGCGTGGCTTCAAAGTGGACAACTCTAGTTTGACCGGCGAGTCGGAGCCGCAGTCCCGCGGCGCTGACTTCACCAACGAGAACCCGCTCGAGACCAAGAACCTAGCTTTCTTTTCTACCAACGCCGTCGAGGGAACCGCTAAGGGAATCGTCATCTGCTGCGGAGATAATACCGTAAGTATTTTTTTTAATCAATGACTAGCTTTCTAAAATTGCTAGCTTTTTTAAAATTGCCGGGACTTCGTTCCCATTGCAATTTTTTCGTTAATTTATTTTTTTAATAAATAACACTTATTTAAATAACAATTCAAAACACAGAACATAATACAAAATTTAGTGCCAGTCTAAAAGGCACTGGCTTAGCATACTGCTACAGCGAGGCTGTAGCGCTGATATTATTCACTAGCTTTCCGCCCTGGACTTCGTTCGCTTGGGAATTTGGAAAAATTATGTAGCCTATGTGTTAATCCAGGGTGTCAGCTAACTCCATACCAAATTTTATCAAAATTGGTCCAGCCGTTTGAGCGTGAAAGAGTAACAAACATTTATACATCCATAAATCAAACTTTCGCGTTTATAACATTTTAGGAAGGATATATACTTCTTAACCTTTTCACCGCCAAAGTCTGATATATCAGACGTTTAAGTTTCGTGCCCTCGCCGCCAAAGTCTGATATATCAGACAAAAAAATATATTTTTTTTAACTTTAATATCGTTCAGCAAGCATTAATTTTTTTTTTTAATTTTTTGATGTGGTGGGCGTTTTTGACGAAAACTCTGGCGCTAAAAGGGTTAAGTTTATCAAACCAAAGGCGGTCTGTTTATTTCTAAAGGGATATCTTCAGTCTATCTTTAAATAGTACTAATATTGCTCACCTGTGTTATCAAAATTGGTCCCCAGCCGGAGTGTGGAAGAGTAACAAACATCCATACATACTAACTTTCGCGTTTATAATATTAGAAAGGACTTCCATTCTATACTACCGTTTCTTACCACTCAGCAGGGTTGGTACTAGGTCTATTCTATGGTCCTTCTTTGTGTCTATTGTTTTTCGAACACCAACAGAAAATCCATTATTTGTAATCGTATAGGTGATCGCATCACGATCATGAATGTGGCCCAATATATCAAGTTGTTTAAAAAAACATTGGGTCAAAATGTAATTCTAAACATGGTTATTTAATTAGTAGGTGTTACTGTTATCTAGAAAATGCAACAGTTGATTATATCTTAAAAATATTGATTACGGAGTACGTGTAAGAAAAAAAAATGGATTGGATTCTCGTGTTTCTCACAGTTGATAAAGAACACTTTGTACTGATTGCACTCGAGAAAATCACTAGTAATATCAGTTCATTAACTCTGCACCCTTTGATTTAAAGTTTGGAAGCATTCCAACCACGAGTTTACTCTCTCATTCTAAGAATTATCTGTTTAGGTTTATTTATAGCACTATTGATTTTTAGGTCTCTGCTCTAGGTGCCTATGATTCTAAACGATGCACATAAAAAATCATTCAGATATCTACATTTACGTAACTGAATATTTCAACTTAAAACTGCGTTCGCCGGTCGCGAAACAGTCGTTTCGCTTTCCCGTCTTATGAAAAAATATCATTCCGCCCGGGACTTCTTTCCCGTTGGAATTCGCGAAATTTATGTAGCCTTAATTACTAAGGGATAATGTAGCATTCTAATGGTGAAAGAATTTTTCAAATCGGTCCAGTAGTTTCGGAGCCTATTCAGTGCAAACAAACAAACAATCAAATCTTTCCTCATTATAATATTAGTGTAGATTATTTGGAAAAGTAAACCTAACTGCCGTACTCAGAGACGTCAATTAAAGTTAAGAAGTAATTAAATGTCATGCTATCCTTGTTTATATCAACAAGAGTGAAAGAGACAACATCAGAGTTTGACAGTATGTATGTAAACTCTTTATTGCAAACTCTTATAGACTAATACAAAAGATACATAGATGTGCAAAGGCGGACTTATCCCTGAAGGGATCTCTTCCAGTCTACCTTAGAGATGGCAAGAGAGAAACAGATGTGGTGCGGGTTACAACGCAATAATGTTTGCATTACTACCAATTAATTAATTAATATAAAAAAAACAAACAACAAAAAAAAACAAGAAACTAACATATGAAACCTATTTCTACAATATACAAACAATAATATAATTATATGTCATAATATACACATCAATATATATATATATATATATAAATATACTGCATAATATAATATACATAATAAATAAATCTATGTTCAGACGCACTTACCTACAAGTTACAAAGCATTAGCTATCAGGAGCCGAAGGAAAACCCCAGAATTTTTTTACCGACTTCTGAAATGAAGCCAGGGAAGGAGCAGCCCTAACATGTTTAGGGAGCTGATTCCAGAGCCGTACACCTTGCACCGAAAATGATTTGGTGTATGTCGTCGTGGCGTGAGTGGGCATGAGAAGTGTCAGACTGCGTACTTAACTTTAATTGACGTCTCTGAGTACGGCAGTAAAGTCTAAAAGTGGAAATGGAAGTCCTTATTCCTTCCATTAAAGTTTTTAAAATTAAATATAAAAAATATTTACTAAATATCAAAAAACAATAATGAGTTGGGCATAACTTATTTAAGTATTTCTTATGTTTAGATACTGCTCTTCTGATCACAATCTACAATAATTACATCAGTGTTGTACTTAAAACTACTTGTTTAATCATGTTTGCATTAATAAGGCTAATGCATTAAGCAAACAATAAAATGTAAATTAAAATTAAAAGAACTGGTTGCGCTAAATAGCGCTCTCTGCGGGTATCCACAGAAATTCAGCGTCGTAGTCCTGTGAGGGATCTCAACATTGCTGAGTGGAGGCCTATTAAAGCCAACTCGTTACTTTATATGTTTAAGTTTAGGTAAGTTTGTTATGTTAATTAGGTTTAATAAACAACTCGTATAATTGACATTGTTTTATGTATTGCCAGGTAATGGGCCGTATTGCCGGTCTGGCCTCTGGATTGGACACGGGCGAGACGCCGATTGCCAAGGAGATCCACCACTTCATCCATCTAATCACAGGCGTAGCAGTCTTTCTAGGTGTCACCTTCTTCCTCATCGCCTTTATCCTCGGCTACCACTGGCTTGATGCTGTCATCTTCCTGATTGGTAAGTTTTTTCATCATCATAATCGTTTATGTGATGTACGAACGGCCGCACATCAGCCGGGCTATGATGATCGCAACGACATATTATCTCACGCGTTATCTCGTGGTCACGTGACGCTTTCTCGTAATCTCATTGGTCGAAACAGTCACGTGACCACGAGATAACGCATGAGATAATATGTCGTTGCGATTATCATAGCCCGGCAGGTTACCACAAGCGTGCACTCTGTGTTTTTGTGATAAGAGCGGTTTTGCAATGAAATTGGAGTAACCTAATGCGCTGGTCTCTGTACAGTGGCTCTTAAAATATAAACTTGAGCGCACATAAAAGGATAATTAAGATTAGTTACTTCATCCCCCTGATCATTTTTTGGTTTTCCAACTTTCTCAGGCGAACGACTGTGTTGGGCGCAAAACTTAAGCTTTTTTACCACATATCTTCCAAATTTCTAACCCCCGATTCTACGTCTTAACTTTACAATCTTTGCCAGTCTTTATCGTGGATCGCAGCATTCATTATTACCTTTCCGGAAGTGGTTTCAACCTTCATACGTAGATCTACTCGTTTTTAATTTCCCTTAAGTATTTTTCTTACATTGGGTGACTTAGTAGTTAGCGAAAATTAAGAATCTGAATCAGTTCAAAAAACTTAACAACCTTCCCTAACATAGGGCGAAATATGAAAAAAAAAATCGTATCTTCATACATACAAGCTGATCGCATAGTATGACAAGCCGATTTTTTTTAATAATCTCATGGGTTCCTTTGAGAAAGCTGTTCAGTTTCATAGAGAGATTCACCTTCTAAAGATTCGCTAGCTAGTTCGAAAATCACCCATAAAAGGAACAACCTTATTAATCAAGTTGCATCAGTTCTTAAACATTAATACTGACTCCAACACTAATTACAGGTATCATCGTAGCCAACGTACCTGAAGGTCTACTGGCGACTGTAACCGTCTGTCTGACCCTGACTGCCAAGCGCATGGCTTCCAAGAACTGCCTGGTGAAGAACCTGGAAGCCGTGGAGACCCTCGGCTCCACTTCCACCATCTGCTCTGACAAGACCGGAACCCTCACGCAAAACAGGATGACGGTGGCTCACATGTGGTTCGATAACCAGATCATTGAGGCTGATACCACTGAGGACCAGTCTGGAGTTCAATATGGTAAGGGTTACAATTGTCTTTACGATAGTCTTTTGGTGTAGGTATAATATAGTTCAATTTGTTTTTTTAATTAGGTTTCCACCCAAAATTCTTGTCTGCGGGTTCAAATTAGAATGAACTTGGGGCACTGAGTGTACGTGGCAAACTTGAAACCCTAGTGCCATAGTTTCCAAACCGCCATTTGGCCACTGACTTGACGTTGTTAAACCAACGTATAGCCTTCTAGTCACATTTCTATTTTTTTTTAAATACCACACTCAAGAATCAGCACTTCAGTGCTGTAAAGCCAGTCATTACAACAGCATGATAACATTATAAGTTAACTTCTTTTCTCACCAGACCGCACCAGCCCTGGCTTCAAGGCTCTAGCCAAGATTGCGACTCTCTGCAACCGCGCCGAATTCAAGGGAGGTCAAGATGGCGTCCCGATCTTGAAGAAAGAAGTCGCAGGCGACGCGTCCGAAGCTGCCTTACTCAAATGCATGGAGCTGGCCCTCGGAGATGTCTTGTCTATTAGGAAGAGAAACAAGAAAGTGTGCGAGATTCCCTTCAACTCGACCAATAAGTACCAGGTGTCGATCCATGAGAGCGATGACCCTAGTGATCCGAGACATCTCCTCGTGATGAAGGGAGCTCCCGAGAGGATCTTGGAACGGTGCAGCACTATCTTTATTGGAGGAAAGGAGAAGGTACGTCTCAAATATAAATATATCTATGGATAACTTGGAATAAATCCGCATCCCTTTCCCTCGTTAAAAAAATTAGTAAATTACGTTTTGATTGACAAAAGACAATCACGCTGTATATGGGGTGACTGTAAATTAGTTAGTGAAACCTTAGGGGATGATTATCTTCCAAAAACTGAACAACATTCACCCAAGGAATCTATTTAAAATATTTTAAAAAATATGTCGCTTCCTATACAAAGATGATCATAACTGAACGCACAAGTTGTACGAAGAGGCGAATTTTTGTCTACGTTTTAACCTATGTTCTAGTTTCATATTTTGATCTATGTTCTCGCGGAAAGTGTTCTAGTTTAGTGACCTGACTCAGATCCTCAATTATCATAACATTCATAACTAATTTCAAGTCAGCGAATAAAAACGATCTTGCAAATTATGTTTAAAAATTTTTTTAAACTTTTATCTTCCCAAAAATTTAAAAATAAAACTTATCCATTCAGGTCTTGGATGAGGAAATGAAAGAAGCTTTCAACAACGCATACCTCGAACTGGGCGGTCTTGGCGAGCGAGTGCTGGGCTTCTGCGACCTGCAGCTACCTTCAGACAAGTACCCCATAGGGTACAAGTTCAATACTGATGACGTCAACTTCCCCGTGGACAACCTGCGGTTCGTAGGGCTCATGAGCATGATCGACCCCCCGCGAGCCGCCGTGCCTGATGCCGTGGCCAAGTGCCGATCTGCTGGAATTAAGGTAAATATAATGAACTAGCTGATGCCCGCAACTTCGTTTGCGTGTTAATTTTTTCTTTTGAACAGATTACGAAAGTTTTTTCCTGCTAACTCCCGTTCCCGTGGGAATTTTGCAATATCCTGTTGCAACTAAGCTTTAAGTTTACTAAGGTACCTGCATGCCAAATTTCAAGCGTCTAACTTAAGCGGTTTAGATTTTTCATACAAAAGGATTTTCCCGCTAATTCCCGTTCCCGTGGGAATTTCGGGAATTCCTTTCTTAGTGCACGTCTACGGTACCTAAGCTACGTCCCTTCCAAATTTCAAGTGCCTACGTTTAGCCGTTTAGGCTGTCCGTTGATATGTCAGTCAGTCAGTCAGTTTCTCCTTTTATATATTTAGATGTAATAAATATTCTTGGACAACTCACGCAGCAAAATACATTTATATCCTACTAATATTATAAACGCGAAAGTTTGTTCCTCTTTCACGCTCAAACGGCTAGACCAATTTTGATAAAATTTGGCATGGAGGTAGCTGACACCCTGGATGAACACATAGGCTACATAATTATCTCAAATTACCACGGGAACGAAGTCCCAGGCAAAAATCCAGTGGTTCAATAAATATTCTTGGTCAACTCACACAGTGGAGCGCCATCTAACCCCAAACTAAACAAGGCCAGTTCGGGTGTTAGATAATTGATATGCTATTTACAATACAATATACTTTATTTGCACACAGTGACATACAGGGCAATACATAAAGCAAAGTGTACAACGAGGCTGGATGATCAAAGACCTACAGAGACTCTTTGTTTTATGGCATAAAATTTCTAATAAAGCTCATTAAATACTATTTTTAATGTGAAAGTTTGTTTGTTTGCATCTCTCTCACGAACGGGTCAATGTGATTTTTTGCACTGTACGCTAAGAAATTCTTGTATCTTAGGCATTTAGATTATTTTAGGGAAATACTTTAAAAAACATAGATTGACTTATGTGTCCCGATATGGCAGACAAAGATCATACTGCCAGGCACAAACAAGCAAACCTCTTCCACTTCCTCTTTTATAACTCCTCAAATCTCATCAGGTCATCATGGTGACTGGTGACCACCCAATCACTGCCAAAGCCATCGCCAAGTCTGTCGGCATCATCTCTGAAGGCAACGAGACCATAGAAGATATTGCTGCTCGGCTTAACATCCCCGTGTCAGAAGTCAACCCGCGCGAGGCTAAAGCCGCCGTTGTACACGGAACTGAACTCAGGGAGCTCAACTCAGACCAGCTGGATGAGATTCTCAAGTAAGTAGATCTAAAGGGACTTTACAGAGTGTAACGGACAGTTCAGCAAACAAATAGAGGATTCTATCCACAACAAAGATTCTTCCACACTGGACTGGGAGAGGAAAACTCTTCCCAGTCAGTCAGTGGGACGGGGGGTTTTTGCTGTATTATAGGTGAAATGCTGGCAACTTCTCACTATTTTACACAATGTTTAATCTAATAAACCTCACAATGTATGTCAAATGTGGCATCAAATGTTTCTAGATCCACTGATGCTTTGCTACCCCAATTTGCATGAGTGTATGTATACAGGGTGTTAAGTAATTCGATGTTATCCTCTCAGGTGGTGAATCAGCCCATGAAACTGAACAACTTTCCCTAAGAACAAATGCCGAAATACAAAAAAAAAATGTTGACTTCCCATACAAAATGATTAAATCATTTTGTATGGGAAGTCAAAAATGATTAAATCATTTTGTATGGGAAGTCTAAAATGATTAAATCATTTTATATGGGAAGTAAAAAATTTTTTTTCGTATTTCGGCATTTGTTCTTAGGGAAAGTTATTCAGTTTCATAGGCTGATTCACCACCTGAGAGGATAAGATCGAATTACTTAACACCCTGTATAAGATTACTTGTTAGCCATTTATTTTTGCCGGAAACGCAAAGTCGAGGAGTTATCGTCATTTAGCTACTTTGACACTACGCAATGTACTTCGTAATCGCTGTGCCGGCGCAGCGTGTTGCTATAAAATGGTGGTTTACGTTGCTGCTTTTTGTATTCATCTCTTTCTTGCACTGAACAGTCGACAGGGACAACAACTATTGGTCGTACGTATATCTGTCGTAGACTTAGAGACAAGTTACCCAACTGGATGACATTCTCCTGTAAGGAAACCTTAGACCTGTAGAGCTAAGATGCCGAATAAGACTTCATTCTAACATGAAAAATAGATTACTAATTAAACTAAGGATTTGCCCTGAAATGTAATAAATAAAACCAACTAAAAGGTAAGATGATTGCGATAAAACCATAAACATAAATACATCGTCTTTATAGACGACATAAACATAAAAGAAAGAACATAAACAAAATAAGTCCATAAAAGTTAGTTACTTAGATAAGCAATTATAGTCTTTTATAGAGTCCGTAGACTTATATGGCAAGCCTGAATAAAACTTTGTCCATAAATAATCTAAGACGTGTATTTACTTAAGTAGACCTTATGTGGACGTAATTTCTAAATTGTAAAAGAAAGCTCACTTTAAATATATACAAGTTTGGAACAATTTGTGATCTAAAATAATAACTGATCAGATACGAACTACGAAGGAAATTCCAACTTAATGTTCTAAAAAAATTTTGAATTACAGTCTAGTTAGTGTAGTGACAAATAAGCTTAGATTTTAACAAAATGTACTCCTAATAATGTTCTGGATTAACCAAGGTTTTTTTTTCGGAACAACAAACCTGCTTTTTTTAAAAAAAAAAACATGGCATACTGTCGTATTTACTTTATTTTACATATGAAAATTATGCGCTACCTAGTAGGTGTTCTATAAATACACGTAGAGTCGCCTAAATAAATAAAAAATGCAATAAAATGTCTGACCGTCACGTGTTTGGACGTCATCTAATTCCATTCTTCAGGTATAAAACTGACGACCTTCACTCATGACATTAGTTTTGTTGATAGCTCCGTACTTGGATCGATACCTTTGAATACCTGACAAAGGCCAAGCGATCCATTATTCACAAGGTCTAGTTCAACTTTAGTTAGATTCACCCACTTTTTGCTTATGAAAAAACATGTAATTTACAAAAGGTTATTGTGTTACATGCATTGTCGATTAAGTGTGTTGTATAGTTAACATATTCTGTATAGCAAAGTTAGGTGTCTGTTTTGAAATTTACGTACGATACAGTACTTCTTCATCTTCTATCGTGTCGATGGCATAAGTTTAATTGAAACATTAAATAAGTAAAACTTTCACATTAAGACTAATGGTTAGTGAAGCCAGTAAGGCACTTAGCACATATCAAAGGCCCTTAAAATGTCGAAAAGTTATGAAATACCTTAAAATATATGGAATTATGAATAGATTAAAAATAAAAATCTGACTTTCTACTCACTGACCATCAAAACCTAGCCCGAAGCCTAAAGCTGAAACTGCACAGGGGATCCCTTGAAGACAAATTCCAAACCAGCCGGAAGGATATATAAATAGGCCAATAAGTCAAATCTACTACTTATACTATTTCTTACTAGTTAGGTTGGCTGGAAAAGATCTCTTTTAGAAATAATCTTTTAACACTCCTTGTCTTATTGTTTATATTGTTTGTGCAATAAAGAATAAAGATTGCACCTTTGCCAATAGACGTAGAGTTCAAAGAACAAATGTAATTCACGTGTTTTAATCACCTACATGTAAAAAAAGACAAAAAATCTTCATTGAAATAAAAACATTTTTGAATTAAATTCGTATCTTATAAGTAAATTATTCAAAATGGCCGCCCTTCCTAGGTACCACACGGAGATCGTATTCGCTCGCACCTCCCCGCAGCAGAAGCTGATCATCGTGGAGGGCTGCCAGCGGCTCGGGGCCATCGTGGCCGTCACCGGGGACGGGGTCAACGACTCGCCCGCGCTCAAGAAGGCAGACATCGGCGTCGCTATGGGCATTGCTGGATCTGATGTGTCAAAACAGGTCAGTTCAATTGTTAACAGGGCCATGGGCGGTTCCGTAAATATACAGGGTTACAGAAAAATCGACATAAACATTTATCACTTATAATAGAATTCATAACATAATAAACAAATTTGGCAATCTAATGCCTTATGAAAAAACTTGCTTTTTTTACATTGTTGCAACAGTTTCGATCTGACTCCATTTTGTGTAGAGAAAAACCTGTCTTCAGTCTTGTTCTGACTTCTAGATTAACCCTCTTGGTGCTACTTTTTAAATTTCGATAGTTAATATCAGGTTCTTCCAAAAGCTGTAGTTTTGAAATCTTCAATGTTAAATACATAACTCAACTTTAGTTGATAACAGAAACTGTATAAGAAAGTGAAACGAATTTAGTATTTTTAAAAGGCTTACCCGCGTGAGGGACACAGGGAGGAGACACAGATGGCGCCAACGCACGACGTAATGTGCTTAGTATGAGAAATTTTGCCGCTTGACTTGAAGGCACGATAGCTCATTGGGTTAGAGAGCCGGGAGATCTAATCCTGGGATCGTGGGTTCAAGTACTATTTGCGCCGAACATTTTTCTTTTCCTAAAATTAAAGTGGAACTAAATAAATCTTCAACCAACTCCGCTCATTTCCCTAGGCTGCTGACATGATTCTTCTGGACGACAACTTCGCTTCCATCGTGACCGGGGTTGAAGAAGGCCGGCTGATCTTCGACAACTTGAAGAAGTCCATCGCCTACACCTTAACCTCAAACATCCCTGAGATCTCTCCCTTCCTCGCCTTTATCCTGTGCGACATTCCACTGCCACTTGGCACTGTCACTATCCTTTGCATCGATCTTGGAACTGACATGGTAAGTCGTCTTTTTTTGAAGTTGGATGTACTTTTGTTGTTGACGGTACTTTGCCAAAGATTGAAAGTTTTAGGTCGTTGTTATGTGACTTGAATGAAATACTGAAACTACTCTGAACAATAATTGAGATATAGTTGTGATATCGTGAAAAGCAAGCAGGGAATAGTACATTATGCTACAAGTGTGCTAAGTTGGATATTACATTAGAGGCGAGTTTGGAGCCCGAGCCGAAGGCGAGGGCTCAACGGAGCCGAGAATGTAATATCCAATGCACACGCGTGTCATACGACGTTTTTCAACACATTTGCGAGGAAAGAAAGAAATAAAAACTTTCCTTTGATATTGACGGCAACAAGCTATCACTTGCATGTTGCGCCTCGGAAAGTATTTCTGGCGGTGTACCCACGTAGGTTTCCTGTTCTGCACTTGAAGAATACATTTTTGTGTTGTATTTCTGACAATAATAACAATCTGATGAATACAAATGCCGTTTGTGAAAACCAAGTGAAATCATCTGAAAAGAGGCGCGATTATTTTTTTCTTTTTTCGCTCGCAAAATGAGATTCACATTGACAAGTATGCCATACAGCCAAATGATAAAAAAATACTTAACTATATATTTTCACGTTTTAGCATAAATAAATGATAGTTTTATCTTAAATTTTAATGATTTAGTAAATATTAAACTATTTTATTTACAAATAGTTTAATATTTACACTTAATTTTTAATATAAAATAAGGTCGGATCTCTTTGCTGAAATTTAGAAAAAAAAACCATTACGTACTAGTGCTTTATTTTTATTACTCACGGGCTGGGTAATACATATCATTATGAACCTTAATACAATGAAATAAGACCCACTTTATGAGCAAATGTGTTGAAAAGAAAATTCTGGTGATATAGCTGAATTAATCGCATCTGATTATGTAATCAGATAACTTTTAAATATAGGAGTACGTCTCAAAATCACACAACTTGAAAGAGTCAGCTATTTGTATTCTCTCAGACTAAGACGAATTTATTTATTGAATAATTCTGTTATATGTTTCGGGACAGGCTCTTGATTCCATAGCTTTTGTTGAACTCAGAGAAATATTTTATTTTTATAATAAGAGTTTCTAATATGGACTATGGTTTCTAATTAATCATCATCTGGTAAAGTACCGTCCAAACTTTGTCGTAAATACTGAAAAGTATAACGCAATGAGTTCCACTACTAGGTTATATTTAAAATAAATAAAGTAAATATAAAATAATTTAATAGTACGGAACACATTGGATTTTTATGTTATGGTTTTAATAATAATTTGAGAGTTGTTGTTCGTTGCAATAGTACCTTTTTAAAAATTAATTAAATTAAAACATGAAACTGGAGAACGACAGCTTTCAATATTTATCTTCCTTATAACTTTCAGCTTGGAAACAAAGAAATTATTAATGTTAAAGCTTGACCAGGAAAATAGAAAACTTTAACCAGCTGCAGAAAATTGTCATCAAAACAATTTCATTTTCTTTTCATGAAAGGAAACATACAGTTCTTAAATGCACAACACTCTGAAAAACGAGATACAAAGTCCTGTTAAGATACTTTACACAGACATTAATACAAAAAGGGTAGTACTATAGTGCTGCCACATAAAAAAAACAAAAATAGCACAACAAATGAGGTTTTTATTTTTCTGGTCGATCTACGAATGTATTGAATAAGTGTATGACTTAGGTGCCAGCCATCGCGCTCGCGTACGAAGAAGCCGAGGCAGACATTATGAAACGACCGCCTAGGAACCCATTTTGCGACAAACTTGTCAATGAGAGGTCTCTATACTATGTTGTGCGATGCTAGCGCCGTATAACCCCTAACTGGTTTCAGCTAATCCGCCGTGTTGTATCGATATTGTGAAAAATTGGGTGTATTATTTTTAACTGTTCATTTTATGTAACTGTACACGAAAACAAATAATTTGAACCTTAAGGTGGTTAAATAGAGTCTAAAATAGAAAACAGCTACAGTTACGTAAAATATCCAAAAGTATGTTATGTCATAAGACTCATAAGATGTGGAATCGTGCATGATTCTACTTAACATAGGCTAACAGAGAACTGCATCCCGATTGACTTCTGAGGATATGTGTCTAGGAATAACATATGATTAGATGTGTTTTGTTTGTTCTAATACTTTTGAGCCTATCGCTTTACCGAGGAGAGGATGTGACACTTCCTGAAGGTTATGTAGCAGATCGTAACAGATAGACAGACACAACACACTGGTACCACAGTCATAGTCATTCCATTTCATCACCATACTGTCACACGCCCAGTGACCATTCGTCGAACCATCCGGCCATCACTTGGTTTATTTTTAAGTTACAAACCCCCACAGAAGTCATTCCATGATATACATTTTTTGTGTTATTGATAATTTTTGTTGTTAGTTCTAAGCATTTTGTGACGTCATAAGCATACGCCACAGTGGAAGTGAAATTTCGCGACACAGTTAATAATGAGTGAAGTAGCAATCTATGTGGTGTCTGGTTATGTCGTTTGTGTAAATGTTGGATGTTGTACACATGTGATAACGAAGCACGCTTGTGGAGCGCGGGCCGCGGGCCGGCCCGGTCTGGTCTCGCGGGCCGCGGGTCGGCTCGGGTCTGGTCTCGCGGCCCGGGTCTGGTCTCGCGGCCCGGGTCTGGTCTCGCGGTCCGCTGCTCACCTGCTAGTGTCTGTGTAGGTGCCCGCCATTTCCCTGGCTTACGAGGAGGCCGAATCTGACATTATGAAGCGACAGCCGCGTAATCCTTTCACTGATAAACTCGTAAACGAGAGGTAAAACATCAAGAGTGATCTTCCACTCGTTCAAAGATATTATTCTATCCGCTATTGCTTGCTACCACGTGTAATTAGTCTTCAATATTAAGGTTTGGTTGTTGCCTGCAGTGTGTGGACGGTGTACACGATAGCTGTGGATATTGAAGGCGACGATCGCACCGCTCTTATTAACTTCCGCTATGCGTTGTCTTTTCGATATTTTTCTGTACTAACGTCTTCTAATTTCTTAATGTACGTAGTTTGTTGGTGATGGAACGATGCGCTTTGTGTTTGTCCGTGTGCCGTGTAAACGCCTCGTTCCATAGTTTGAAACTTTTCTTTCACTATACTTATTTCGGTCGAGACGAGGTAAGTTCGGTGTCTGTTGTGTCTAACTGTGCATGTAGTACCGTCTCTATCGCCCTGTTGTACGTACTTCCTTTATTATATTGTATTTTAACTTTTTATTCTTATTTCTTACCTATCATGACTCCATGCACACCATAACACTATTTGTTTTCACACGGGTTATCATCATTCAATATTTAAATCACATATACGCCTCAAGTATCTGCTGGACACATTTATCCTGTCACGAACAGGACTCGGTACGATGACACATATCTTTATTTGTACGATTACAATATTACATTGAGAACACCGCTAGGGCTTATTTTCGTAACTCTCACTAGCGTAGTATTTGAACTTTTGTACCATATCTTTTTAAGATTGTCAGGAGCTATCGATTTTGACTCTCAACACGCCAGTATGTTTCTATTTTTATATCTAATAGTTAAAGCGTAATCTAAGTACATACTTTATAATTAGAAATACTGTAATATTCTATGGATAATACTTACTATAATAACGCTAGTCGTAGTTTAATGCGGCGTAGTGAGGGAAGTGTGCGTATATGTATATTTATTATGTATAAGTGGAGAGCGCCTTATGTGTTGGTTGTTCTGATTGCTTGGTGTTACCCAAGGTGCCTGCTATATCCTTGGCGTACGAGGCGCCCGAGTCCGATATCATGAAGCGGCAGCCCCGGAACCCTTACACCGACAACCTCGTCAACAGAAGGTTGGCAGCACGTCGCGACCACCAGCTTACTAGTTACCATTGGGTGTTAACACACTAGCCCACAAATATTACCGTTACAGCCGATTCGGTGAGACAATGCGCGACTGGCGCGACTACCCGTGGCGCCACGGTAGGCGCCGCCCGCTAGCGCTACATGTGGAAGAGTTATGAAGATCTCCCTCCCCCGGCCCCTTGCCCTTCGCTCTACCCCGCTCCGCTCTCTACTAGCACTAAGCAATTGGCTAACTGGCTTAACTCTCTAAATTTAGTACTCAACCTGACGATATCTGACTTAGATACACAATAAATATACCTGGACAGTAGCCGTTTCCCTTAAAACCAATTTGTTTGAAAAATAAATTAAAAAGTTACAATATCCTAAATAGATACCCTTCCAATAGACCTCTAGAGGAGCCTAGTATGTCTTTCTCTATGATCTTCACTCTTCCATATTTCATACTAGAGAAGAGCGACTTAGCCTAGTCGTGCTGCACGTTTAGTGAACAATTATAATCTATTCTCGTTTTAGCGCGCACTAGTGGAATAATTTGTGTGTGGTCTGTTGTACTCGTCATTGTAGAACTTAGAAAGATCATCCTATTTTTATTTTTAAGGGAATGATGTAGGCGACGTCCAATTTAGTAACTATATTGTGATTTTTTTATTTCTTTAAAATATTCGCTAGTTTAGTAAATAGTAACATATTTGTATATACGTATATATTATATAGAGAGCACGTTGCTGCCGCAGGTTTTTACGTCGCTACAAGCGCTTACGCTCACAACACAACACAACAATTTAGGTCGTTTATATTATCCGCTAAACTTTTTTTAAATATGTATATTTTACCTTACCTGAGGTATTTACTAAATTTTCTTTACCTTGCATTTACCCTTCCAATCAGTTAGCTAAATTTCCTCAAACGTTATTTATATATAAACAATCTTATAAGGTTATAAAGCTACAGTTAATTTTACTTTAATTGCATTTCTAAAACAATTAGCCAATGCTGCCTGCCTTTCCAATGTTTTTGCATGATTGGTGTGCACTTTTAACATTAATTTGTACAGCATAACAAAACAAATCTGTATGTATCCTTTTAAGAGACATATAAACTGAGCTTGAGAATAGTTTCTTCAAGATGTTTTGGTAAATGTGCTTGTTTATAACTCAGAAACAGTTTCCAGTCCGAGAAAAATAATTGTTAGGTTTATATGACTCATAGAGGATAAAAAATATACTGTGTAATATGTATGTTGAAACGATTCAAACAAACACCTATAGATATAATAACTTAAAATAGTTCTTAAATGTTTGAAAAGTAATTGGGAGCATATTTTAATTTTATACTATCTTTAAAATCGTTTCTACAAACACCTGACAAAATGGATTGACTATTTAGATTGTTTAAACAATATTTTTTTTAGCAATAGGAACTAGAAATGGATGTATACTCGTATACACAATAATTTATTTTATTCATATAATATATGGAATACATCTTAAACCATTATTTTAAAATGTAATTCAAATATTTTCAATCCATGTTGTTAAATTGATTCAAAAAATAATTTAGAATTAAGATACATATTGCTTATTAGAATCTCCTTTAGAGAAATGTGCCAAATAGATCTAAACAGAACAATATTGATTTAAAAATATATTTTATTTTAAAAAAAACTTGCAACATCATTCAATGACCTTAGTATGGCTTATTAAAGTTTGTAAAAGGCACTTGAAATTACTCATTGCATTGCTTTTCTGATTAAATAACCAACACAGCTGTCGCCTTTAGTTTTCTCACTTTAGTGTTGCCAGACTAGTTTTAAAAAACAGTGAAAATAATAGACCATGCTACAGTTATTTGTAATAATAATAAAGAACATACTACGCAGTTTTATAGAAACACAATTAATAAAAAAGTAAAATATATATTTGCATCGTAGTCCAAGCAATTTTTTTTTACCAGCCTCTATACGTCCCCGCCGAGGGGCACAGGCCCTCCCTTTGAAACACGAAGGGGATTTCGGCCATAGTCTACCACGCCAATTTATTTTATAAAAATAATTTCAAGTATTATTATTGTTATTTATAGAGTTCATTACAACAAACATACTTTACTACAATTTAATAAGCACAAATAAATAAGAAAATTCATCTTTAGTGTAAACACTTAACTAACAACATATTATGTTAACTGGCAACACTAAGTTACACACCAAAGAGCTGTGTTGGCTTGCGTACAGCGTACTAAGACATTTCCCCGTGTACAGGCTGATTTCGATGGCTTACGGCCAAATCGGCATGATCCAAGCCGCTGCTGGATTCTTCGTGTACTTCGTGATCATGGCTGAGAATGGATTCCTGCCAACTAAGCTCTTTGGCATCCGAAAGCAATGGGACTCGAAGGCTATCAACGATCTGACCGACTCCTATGGACAAGAATGGGTATGTATCTCTGAAAATACCGTTCTTATGTTTTCGCTTCAGAGGTCATTTATTTAATGAAAAATCTCTTTTATTTTTTTTATAAGTCTTTTACTCCTTAGGGGGCGTCCATTAATAACGTGAGGCGTTTTGGGGGGGGGGGGTCGGGCCGGATCTCACTCAATCTCACGTGAGGGAGAGGGGGGGTCTCTACAAATATCACGTAAAATAGTGTTAAATTGTGGGAAAGCTAAGTTAAACCAACTAAACCATGTTCTTCCAGTAGCCACTCTGAGTTCCCGTGGACTGAATTAGAACCATCTTTTTTTTCAAATTTAAATTGGTAAATCATAGCTGTTTTTTATTGTTCGATTATTAAAAGTAAAAAAAATTATTAGGCAAATTATGTAAGTTTTCTAAATAAATTATCAATTAACGTATTTAAACTAAAACTAAGCATTTTCATCAAACTCACGTGAGATAAAAGGGGGAGGGGGGTGTCGAGACAAATCTCACGACATCTCACCAGAGGTGGTTTGGCGAAAAATCGCCAAAACCACCTCACGTAATTAATGGACTCCCCCTTAGCGATTAATTGATAATCTGTAAAAGAAATTGAGCAGTTTTTTAACTACGAGTAAATTAACTTCGGTAAATTAGCAGCGCTTACACTTATGGGAATAGATTTTTGAATCTACATCAAGAAAAAAATGTGAAGAGAGACGGTTTCGGTGCACTTAATTTGGACATGTCCATTTCTCAATTCAGGATCCTCTTTCAAAGTCAATTATAGAAGTAAAAAAAAAATTCAAACTTCTGTAATAAATAACACTTAATAACATTAAGGTCCGACGCCAAACAGGTTGCTGTGTTCAGTGCGTGGGAGTGCCAGTGCCTTTATAGGCATTTTCTGGGTTAACTCGCTCCATCGTCGACCTCATCTTTGACCTTTATGGTCAAGATTGAGGTCAAGAGTTAACCCATCTTATAATAAAAAAAGGTAGAATTTTCCTTGGCTCAATTCAGTTATCTACTCTCAGTCTTAGAGTGAAGTCTTAGTGCATTTTAGTATCTTAATATTAGACATATTTCACTTCAAACTCATTGCTCTTTAGTCCAACTTTCAGTACATATTTTAACTTCCAAACTAACCATATTTCCCTCGACTTTCCCAGACATACCGCGACCGCAAAGCCCTAGAGTTCACCTGCCACACTGCATTCTTCGTCTCGATCGTCGTAGTGCAATGGGCTGATCTGATCATCTGCAAGACCCGTCGCAACTCCATCGTACACCAGGGCATGCGCAACTGGGCGCTCAACTTCGGCTTGATCTTCGAAACTGCCCTCGCCGCCTTCCTCTCTTACACACCTGGCATGGATAAGGGACTGCGGATGTACCCACTCAAGTAAGTTATGTTGGATTTTAAACTAATGGCTCTGTGAGCTGTAGACCTCGTCAGTTAACATTTCTCGAAATGGCTAAGATATGATTTTTATTACGTTTTGAACAAAAAAAAACTGAAAACTAATCCGCAAAGAAGGACTTTACAAAATTCCCACGGGAACGAAGTCCTGGGCATCCTCTAGTTCTTTATAATTATTATGTAACCTGCACACAAAATTTGACAAGAATCGATCGAGAAATATTGGAATTGCGCTCTTTTCGTTAATTTGATGGAATCTCACAATAAAACTAATAAAAATATATAATAATACTCGAGAATGAGTTAATTCATTGGAAGTCTTTGTTATCTAGTCATTACTAAGTTTTCTAAAATAAATAAACTTTAACCTCTTTCACTATTCGTGAATTCATGGGTATATCTAATTATGGAATTGGTTTATTCAGACATCTGGGTTTATAATTTACCTTCTTCTTCTTCTTATCGTGTAGGTATAGTCAATTATGTGGCGACCCTGGCTAACTCTGGTGTCAGAGTTTTCAAACCGCACAATGGCCTCTGACTTGGTCTCTCGACCTATGTCTTACCTATGTCTCTCGAAGCTCGTTTAGGGAGAAATAAAGCGCGTTATTGTAAAATATACAATTAAAACAAGCATGTTTGATTTAGGATTTAGTCATTCTTTGAGACACTCCTTTTTATTATCTGAGGCATGTATTACAGCAGGAGACTCAAGAATTGATCTATACTTAAGCATTAATTGTCTCTTTCTCTATCAAAATTACAAAGACAACTGCTACTTAAGTATAGATCGGAGTGTGAGTCGCGTTCTGTAATACGGGCTTAAGTTTTGTGTCATATTGTGGTATTTGACACCGAGTGCTAACTGGTTCGTTCCCCACTAGGTTCGTGTGGTGGCTGCCAGCCATCCCGTTCATGCTGTCGATCTTCATCTACGACGAGATTCGGCGCTTCTACCTCCGTCGCAACCCGGGCGGCTGGCTCGAACAAGAGACTTACTACTAGGCAGCACCGCACTCCACTTCAGTTAGTTACCGCGTACATTACTTCATTTGTGTTCTATATCAGACTGACAGGGGTTGCGTGCCGTCAAGGTATATGTGTAATCGCTGTCGTGTACGCTTCTCACCGCTTGTCGCCGACCGCCGGCTGCGGGCGTCGCGCTGCTCTGTGCACGGTGCACACTGCACAGTGCTCTCTGCACAGTGCACAGTGCACAGTGCCCACGTGCCCAGCGCCGACCTACCCAGCCCGCCTCACTCTTATTGTTTAATATAATCAACTATGTATGTATATATGCACAGTGAAGAATGATATTTGAAGTTTGACATTTGTGATGAAATATTATACACATAATTATTATTATTTGAAAATTGTGAATCATGTTATTTTTATATTGAAATTGTTTATGAAATTTGAGTATTTAATAAAACGCGAGTGTGAACTGTTCGACCGCTCGCCGCCGGCCGGAGCGCCGGTGTCCTGTCTCACTATGACATAAACAATTAAACATACATTAGCGTATGATACTAATATATTGTTTTTCACATACTTATGTAATAAGTACTAAATGGTCGTTAGCAGTAGTCGATCGAGTCGCATCGAGTGGGGACGCCCGCCGCGCCGAGCTCGGCGGCCAACGAAACGCATTTGTTGTAAAATTACAGATAAGAAGCCATTATTATTATTATAATTTAAGTGAAATTAGATTAAGTTGGACTCTTCGAGTGAATAACGTTCAGTTGTCGATTCGATCGGATGCATGGTGTATGAGAGGTCGATGTGAGTGCCTGAGTTTTAGTGTACTACTGCTTACTGTTAGGTAGGTAGTTGAAATTTTGATGCCGTATTTTGAATCGTAACGTAGTTATGGAGCATAGAGTGGGAGCGCATCGCATCGCCGGGCACCTCCGACCGGCGGGCGAGTCCACGCGGGGCGGGCGAGTCCACCCGGGCCGGGCGAGTCAACCGGCCCGGGCGATTCCACTCGGGCCGGCGCGTCCATCCGGGCCGGGCGAGTCAACCGGCCCGCGTGAGTCAACCGGCCCGAGTGAGTCAACCGGCCCGGGCGAGTCCACCCGGGCCGGCGAGTCCACGCGGGGCGGGCGAGTCCACCCAGCCCGCGACTCCACCCGCCGGGACGCTTTCTTTTCTAAACGAATAATCTGATCATTAGATTTCGTCAAATTTATTAAAATAGGCTGCTCATGGTAATTACGTAAGATTTTAATTTCTTAACTAAAAGATAATAACAAAACGTAGGAATGCGTAATTAGAGATTTTTAAAATTATACAGTTATGATAGATTCATTCTTGTTTTAGTCGCCACTTGGCTCTTCTGGCAGTCGATCGTGTGTAGTTAGGTATATAGAGTGTAAAGTATTCGGAGCCGCGCCGTGCCCAGCCGCGCAGTGCGTATAGCGCGGTGCGTATGCGTATGCGTAATGCGTATAGCTTATGGCGTGAGGCGGGAACCGCGCGGGAGGACCAAGTGGAACGATTCATTTCGATTTTTCGTAACGAATACATATAACATTATAATAATGGTTACAAAAGTAAAATATAACATTATAGCGACTAATAAATCTAAATTATATGAAATGTTTATAGATTTAAATGATGTTTGTTTCTTTAGGATGATCTTTCAGTGCTTGTTTGATGAGAACGATGTACATCTCCGTGACAATAGTCGTTGGTCTTGTCGTTATTAAGTGTGGTCCGGTCTATGTGGGCAGTTTGTTTTACCTACACTGTAGAACTAACATTGTTTTGCGTTCGACAGTTCTTTACACCAATTCATTTTATAGTATTACTCTGTTGGCTAGGAGCGCTGTAAAAATGTAAGTGTTAATAAAAAAAACATTTTCAAAATATTATTTCGATGTTTTATTCTGAAATTCTGTTTGGTTTTATCCCGATTTTTTTACTCAGCTCCTAAACTAATATTTGACCTAATAAACCCTTAAAATAAGAGAACAGTACTGAACTCAATATAAAATAAATATGTAACAACTACGTGAATACAGGTGTAAAAATGCACATTTGAAACTAGATGGGCAATGATTTAGTTGATCATTAATTAAAGAAAAATATATTAAAAAATACACAGTAAATGTGTTACACACGCATTGAACCATGTGTACTATTTGGTTAAGTACTTACGTTTCTGGCAATAAAAGCTAACCTCAAGCGTCTGCCTTATTAGGTGTCAAAGAGAATACAATGAATAGTTTAGCACGAGAGTACTTGTCCGATGCAAACAAAATATTTTTTTTAAACTACAAGTGAAAAATAAACGCAAGAATCTTTGAGAATATGATTTTCCCAACATTTTGTAACTTAAGGAGCTTTTTTACACCCTGTATGAAATTACTAGTACAAGCTGTAGTCTATTTTTATAAGGTAAAGTAAATACCTACACACAACAGGTGAAGGAGTACAGATACCCTCCCTCGTTTATATGGTAGTTTTAGGGCGTGGCTCAAAGACCCTCTGCCCAAAACATGGAGTTGCGGAAATGTCATTTTGGGTGGTCATAAAAAACTATCAACAAGATTAGCCTTAAATCTACCTACCTACAGGCGAAGATAAGGGCGACTGCAACATGTCCTTATGCAGTGCTACAAATCAGGTATCTTAATTAGTTCTCATTTGAACATAGAGGGACTCGCTAAGAAAATACATCTTAACGTGTAAGACCTTACATCCCGCTAACCCTGTGATAAGCAAAAATAGTTGTCGCCATTCTGGGCGGTTAGAACTGCATTAAATTAGGTTCTTTTTACGCTTTGTCTCGTCTCAGATTCAGAGTACACTTGAACAATGAGAATTTTGCAGTCCAGTACCTAGCTGACTGGCGACTGCCAAATTAGATGCGTGGGATAATTTTGTAGTATGTATCTCGTTCCGGCCTCTATCTGTCGCATATCGTCAGGACGTGGTCAGGACGGAATAGGCAAGACGACAACAATATGACAAAATGATGTCACGCGTCTGTTACTATGCAGGTCATTATAAGGAACTGTCCACTGACCTCTGTAACTCTATTATGGAAACCAAACCGTACTGGATCACGGTTACATAATGTAATGTTTTACCTCGCCGTTAGAGAGTCAGTTCCTGCAACTTACTTAATAACTAAGAATAAGTCACTAATGTTGCAGCACTGAGGATCGCAATTGGTACCTCTCCCTTTTGACTAAGGTCTATGTCCAACAGTGGACTATTTAAAATGATAAATATACTAAGCGCTAGGATTCTTGTTTTAATTTCTCGTATTTGTAGAAAACATCTTGAATGTTTTTAACCCAAAATGTTGGCAATTCGCCAATGTCCTGAATTGCTTGCCAACATTGTGTAGGTACTTTAAGCAATTTGGGATAATTTCGCACAATTTACTTTTTAGGTGGCTTCACAAATCCTTGAAGTGCAGACACAAAGCTTCATTGGTCGTCATTCCAAATTACTTTGGCAAAAGATATAAGTACCTACGATACGTATAGTTAGTAGGGATATGTTGGTCATAAGCTTTTTCAGCCTGAAATATCAGTATCTTAACTTTGTTTGTACCCTGTAAATTACCTCTGTGATACATTTATAAGTTTGTAGTTTATATCAAGACATTAATTAATCGACCGAAACGTTCCGGTACGATGAATAAATCATTCATACGACAGGACAGTGTCCATCCACTACCATTCAACATATCAAGTAGCGTAGCTGAACCTAATTTGTTAGCATTAACATATTTCATTAGGTGTAGAATTACAAGCAAAAGTAATTAAGGTTTAGTGTAATCCCAGAGGGTCGCAGCACGTGCCAGACTCGTCCTTGGCGACAATATCTATAGATATAAGAGTATATAAGGCCTCGTGGATACACCTGTGAAGGAGATCTTTCGTCGTATAACCGCGCAGCGCCTCCAACACGCCCCGCCGAGCCCCTCTCGCACTGCGCATGTGCGACTTTGACAGTCGACTTTGCCAACATGTCCTTAGTTTTCTGTAAAATAATTGAGTCGCATTTCTAACGCGCTAAGTGAGTATAACGCTTCGAACGGTGCGCGCGTGCACCATGCGTCGTGCGCGTTGACGAAATGCTGGCAAACATCAACGTCATCAGCCCTGCAAGTGGTACGTAGACGTCTTCCTACAGAATCCACTTCCCACCCCATCCGGAAGATTCAGTCTTTGTCCTCATCTCTGTTGGTATTATATTATTACTGTAATAATAATTTCTTAAAACTAATCGATTAACAAATCTATCGCTTCCGAGCTTGAGACATTGTTAATTTAGCGTGAGAGTGTTAACAAAACACTGTCTGTAATGGAGTCTAATTACGCGTAATTTTATTTTTCCAACGCATTTTTACGATGACACGCAGTTCTTATTTTATGAAGCATCTGTATTCCCATACGATTTTATGTCCTTAATAAACTTGTGTTTAATTAGTTAAAGTAAGAATTAACTACCTCCTAGAAATTAATCTTATAAAATATAATAATAGCTCTATAAAAAAATAGTTTCGTACAATTTTTTTATTTTATTACTCATCCAATTACACTATGATAAGTAATAGTGTTTCTAAAAAACGAGTTTTTACGTGCTACGTGACATACGGCACGTGAATTGAGTCGTAGATAGTATACCTATCTACGTACCTCTGGTGTTTTTCCTGTTGTCTTTCGAAGTCGTACTTAACCTTGATGGTGTTTACCATCCGTTTGACCTCGGAAAACGTTATTGTAATGCCCAGGGCTCGATGAAACTCCTTTGTTCTCTACTACGAATCCGCAGGATTATGTAAAACACAATAGGTAGGGTATAATAATTTTTTTTGTGGAAACATTACGATTAAATAATAAGAAATCAAGATACCTAATTTTAAAATTTGTGGAGATATTTTAATAACTTTGATTTTCATGATTTTTTTTAACTTAACCTTTTCACCGCCAAAGTCTGATATATCAGACGTTTAAGTTTCGTGCCCTCGCCGCCAAAGTCTGATATATCAGACAAAATAAATATACATATTTTTTTTACTTTAATATCGTTCACCAAGCGTTCGCCATACGCCACGACATTAAAAAATTTCTTAATTGTGTGGTGGGCGTTTTTGACGAAAACTCTTGGCGCTAAAAAGGTTAATGCTGTCAAAATGCTGATAAAAAAAACACAATTCACATAGGTAGTTAGTTCACTTGAAAGTAATACATGAGTTTGTATAGTTTTCAAAGGAAAACCTTTCTACACGCCCATCGTTATATCTACGTTCACCTGACAGCGTAAAAGTGAAAGTATGTTTGTTTTTCCTTCTTGTTGAAACCGAGCAACAATGAATCGACATGTTTTTTTGCATAAGAACGCTTGGAAAGTGACGTAGGCTACCACGCAAGTGAAGTTACTTCCTTTAAGCTACTTATGTAGTTAAGGAACCACTTTATGAACCCAATAAGCTTATAACAGTTTACATCATAATAATACCTAATTAAAGTAAATAGGATTTTGTGTAGGTAGGTATCATGGATAAACAGGCCACGGTAGTAGGTATATTATTTATGGAAGCCATTTTGTAAACGGTAAAATGTGGTCGTATGCTTGGGGAAAATTATTGCTGAGGGCTGATTAATATCCTTAATTTTGACTAAATGAAAATACTACAGTTCAACTTAAGTCCGTCCGTTGAAGGGATTTAAAGTCAAAGTCAAAAATAGCTTTATTTCATAGAACATACAGAATGTTACTTAAGATACGTCAAAATAGTGAATTTATCATTTTTAACTTTGCGCCTATTTGCAAAGGTGCAGTCTTCCTCAAGAGAAGAATAGGCAAGTAACTCCGACTCCGAGGGTCGCCCATTTTAAGTCAATCATACTTTCCTTATGTCTAATTTTAATTGACTTGATATCTGAATTCAGTGGAGGCAACAGCGTACATAAGCGCAGTCGCGGCATTCGCAGTAGTGGTGTTGGTAGTACTGCTGTTCCTCGGGCGCCGCTGGTGCCACTCCGCCGTCGTCACCAGGAAGTGCTGTGATGACATCCTAGTGCCCAGAGTAACCGCGACTCGGCTCCCACTCGACAATGCTCAGTTTGGTTAGTACCTAGCTCGGTTTGTAGAGTATACCGTAAGCTCAGTAGAGAGGCCCTGTTTAAACGAAAGTCACAATATTTGTACAGACTGAAAAGCAAGGTGAACCTAGAGTAATTATTATTTTTAATTTTATTGAACTTTGTTCGAAGCTGAACTTTACAGAAATCCTTCATAAAAGTACAAAATTGAAGACAAAAGCTAGATTGCCTTTGATGTAGCTTGCTACGCCGTAGCAATTTACTACGACAGCGCTACATAAAGGTCCATAAAGCACTTTGTTAAGCTATAAAATGATTCATTCTTGTTTTTTCTATAGAAATCTTAGCTTCTTGGAAAGTATCTTTACTATGTATTTAAATACTTGTACTATACTTGATAATATCAAATATTTTTATCGTAGCAATAAAAACATAGACATATCGATAATCAAATCCATATTTTATTAACTTAAACTTGTTGTTTACGTGTTATAGAAGCAGCGAGCGTCATTAGCGCTAGGCTAGCGAGGAGTTGCCCTTTTTAATAATTAAGTAGACAAATGTAGACTTAGTCATGGTAGCCAGCATGTGGTGTCAAGGTCTCCTAAAGCTTTGTCCGTTACGACGTAGCTCGATAAAAAGTCCATATTTAGATTTTATATTATATAAATTTCGATACCATTGCTCGGTGTTGACTTTGACCGAGCTCTTAGTAGTGTTGGCCGTGACGTCCATTACTTAGGTACTGCCATTTTCTTAGAATTCTTTATTGATTTTAAAAAAAGTACCGAATGTAAAAGTGCAGTTAACGTTAGTTGAAGAAAATATATTGTATGTGCTCTACTTGTAAATATTATTCGAAAGGTATGTTCTTGCTAAAAGTAAGTTTCAATAGATACCTGTTACGTTTTTTTTAATAACGTCACTTTTTTAAATTACGAAACCCTTAAGTTTCATAAAATAGAATACTCATTTTTTTTAAAACAAAACTTGCTTAAGAACAGATTCTTGATATTTCATTTTTCGGCGTTTCAATGATACAGTAACAACTTCATCGTTAATAAAGTCTGTAGTTCGCCGTACGAGACACAGATGGCGCTAACCTACTCGCACGACGTAATGTACTTAGTAAGGGAATAAGAAATCTCGCCGCTTGATTTGAAGGCACGATAGCTCAGTTGGTTATAGCACCAGGAGATCTAATTCTGGTCAAGTCCCATTCGCGCCTTCCTCTTCTTATCGTGTAGGCATAGTCAAGTGTGTGGTGAACTTGGCTAACACTGGTGTCAGAGTTAAAACATTAATCTTTCCCTAAATTGATTTGTGAATATTCTTCAGACGGGTAAGCGTTTCAAATATACTAAACTTCATTGCTTTAAATAAAATTTTACTTAATATGACTTGAAACCCTTTTGATTTTAAGTTTCTTTAGCTCTACAGATGTGATTATTGAAAAGTCGCATAAAAATATTGTAATCATAGAATGTCGTCAAACCCTCAACACCGAGCATTAGGTTAGTTTCACACTTATAAACCCTAGTCTATAGTGTAGCTCAGTTCTGGTAGGCTATGCGTAAAATACTGACGTTGTCGTACGTCTGTGTTATAGATGCTTTGTCCAAACCGAACTACCCCGAGCGGGTTTTCGCGTTCGAGACCTCCGACTCGGACGAGGAACTGCGGTTGCGCATTCAGCAGGTAAGACGCTAGTGTCAACTATGTATTAATTAGTATTTTAGTTAAGGCGTTTCCTAATACCAAAGAAATACATTATACTTAATTACTTGAATACATCTTTGTTTCCTTAATTGCGGCCCAGGCAGTGTCTATGATACTTTTTCAAAAATGTTTTAACATCTTTTATTCAGGCAATCAACAGCTTATAGTAAAAAACAGCTTAACAATGTGTGTAACAATGTTTGTATTTTAAATAATTAAAACAATATACTTATTGAATTTGTGTTGAGTGCTAAGCCAGTAACAGATTTAATGCGTATATTAATGTTGTAATGCCCTTTTTAAGAAAGCATATAATATTTTACACTTTAATTTCTTTTTTATCCAAAGAAATATTGCTAACACAAACAAAAGCTTGTTTTAAGATTTTTATCTGTCCATATGTGGAACCCGCAGAAAGAATTTCAATATTTTTCATATCAGCTTCAAAATTATCGTTTTGAGAAAAGGAAACGCTTTAAATCTAGATAGATATTTTTGTTCATAATTTTTTTTAGCGAATATTAGTTTCAATTAAATATTTAAGAAATTAGAATAAAAAAATAAGAAATGAAATCAAAAATCGCTGAATGAAATTACGAAGAATTATTAAATTACTTCCTCCATTTGTAATATCAGTAAACGACAGCAGTGCCCTAGATTTTTTCCCAGAAAACTTTTCAAATTAAATATTTACAAAGAAAAAAAAAATTCAAACGCAAAAGCGTAAAAGTTACAGAATAAACGAATTAATTAACTACTTCGGATGTAATTTGTTCTTCTTGTTCGACCCTGGTAGAATGTTCTCGAGCTTTATCCTATAATACCTAGAGTAGAAAGTAGAATTTTTAATTAGTTTTAACTTTAATATTTACACTTTATCGTAGCTTCGGCGATAAGATTTGTATTTTATTCATTTTAAAAATAAATAAATAGTTTATTCGGGACCTATATAAACATAAGATGAAAATGAAATGGGAAACATTTAACACGTATCATTCAGCACCATTAGCAAACAACATATCACGCTATACATCTTTCAGGATAAGGAAGAAGTAGAATGTCACTATGAGGAAAAGAACGAAAACCTGGCGCCAGCGAAATTGGAAGTGGAACTAGTAGAGACAGCGTTAAGGGAGACCACCCTGCGAGAGACAAGGATAGACGATGTAATCCCGAAGAGAGCGGAGTACATCCACACGTTGGAAGCGCAAAGTAGCATCGACAGTGACGTCATTGCACATAATGTATGTATTTGCTTGGAAGAAATTGCTACCTTAGCAATAAGGCCGCCTTTTTGTACAGTCTACTTGCTTGTTTATTTATGTTTAGGTATGTAATTCTTGTTTGTTTCTGGTGTGCAATAAAGTATATAATAGGTCTTTACCTATGAAATAGCCGTTTTTCATACAATATTTTTGGAAAACTGAATTTTCCATACTAACGTTTTTGGATTTTTCTCGGGAATGCGAAATCCAAATTTAGCGAAATTTTGTGGGAAGGTTTGGACAACATTAAGTTAATTTTCATCACACTTACTTTATTGTAAGTTGTACCTGTAACAACGGTACAGCAAAAATAAGCAATGAAACGGGCAATGGATGAAACGAGCTATATTTGAGCTTCTTTTTCAGCAAATAAATCTAAAGTAAATATGTATTAATTTGACTCAATATCTCCGTTATATGGCCAAGTTAGTAATAACTGTTCAGCAAATAAATTATGAATAAAATAAAGCTTGAGAAAAAATCGTCAATTTCATAGGTAAAGAGCTATTATATAATTCATTCATTCACTGGTTTGACGGCGGGTTTGGTCAAATGGTAGTGACGCCATCTCTTGATCGACGTATCCTGGGCTGGATTTCCGGTGGAGCAAACATTTGTGTAAAAAGCAGATGTTTGTTTTCGGGTCATGGGTGTTCTTGTGTGGGGACACACAAGAACTACACAAGGGAAATTGGAAAACATTTGAGTGCATAGCGTTTATTGTGTATATTATTTATTATTAGCTTCCCACCCGAAACTTCGTTCCCGTAGGAATTTCTGAAATGGATTGTACTCATAAACCTTCCTTTGAATCGCTCCATACATTGGTGAAAACCGTATGCAAATCTGTTCATTAGTTTTTGAGTTGATCGCGTTCAGATAGACAGACAGAACGCGGCATGAGATTTTGTTTTATAATATAGAATGATAAGATGATGATTATTTGGTTGTTACAGAACGGTTGTTTGGGGTAAAACCAGTACGGTGCGAGCGAATCGTTTCTTGATTATATTATTTTTCCTCAGGATACCTCTCTGCTATGTGGCGACAGCAGCAGCCCTCAAGAGCGAGGGTCAGTGGAGCTGACGCTGCTGTACGACGCCCCCGTGCGGAGTATGACAGTGCACGTCTTACAAGCGAGGTCGCTCCCGCAGCGAAATCCTGGACAGATCTTGCAGAGTCAGGTACCTATGTGGATATTCTTTGTAGAATTTCAGGTACTGGTCCACAATTTTTTTTTTACCTGCCCATATACGTCCCCGCCGAGGGGCACGGGCCTTCCTTCGACCACTCATTACAATTAGAAAAAAGTATGGAACATTTATATGGAATGGAGCACTCTTTTAAACTTTGAAACGGTTCAACCAATTTTTATCAAATATAGCTCAGAACCATCTAGATTACGCCAGCTTTCAAATAAAAACTCGCATCAAAATCGGTCCATTCGTTTAGGAGCTACAATGAAACAGACATACATACCGATACACAAATATACACGTCATAACCCCCCTATCTTTTTGTCGCGGGTTAAAAAGGGAGAGGACCTAGTAGTTATATTCTCTGTTGATAGTATAAGTATATAACTTACAAAATAGGACGTAGGAAAACCAAAAGGTATTTCCACTTCTCTTAAAAGATTTAAGGATTTATAAAAACGATACATAAATATTGTTTAGATTTCAAAATACGGCAGAAATCTGGTGGTTTTCTTAACATTAATTAAATAAACCTTTATATAATAAATTCATAAATTTACTCAAATTTTCTCCGATCTAAAGGTTGATTGAAATAATATAGTTATTTTGTTCACAGTTTATTGACCCGAAAAGGTTAACAAAACTTATGTAAATGACTTTCTGTTGACTTTACATTATTCTTTGTATTCTGTTATTGGGTATTAGGTTGCCATCGAAGTTTTTACTCTTTTCTCGTCTTTATTGAAATGAAATGAAATATCAAATTATGGTGACAAATAAAAACAAATGTACAACACGGTAACAAATTATGGTGACAAATAAAAACAAATGTACAAGCGTGTTGCGCCAGAATTGGCATGCAATGCAAATAGAAGGTATTAAAATTGTAAATTAAAAAATAAATTGTAAAATGTAAATTGTTGTTTAAAATTGTTATTCCTTTATAGGTGCGAGTGGTACTTTTGCCTTTAAAGAAACAGAAGTTCAAGTCCAAGATACGCAATGGAGAAAATCCACAGTATATGGAGAGCTTTGTCCTCCATAAAGTCAATCCAGGTAAAAATAACCCACTCCGGCACTCCCACACATTCATTTTCATTGCCCTTCAAAGGGACTGCCGTACTCAGAGACGTCAATTAAAGTTAAGAAGTAATTAAATGTCATCCTATCCTTGTTTATATCAACAAGGGTGAAAGAGACAGAGTTTCATCAGAGTTTAAAAATACTTAACTTTAATTGACGTCTCTGAGTGCGGCAGTAACTCAGCTAGCGAAATTTTAGAGGGTGATTCTGCCTATGAATTTGAACAACTTTCCCCAAGGTCGCACCAGTTTTATGAAACGGCGACATTTTCTTTAATATTTTGACCTATGTTCCTTGGGGGAAGTTGTTTAGTTTAGTGTTGTAATTCACATCTTTAATTTTCTCTAACTAATTTAAAGTCACCCCAAACAATAAAGCCATGCTTATGCACCATTCATTATATGAAATATTGATTTCAAATGCCATATTAGACATCAAAAAAAGAAATCCTATTTTATTTAAGGTTAAAGCTAAAGAAAACCACTTGCCTGAAACAATTATGATGGGCCTTTTTACAGAGGACGTCCATGGCCTCGGGCTCCGCATCCGCATTTATGGCTGTGAGCGCATGCGTCGACAAAGGCTCCTCGGAGAAGCCATGGTCAGCTTTTCTACCCTGAACTTAGAGCTGGAGAACAGTTTGTGGCTCCAGTTAACGCCTAGGCAGCATCACCAGCCTACTAGCCTGCAGGTAACACCTTCGTACAGAAAATATACTTGAAAAAATAGTTGAATTAAAAACCCGCACGTCTAAGAATATTTCGAAAGACGAGCGATCCACCAACCCGCATTGGGCCAGCGTAAGTAAGTAAGTAAACGCGTTATTTGGGGGTACAACACAAACAAAACAGCATATACACAGCAATAAACGCACAAACAGCAACAACAAAAGCACAAAAAGTAACAACAAAAGCACACTCAGCACATATTAAACAGAAATAATAAATACAAGTACTTTAATGAACCGTGTTGTCTGTTCTGCACCCGCCAAAGCGACTCAGCGTTGTGCTATGGTCGGTAACCATAGCGCTGTTATTCTGTCAGAACCACCAAGATGTTTGAATGTGGTTTAATGTGGCCTAAATCCCCTTTGTGTTTCGAAAGGAGGCCCATGCCCCTCGATGGGGATGTAAGAAGAAGAAGATATTTATCTCAGATCAGTCTCGAGCATCTCTTTCGGCAGGATGAACGTATTCTTTTTGCTTCTGAATTATGAATCATAATTTACAAGGGCAAGCGGTCGAGGGCGGACGTCCCTGCACGTGCTCTCCTGTTATCCCAAACGTTGACGAAGTTTGCGACACCCGCGCCCGCGCCTTTGTTCCCAAGTTCGGTCGGCTATTGTTATACTGCGTACCGTTTGCATTTTAATACTGTGACTTAAGCGATAGATCATATTGGAAAGTTCTTAGTTTTATCTAGCCTCTATAGAATAACTCGTGACTCACTAAACTATATCGCGACTAGTGCCTTTTGTACCCCATATAATAATATCAGTGCATTCTGGTTCCACTCGGTAATACTTACGTCGCGCATCGCGTGCGTCATCCACACATCCAGTGTAGTTGACAGTGGAACTTATTAACGACGACCAAGACACAGAAACTTGAGCTAAGAACAGTGCGTTACACGCGCATCTTGAGGAAGGCGGAGAACCTGGTGAGCTCGTTCCATTGTAAAACATTTCTAGCCAAAAGGTATAATTTTTTTTCCAGCATCAACTCACAAGGCGATCCATTCCAGCAGCCTTTTGGATATAATTTTTTTTTTCAGCATCAACTCACAAGGCGCCGATCTAACCGACATAATTATTATTGCAACTTGTAGGACCCGCAGCATACCGTTTAGTGTTCCTGACCGGCGCTCCATATTCTTAAACCTAGCTTAACAATCCGGATAGGTGGTTATCTCTTAACTTACCTAGATTTTCCAGCTTGAAAATCTAGGGTACTAGGGAAATACGTAGAACGGCAGCTAGTGATTCACTCAATTAACGCCTAAATAAAGGAGCTCGTCATAGAGAACTTAAGAATAAAATTTGAATACACTTTCTTTTGCAATTTCACGCGCGTTGGACAGCACGACACCTAAATTAATTGAATATACACAGTAACACAAAATGACCCGTTGCGTCTCGCGATACAAGTTTAGGTCTCTTACGAAACGCTAAAACTAGGAATCCATTAGCAGTATTGTGTGCTTCAAAGACAAAGCCACCTGACACACTTATAACATAATATATTATTCGCATAATAAATTTATCATATCTTACTGATATACCATACGAATCACTAATCGCTTGGCCAATCGTAGAACACATCGCATAGGAATCGCTCAACTTGGGAACAAACCAACCTTATTTTACTAAGTGCGTTTTTTTAATTTAAAATAATACCGACTAAAAGCAAGCAAACGACCGAAGAACCATTAGTTTGCCTAGGTTTTACAATGGGGTATAGAGAAAAGGATAATAAAACAATAATACTATATCGGAGCCTGGGAAACGAAAGCTCATAAAGTTATATCCTGCTGTCTTTCAACTTGATGCGCCCGACGACTTTATAATTTTTAAAACTACTAAGCAAAGGACTCCACAGTCATTCGGTCAACATCTGGCTGACAGCAGCCGCCCGAAAACTATGGCAAGCCAGAACAATACAACCTTTTTTTTTAAATGCATCGAAAAAGACGGCAACTGCTTATACAGATCCATATGTAACCAAATGAATATTACGTTTTACCTAACGTTTGACCACGCAATGATTAGGAAGGATCTAGCAACCTAAGTGTCTGAAAACCGGCACGACCCACAAATAGAGCTAGCACTGCTTGATAACCTCACGGACACAACGCTTAGCATGGAACAATATATTAACCAACAATTCCAGGATGGATTCTGGAGAGGGGAAGGTATATTAATAGCAGCTTCGGAATATTATAGGGCTAACGTCCATGTTTAAAACGAAAATCTATTGGAGCCACTCATTTATAAGCCCCGTGATGCACCAGTACCCGGAAACATCTATTTACACTTCGGAAACAACCATTACAGAAGCTTGATACCCACCGATCAAGGAGCTTTATCCAACTACGAAGATGAGAATGTTTATGAGAAATGTAGTCCTGCAACAAACTCACACTTCCAAAAAGAATACGATGGAAAACTCTTTTTGCATTCCAATGAAACAATACCCGCCACGTTTGATAATCAATGTCACATTTCTACAGATTGCACCGGCCAGCGTCTAATTAGGTCATCACCGTAAACATAACACGATGTACCTACCCCCTGTACAAATTTAAGAACCGGCACATGGAATGTAAGAGGCTGTTCTAAGCTAAAAGATAGACACCATATCGATCAAGAACTGTCTAATCGACAGATAATAATAGCGGGACTTCAAGAGACACATGGCATCAAGAACTTTTTAATCAAATAACTACCACTGGATTCTTGGGGGCGGTAAACGCCCACGGGAAAAAATAGGAATCGCCATTCTTATATTAAAAACGACTCAATATAAAATAATTTCAACCCATCGTAAAGGATGTAACACTCTAGCAGTGCACTTAAAGATCAAAATCGCTACAACCGACAGTCCAGTAGAACTTTCCATTAGTACCACCTACGTCCCTTCATCATCAAGCTCGTGTTTGTCTCAAATTGGAATTTTGATTCACCAAAAACCTAAAAAAGCATATCCGGTTATAATGGGTGACTTCAACGCACATATAGGCAAAAACGACTCTAAACAATGCACTTCTAAAAGAACCGGAGAAAACTTATACCACAAGCATAGCAACTTTAACGGCAACTTACTTTTAAGTTTTGTTGAACAACACGAGTTAAAACTTAGCAAGTTTGGATGTAACACCTTTAGCAGTTCACCTAAAAATACAAAATGCTACAATTAACAATCCAATAAAACTTTTATCGTCACTTCTCACGTCCCAACATCATCAAGCACATGTCTATTCCAGATTGCTACTTTACTACGCCGGAGACCTAAAAAATCCTATCCAATTATAATAGGAGACTTTAACGCACACATAGGCATTAACTTTACAAAATAATGTAAAAGGACCGGGAACAACCTCTATCACAAAACAGCAATTTTAACGGTTATTTGCTTCTAAGCTTCTTACAGCAGCACAATTAAAAACTAAGTAATACTTGGAGAAGGCCCTCGTGCTGGACTACTTGGTTTCGTGGAAACCAACTTTCGCAAATTGATCATATTCTAACAAGTGTTAAGAAACCCGTATTTTTCAACTACGTTGTAGGAGAAAAAGGAAAACTAATAAACACAGATCACAAATTACTTTGGGGATCGATAGAAACCCCTAGCTTTCTTACTTCAAACACCAAGATACTGCAATTAATATGGCATTTAACTGTAAGAAATGCTACTAGGTATATGAACATTTACAAAGGGAATTCGTACAACACAAATTCCAAGGACTGATAGCCAATAAGATGAAAGTCTTACAAGAATCAAATACTTCCGCTCAAACCCATTCAGAAAAATTAGAAGTTTCCAATTGGAATGCTAGCTGGACTGATATCTACAACATACTCAAAGAAGCAGCTCAAGAACTACTGATGAAACCAACTCCGAGATCCCGCAAAAATTGCAGTCTTATTTATAAGATGCCTACAATGACTTATGGGCTCAATGTGGCAACATTAACCAAGTGTAACCGATCGAGATTAAGAAAATACGAAAGACAAATTTTTAAGGAAATGCTCAATGTATCAAAAGATTTCACGGAATACAACAAAGCAAAACAATAACGAAAATAATAAAAGTAAGTAGAATTTCATACTACGGTCACATAAGCAGACGCCGGAAACCACATCTTCTACGCTTATAATTATAAGGAATATAGGAGAAAAAGTTGGACGTCCGATCTTCACTTGTAGGGAATCGTATTGGAAAACGATTGCTGCAGATCGACAAAAAATAAAACAAGAAGCCGAGAATATATACAATGTTACAGAGACTGACATTGAAACGAAATCCGAAGACTTAGGTATTCTACTTCCAACCACATAATCAAGAATAAAAACAGTAAAATAGAAGATAAAACGAAGACACGTCGGTCGGAAGAAGAAACAATCCAGGACCATCAGTTACAGCAGCTCTATTCCCGCCCATTTATATATCACACACCAAGTATAGAATCTATCCTCCTTACGTTGGCTCGATGCTGGTATTCTTGTCGACTCACCTTTCCTATCCACTCCACATCCTGCTGCAACAGCCCCATACAGTCACAGACTCTATCTTATGGTGCCCCGTCGACCATTGACCGCGGCGATAGACAGATCGACTGTACTAGTTGGTACGAATGTCGGATCACTCAATCCATTACATTTTTGAAATGTAGCATGAATAGTGGGATTTGTGCATTCGTGCCACAGTGGCCAGACCGAGGTGATTATCGTCGTTGAGTCTTTGTGGCAGAACTGCTGGGCGGGGTGGCCATTGTAACGGTAACGGTAACGGTAACGGCTGAATTATGAATCATAATTTACAAAATACGTGAGATGCTAAATGAATTAAAATGTTACTTGGTTAGCTATTTGTCTGCATATTGAAGCTTTTATTTTAAATTTTTTTTCTTCCCGCGAATTCGTCTGCCTGGTAAAGTAGCCTGTTTCCATCTACGTATGTTGGGATGTCTTTAAATTAATTAGAGAAAATTAAGGATGTAATCAGCTCATCAAACTGAACTTTTCCGAGGAAAATAGGTCGTAATGCGAAAATAAAGTTTGCCTGGCCGTAATCTTCAGCGATCAGTAGATTTCATGAGAAGTAAAAAAATTCAATAGTTCGTAGGGTACAGTTGTTTAGTTCCATTCTTAGAATCACTCCCTAAACGCTAACCAATTTATAACAACCCCCATATAAAAGAAATCTGTCTACTCATCAAACATCCAAATCCATGCAGTCGTTTCGGTGTGAAAGCGGAACAAAGAAATCAATTCATAATCATTCTTTCAACATTCATGTGAGTGTGACTTAATGTTATGCCAGAGTTATTATTTCTAGCTGCCAAAACTGGAACTGAACCGTTCCATAACCGGACTCCTAGCGAGTCCGTCATCCATCGCCACGGTCACGTTGCCAAGCGCTACCACCCCCGGAGGTGGAGAAGCGTGTAGTTTGGCTCGATCGGACTCCGCGTCATCATGCTGCAGCGCTCGCTCTGCCCCGGAACTGCTTCTGGGGTTACAGTATAACTCCACTACTGGGCATCTTTCTGTCGAGGTGAACATACATTTACAAGTTGTTTCAAAACTACCCAATAAGGAGGAAATCCAAAATTAAATTAAAAAGTGAAATGGTCGCAACTCTAATCACTCTAATCAGTTGCACAATCTGACATCTTTCAAAATGAAAGTTTCATATAATTAAGATGACTTTACTTGAATTATTTGAAATTTGTAATTTTTTTTACTAATTTTGTAGATATTTTTAAAACACGTTTTATTCACGTCTAAGTATATGCAATTAAGAAAAATGATTTTGACAAAAAAGCATCTTAAAAAGGTTTCTATCAAATGCCTTTAGAAAACTTTACGTAGCAAAGTTATGACTTAAACCTAATGAAATAATTGTGTTCATTTACTTTCATGTATTGTACCTTTATGGATTTCATAACCTTTCTGAGTATTACCAGTGACTTTTGCGTGAAAGAAATTGAACTTCATATACTTCAAATTTCTAGCTTATTTAGATGACATCATAATAAAAATACATTATTCAACATATTCCGTACTGGGAAAATCTAGCCTTGCAAACTTAGAGAAATGACTTCAAATAGCACTATCTAGATAGCTCAAATGATTTTTATTACCTACTTGACCTACATTTTCAGGTGATAAAAGGCACTCATTTCCGCAAGCTGTCTCCGAACAAGGCTCCAGATACGTACGTGAAGTTATGCCTCATCAGCTCGCTGGGCATGGAGATGGGTCGCTGCAAGTCTACCACCCGGCGCGCGCAGTCCAACCCGCTTTACAAGGAGCTATTTATATTTCAGGTTAACTCTTATTAACTTGTGAGAGTGTGATTCCCAGGGAATCGTGTGCAAAGTTCAAGAACTCTAAGTTTGGCAGAAATATTTATTTGCGGGAAAGATTGACATCCTTCCATGCTGGACTGGGAGTGAAAGAAAAAATTAGAATGTGCCAGCTACCTACTCTTCCCAGGTACACAATAAAATTTGTAAGTGGGATACGAGGGTTTTGCTGTATAATGGGCGAAAGGCTGACCATTATACAACTTTTTGTATCTGATAACCCTCACAATTATTGTCAAACGTGGCATGAAGTAGTTCGCTAGAACCACTGTTGTTCTTTATAGGCGTGAACCTATTATATGTGTATGTAAGATTGACTTAAATTCTAAATCATTTGTAGGAAAGGTTGGGCCACTCATATATTCGTGAATTGTCTAGCATTAATTAAACATTTGATAACAGGTAGCTCTATTCCAACTGAGCGAGGTGACGCTGATGGTGTCTGTGTGGTGGCGGCGCAGCGTGAAACGGAACGAGATGGTCGGCTGGTTCTCGCTGGGACACAGCCCCTCGGGGAGGGAAGAGGAGCGACACTGGACCGAGCTATGCGAGCGACAGGGAGAGCAGGTTAGTGTCTTAATTATATTATTTTATTTTTGTTTTAACAAATTGGGAGACACACAGCATTCAATAGATTACCGGACATAGAATGGCTTAATTATCACAGAAGCCAACAAACTAAAATCTATTACATTACCGTCTAAGTTATAGATTGTACATTGGCAATACAATTACAAAACCAGACTCAGACATAGTTTAATGTTATAAATATATATGTTATATCGATGATTTTTTGAATTTATAATGGCTTTGGTTTATTCTCAGAATTTATGTCAAACGTGGCATCAAGTGGTTCTAGAACCATAGGCGTGAGTGTATGTATGTATGTAAAAATGCTTTTACATGGGATAAGAATGCCTGCGATTCTGTAAGCGCTTTATTCACTTTTTCATTCAGGGCACGCTTGCCATCAACTTGTAACATTAATTGGAATAGCTTTTATAGAAATTTTGCACAAGATCAAGAAAAGTGTCAATTTTCAGGGGAGACCTTTACCTAACAGTAGCAGTTCGTCGAGGGAAAAAATATTATAATTCTACGATTTATTGAGTGTAACAGGCATTCTTGTTTGTTCAGGTACAACGGTGGCACGTGCTGTTAGACTCCTGACGGTCTCTGACTTAACGAGCGGACTCAGCGCTGCTGGCTTGAATTTTCTTGATGTTTGAAGGCGCCTCGAATGGCCACACTCTTTGGCCTCGCCGCTGCTTTCCTGCGCCATTTAACTCGCAAGCCCAGATTTAAATGGGTTGCGCCGATTTGCGCGTTTTCTACGGCCTTCGTTTTCCTCTAATTTTCAAACATAAGGAGTCTTTGACACGACTTTCCAAATTTTAATGGGGGAAACCATTATCCAAGATGTATAAGATCGACATAATTGTCTATTTGATGTTAATGTTTTGGTGCGTGTTTTATGGGTCGTTTGCACTATGCCTTCCAAGAACACAAGTCCACTGTTTGTATTCTTGATTGTGAATACTGAATACTGTGTTTAAATTAAATAAGTTCTGTACCTTTTGAAGGCACGCACATTTATGACTGAATGGGAGTTTTGGTGTTGTAAGATAAGAATTTGTAATAAAAAAAAACTGTTGTACCAAAAAAAAAGCGTATAAAATGCGTAAAAAATTAAAATAACGGAATTGTATGAAGAACACTTATAGTTGTAAACTGTTCTTTTATGTATGATATAGTTCTTTGATTTCGATTTGAATGTTTGTATGAAGTAGAATTTACATGATGAAGACTTGGAGCGCACAAGACATGTGAGAAATATAATTAATTGATTAAAAAATGTATTTGATATTAATGAAACTATGATATTATGAAACGGCAAACGTTATAAGTATAAATAATACATTTGCTAAACTTAACTCTGAAAACCTCCATCAAGTTATTTTATCGTATTAAACTAAGCAAACTTAAAAAATATTTCAAAAATGTGTTATTTCAAAATATTGAAAATAAGTTTATACATTTTCTTAGTAAAATACTCAAAATAATCTCGCATTTTTAAAATAATAGCTAGCCTTTTGCTTCAAGTCCTCTGTTACACATTTAAACTAACCTTTATTGAGACAGTATTTTCCTACCTCATAGCTTCAGCAAATTTTTAGGGTTCCGTAGTAATCTACGAACCCTTATAGTTTCGCCATGTCCGTCTGTCCGTCTGTCCGTCTGTCCGCAGGTTTCCTAAGAAACCCTTGGTACTACAGAGCTGAAACTAAACATGATTATACATATGAATCACGCCGACAGAACTGTAGAGTAAAATCTTAGAAAAAAAAAATTTTCGGGTGTCTCCCATAGACGTGAAAGGGCGATGAATTTTTTTTTTCTCGCCAATATCATTGAGTGGGGTGTCATAGGATAGCATTTTAAAAGATAGAAGGGGTTTACTAAAAACGTTTTTCGATTTAGCACTCCGTTTGCGAAATATAAATTTTTAAAGTGAAGATTTTTGTCAAACACAAGTGTCCCCCCCCTCTACCTGCTAAACGGTTGTTTCTAAAAATGTGAAAAAATTCACGTTGGTAGAATATATAACGAAATTAAAAGGAAAACTATCACACATAAGTTGGTCCTTCAAGTTTGCGAGTAATAGTCGACCAAGTGCCAAACACTGTTGGGATTAATAAGAATGTATTTGAACCATGCTGCTACGGAACCCTACAATGCGCGTGGCTCGACACGCTCTTGGCCGGTTTTTTGGAGTTTACTTTGAACCATAATTACTTAATAATTCAGATAAAAGTAAGTTTGTATTCCAGTAGATGCTGGGTATATACGAGCAACACATTTGTGTAAAAAGTGGTCGTTTGTTTAAATTTTGTGTGTACGAGTATTTTTAAATGTTTTTTATGTCAACAAAGGTCTATCAATTGACACCTTCTTTTTTTTGAGAATTTACAAATGACTAGTGTAGATATCAAACCAAGACCGTAGTAAGTATTGTATGTTATTACCAACTTAATCTGTGTGTTCACTTAATATGCAGAAAAAATTGTGCTGAATTTTTATCATTAAGATTTACTAGTAAATTGAGAGCATGTTGGTGTAATATTTAGTTTCATGTTTTTCTGGAAAATGGCTTGTTTAGCCGAGTTTATTTCTCGTTCTTTGAAGGAAAACTAGAATGTACATTTCCGTAGCTTTTTTATTTTACTTTAAAATAAATTAAGCAATAATTAGTAAAATTTCGTTATAAAGATATTAATGTCTGTTTTCTCCAATAGGTTATAAATATAAGTTTCTGAGGATTCAATTATTTATTGAAACAACTTAATTCAAGAAATTAATTAAATATGTAATGCTATTTTATAGTTACATATTGATAAATTGTTTGTTAAAAGGCGCGATATGGGCGCAATAATAACACAACTGACAGAAAAGAAGTATACCTGTTCAATGCTATTCTTTAAACAATGTGCGAGGCATAGTAGACAGATAATTATAATTTGTTAAAATACGAGAAACTCTTCATAAAAACGGGGCCCTATGTTAAATACGCCTTGAGATTTTATATGTAAATAGATATTTAAGTACTCGTAAATATGTATGTCAATTGTTTGTTTGCAGTGGTAGGTGTAATTTATACTGAAGTTTTTTTCCAAACATAAAATTGATATTAAAATCGTAAATCGAAATATAAATAAATCGATGAATTAAGATAGTATGTAGATTAGTCATATTATGTTGGAACTAGGTATATACCGACATTGAAACTACCTAGCATTAATCAAGAATTATACTGTAGTATACTATTCAGTACTAGGTGTAATGAATTATTGTTTTTTGAGAAGATACTTTAATTATGCTAAATTTATTTCAAATACTTCTTTAGAGACGTATTTAAGAGAACTTTATAATATTCGCTATTTAAATAAGTTTGTGGTTTTTGAAACTGACCAATGTAAAATATACAAAAATACTGTAAAAAAAATGAACAGTGTTGAATTGCAATCTTTATTCAGCAAACGTGAAATTTTTTATAAAAAGTTTAGGTGTCGTCTGATATTATAGAAGAAATAAATACCCACTTATACATACATCATGGACTTAAATCGTTATTAAGTCGATGATCAAAATAAAGTGATCCATTGACGTGTTATTTAAAAAACTGAATTTGTACAGATTAATACTTTAGATCTTATTAATTCGCTACAGATCGATAGATCTAATCATAGAACTAACCGCAATGAACGATTTATTAAAGATACTTATTACAACTAAATATTTGCCCATTATAAGCCAAAAAATAGATGAAGTACCCGCTATTTTTACTCATAAAGTGAATCTCTTACCTACCTGTTTACTAAGTATGCATACCTACTCCTTTACCTGCTTGAAACTATAGATTAAGAATACCAGATTAAAATACTTTTTCATATACATATATATTTCGTTATTCAAAATTTTATTTGATTTTTATATACTTATATTAAACAAAGTTACAAGTTTTATATATTTAAATTTTAGATATTTTGCAGTAAACTTATTCTCGTCTTCGTTACCAATGAATAATTAACAATATTTAAACTTTTTAAACTTCTGAAATGAATATTGATTTCAAAAATTGAAATAGATCTGATGCCTATTGCTGAAACAATTTGTATTTGCAATATTATAATAGTGATTTATGTACAAAGTATTATAAATTTCACAGTTTTCTGATAATTACTTAATATTAAGTACTGGAGTTTTTACGATTTCCATAAAATTCTGTAATGAATACCTATTTCAAGTTTACCAGTTATTTATGTGTATGTTGATCGAACAGAGAAAACTGTTGAATAATTATAGATAATAATGATGATGGAACACTTAAAGACATAATGTACTTGCATGTATCAAACATTTTCAATAAATTCACTTTATACATTTTTCCTAAAAATTTGTTTTATTAAAATCCTTATAGACATTTTTTTTCTTGTGTTTGTGTATTTCGCTCTACTCACCTTGTTTCTAGTCTATTACCTCATTTAACTAAGTAAGCCTATTACGCTCACGCAAATTGCCACAAAACAGACAAACACACTTTATTAAATAGATTACGTATATAAGTAACTAGAGTTAATTCATAGTTATAACAATCTATTAAATTTCAAGGTAGTATTTTAATTAAAAAAGGATACGATTTAAAGCTAAATACAATATGTACTTGGAATTGACAAAGTCCACTTGTAATTAAATACTGTTTATTTATTAATTTACTATCGATAATTAACCATGGCATGACTGCGGATCAATTTAACTAATTACTCATATCTACACGCCATTTGGTGCTACAGTAAAACATAAGCACCTACTACTATTTACCTACAATGATTCAGTGTTTAACACTTGAAGTTTAAACGTTTTAAAATTTTGAAATAAAGTTAAATAGATTCTTCGCTAAAATTAATTAAAGTTAATATTAACGCTTATATTATTTATTGGAGTAGGCAGAACCTCTAAAAACCTGATCATTGATAGCTGTGACTTATTATCTACACTAAATATTCTTAACAAAGCAAATTAATGTAGTACCTAATGATGAAAGGTACTTTCAGATCACTGCTCCGTAGGTTTTGCTCCGACGGCTCTATTTTAGGCCTGAAATATTTTTATTTGTATCCCGACAAGGCGTCCAGGTAAAGTTAATATATTTTAATTATATTTTGCAACTATGGATAGTAAATAAAAAAGTGACTGAAATTCTTTTCAAGGGGTTGAATTTAATCAATCAACCAACATTTCCCATGATAAGGAAAATTTGCTTTGTTCCCAGTAGTACCTATCAAACTGTACCACTTGTGGTTCTAGTGGGAAAAATCGTTCTCTTTAGAATCACTATCATTAAAGTATAGAGTAGAAATAGGCTGAAAGAAGAAAAAAGGCTGAAGAATCTAATTAAAAAGAATGGTTTTATGAAAGTTCAGAGGGAAAATGCAAAACACGATAAATCTTCTGCGTTTGACTTAATACTCACCAGTGTAAAATATAAATTAATTACTTATTTGCCTAATCCCCTCGAACTTTCACAATTTTTTCCCGGGGATCTCCACATTGATCAGACCTTCCGGAGTATAAAGTATCTACAAAATTGAACAGTCCTTTTACTTGCTGGTAAATTTTAAATCCATCTTCTAGATGCTTCTGGTTTACAATCGTGGGGTTAATAATTTACTTCGCATGCCTGCTGACATACCTCCTGTACCATCGGTTCATAGCCATGCCCACGCGTATCACCATCGAGAACCAGTTTGAACCTGTGGCCGAGCTGCCTTACCCCGCCATCACGCTGTGCTCGCCTAACCAGATGACATCGAAAGCCTTGGTACACTTCGATGAAACTCTTGTGTAAGTCAAAATCAGTCTAAAATTAAGCATGAGTGCGAGGGATGGGTAACCCGGCCCGAAGAAGTGAGCTACATGTACATGTAAGGGTGGTTCTTTTAACACAGTCTCATTTACTCTCATCAACAGTGTATGGACGATTTTTATAAGTCACTAGCTTTCCGCCCGCGGCTCCGCCTGCGTCCTAATTTTTTTTTAATAAAAAGTATCCTATAAACCTCACGGAGCCCGAGACCTTTCCAACGAATGCAAAACCGTGGAAATCGGTTCGTGCGTTCTGGAGTTATAGCGTCAGGAAGGAAAACCCGACTTATTTTTATAAGTCACTAGCTTTCCGCCCGCGGCTCCGCCTGCGTCCTAATTTTTTGTTTTTTAAAGTATCCTATAAACCTCACGGAGCCCGAGACCTTTCCAACGAATGCAAAACCGTGGAAATCGGTTCGTGCGTTCTGGAGTTATAATAGCGTCAGGAAGGAAAAACCGACTTATTTTTATATAGTAGATGAGATGAAAGATTGTATCTGCTCTACCCAGAAAAAGTCCATCCATACACTAACGCCATTCGGAGTAGGCAGACTGTCATGTAGTTCTAGAACCACGACGCCACTTATGACATTCATACTGAGGGTTATTAGATGGAATATGAATATAGTGGTGATAGGTTTTTTTCAGTGCACATAATTTTTTTGGTATGGAGTGCTCTTACTGCAAAATTTTAACTATTGCATGTCTCATGAAGAATCGTGTCACGCCTTTGTCTCATTTAGGATAGGCAGAGACCACCGATTGCCACTTACTATGATCCAAACATTCCTTTACATTCATAATTCCCTTCATACATGCTCTTCGGATTCGGGTACTCCTAACACGGCCTTTTTTCAATACATCACCAACTTGGTCTAAGTACGTTGATCATAGATTTTTTTTCAGTAATGGTAACCGTTCGATCGACTTAGAGTATGTCCTTCCACAACTCCTCGGCTTCTACCATTACGTCGAGCTGGACCAAGAGATGCTGTCACAGCTCCAGATGCTCATCACTCTAAACAGATACTCGGTTAGTAACGTATGGGCCCCGCCTGTCACCAATATTTATTATTCATTTTTAATTTATAAATATTTTTATTCATGTTAACAATATATTATATTTATTTATATATTTTATATATATGTATTATCAATATAATTAGTGTAGCGTTAAAGTAGATATTATTAGTTAAAATTCCTTATTGCGCAAGTACGCCGATCCTGCGATAAGTCTCCTTTCGTTTCTCTCGAGGGTTAGCTGGAAGAAATCTCTCTAAGGGATAAGCTCGCCTTTGTACATAGTTTTCTTTGTGTCCATCTCTTTTGTTTTGTAATTTTATTATGTACAATAAAGTGTTTACATACATACATACAATAATTAAGTAATAGCTCTCGTGTTCTCTTCAACTGATGCAATTTTTAATTCAAACCGTTTAACTCACTTTACTTAAAGTCAGCGTAGGGCCGACAGTTCCGATCCTATACGATACCTTCATCAGAAAGTAAGGCAGGTTCTGCGCTGGCGACCGCCTCGTATATATGGGTGTTGGGTAACACTCACGAATCGTTTACCTACATAAAACAACATTAGCTTAGCTAATACTTAAATGGTGGAATCTACCCACAAGTTATTATATTTTTTTCCGACAACGTCAAGCTAAGGAGAACTCCTCGTAAATACCTACTTTGACGCGCGATGTATGTTGCTGAATTTCGTGTTTTACACTGATATAATTGTTTTTTTTAAGAAAACTGAGTAAAATATAATAAATATTAACATTTTAAAGCAGAAAATACTTAAAATCTATAAAAAAGATCACAAGATTTTTCCCGACGAAAATTATTCAGAATTAGTTTTTCCACTCCGATCAACTGAAAGGATCAACTAGAAACTGTTCAACTACACTGGGCGTCAAAAATAAGTAGTACAGTTTTAAAATTGCGATTTCTCCCAAACTATAAAACTTAGACCTTTGAAACAAAAAAGGTTAAAAAGAAAATTTAATCTTATTCAATAAAAACTTCATGCATTATAAGAACTTATAATGCTTGACTTTAAAAAAAACGAATAAATAAAAACACTTTTTTTAAACTGTTGAAAGGTGTTGTCTTACTTAGGATTTTTGTGTTTGACACATTCGCTGCTGATAAAGCAATTGTAATTGAAAAGCATAGGTATCTTCAGAGAGTAAATTTGACTAATCATGCCTCTTTCACCAGAAGAATGTGCAAGAATCTTAGCTTTTCTCGAAGTGGGCATCAGTATGCGTCGTACTGCAAGGAGGGTGGGTGTAACTTTAAGAACGGTTCAGCGAGTAAAGCAAAGGTACGAAGAGACTGGAAACCATCTAAGGAGACGAGGTAATGGCAGACCCAGGTGCACAAGTACCCGAGAAGATCGCTTTATTGTTTCCACTGTGTTAAGAAATCGACACCTTAATGCAGTTGAGGTTCAGCAACAGCTTCTTCGGACCCGAACAGACTACATCAGTGAGAGTACAGTGAGAAGAAGACTTGCTGAAGCTAACCTGAAGCCTCTAAGACCAGCAAATGGCCCCAAACTTGAGACAGAGCATCGCGTAGCAAGACTACGCTACGCCCGTCAACACGTACAATGGGGCGAAGAAGAATGGGCTAGAGTTTTATTCACAGATGAGTCTCGATTCTCTTTATACACTTCAGATGGACGGCGGAGAGTCTACAGACGACCCGGTGAGCGATACATTCAAGCTTGTATCTCGGAAAGAGTCCAATATGGCGGGGGCTCTGTACACGTATGGGCTGGTATCTCTTCAGAGAGTCGCACAGAGCTTGTGGTAATAGAAAATGGGACTTTGACTGGTGAAAGATATGCCTCGGAGATCCTCAACGAGTATGCAGGGCCATATTTAATAAATATGGGTGATGGAGCCATCCTAATGCATGATAACGCCCGGCCACACACTGCTCACCACGTACAAGAGTACATTCAGGAGGTTGGCATCAACTTGATGGCTTGGCCATCGAGAAGCCCAGATCTCAACCCGATTGAACACGCCTGGGATGAGCTTGGGAGGCTAGTCAGAAGGCGCAGTCCACCTCCTGCCACACTCAGGGCTCTAAAACATGCGCTGATAGAAGAATGGGAAAATATTCCCCAACACCGCCTCCGAAACTTAGTGTTCAGCATGCCAAACCGGATCCAAGCTGTAATTAGAGCCCGAGGCGGCAACACAAGTTATTAAATTGTGAAAAAGTTCCAAAACGTGAAAATTAAGTGGTTGACATATCGTTAAAAATTGATACTTTTTAGTATTTATCTTAATTTTAAGTTTGAAACTTTATTCATGCCAAATAAAATATAACTTTAATAAACTTCGTTAAGTTTACTATAAACTGCTTTTTATTTCATAAGTGTAACTACTATAGTTTAGGAGTAATTGCAATTTGAAAAGTGTACTACTTATTTTTGACGCCCAGTGTATTTTTCTTCCGAACGGCTCAACTATTTGGTTGATCGGTTAGGAAATTAAGGGATTAACTACTTTTTTTTCCGAAAGGCTCAACAAATAAACAATGATACTTATTGCTGGTAGTGTTACTGGCCACTTCAAATATTTGATTAATGATGTCCTCCAGCACAAATACTTCGTTCCCGTGGGAATTCGGTAAAATTATAGCCTATATGTTAATCCAGGGTGTCAGCTACCTCCATACCAAATTTAATCGAAATTGGTCTAGCTGTTGGAGCGTGAAAGAGTAACAAACATCCATACATCCTCGCAATCTTTCACATTTATTATATTAGCAAGGATAAGGATTAGTAAAATTAAGCTCTCTACCTGTGAGGATCTGTAATTGGCTTATTGTTTTTAAAATGTTGAACACTATGTTTATTATAAGCTGTTGAACCTCCATTTAAATAAATAAATAAAAATAAATAAATAAGCTAACATTGTATTTGTAAATTAACTATCGCCAACTATTTTAAAAGTTACCCAATATAGTGAGCTTAGCATATAACGAAGATAACTTATAAATGTATGTGTATGTATGTATATTTAATATATATATATATGGATATTTTTATAAAGTATTTTGAATTGTATTGGTTAATTATAATTTTCTGTTTTGTATCTTTTTCGTGATTTTGTGCACGTTTTACTCGCCTCACTTCGCCCAATCTCTCTTGGTAAGTAGGTCTGCTGTAAAAAAATTCTTCATAGAAATAAGCAGTGCCTGTAGTGTCGTCTCTCTTTGTATGTTTCTTTCTGTATGTCTATTGTGTACAATAAACAGTAAATAAAACACTCAGGTACCAGAAGTGATGGTGCTGCTGGCCCAGCAGTGCGAGGACTTCCTGCACACCTGCTACTTCAGAAGACGCCAGTACCCCAGGTGCAAGGGACTGTTCTACCCAGTGCTCACTAAGAATGGACTCTGCTGCATTTTTAACAGCATGTACCGGTACAAGACTAACAAAAGGTAAGTCCAACATTGGATCACTTCCCCTGGATTAATCTCGAATTTTTCATACATATGTGGGGTGATTTCACGCCGCTCGCGCCGCTCCGCTGTCAGAATGTGATACTTTGCTGGTTTTCGTGTTTTAAGCTGTTTATTTTATTTTATTTTATTTTATAGGTGTACGAACAGTTTACAATGTTAAAAAGATATGGACACAGTTTAATTAGTTTTTAACTAGACTATAAACCTAAAGTAGTACACACAGCATGTTTTAGGTTTTAACAGCGTAAACATGACATTAACTTCAGCAGGTGTATTTTAAAGTATCATGCAGGAGATAATTTCTGACTCTCGGTGATTTTTATTAAAGTCTCGGTAATTTTATTATTCTTTCTTGTTTAAGTGAAAACTTCTCGGCGTTGGGCACTTTTAGTATGGGGAAAAAATGTTAAACTCGCGATGAACTCGCGTCAGATCGTCAGATGTCACGTGACCCTGATCGAAAATGCGTAGGATAGGGTTGCCACCTTTTTGAAGTGAAAACTTCTTTAGCAGCGTTGTGTACTTTGAAGTATGGGTGGAAACCCGGACGGATGGCAGCCCTATGGTAAAATTATCTCTGTGACAGATGTCAACGATGTCAACGATTATTCGCATATATGTAGTTTTGTCGAATAATCGTTGACATCGTTGAATTGAAAGTAGACAGTTTGGTCGAGTGGAAAAGTTGCCAGATTGTAAGCAACAGGTCGAGGGGAGGACGCCTTTTCTCTCAACCTTTAAAGATAGTTGATACTTGGCTTGTTACAAAGCTCAGATAGTCTAGTACTAGCAACAATAACTCACGAGTAAAGTACCTACTAACGTATTTGTGATACTTCAAAACGTTTGGTTTTCAGAAACGAACACGACATGCACTTTAAGCCTCACCAGGTGGGCACTCCAGGTCTTCAGCACTCTCTGACCGTGCTGATGGACTTCCACCCAGAGGACGCCGTGGACGGTACCCTACCCTTCGCCGGCTCTACTAAGGTAAATAGATATAAAAACATTTATTCCATACATAATACAATAACGCCTCTAATTTTTTCGGGGTAGAAGTCTAGAACCACTTGACGTATCTTCTGATATTCATTTTTAAGTAAAACTTAGAATAATAATAATAATAAAATTGTTTATTGGAAAACTAGAGTGACAATAAATGAAACTTAAGACTAATAAGACAAATTAATAACTATGCCTGAACTGGACTAAATGCCTGTATCTCAGGCGGTAGAGATCTAAATTAGGAATAAATAACCCAAGCAAAAATTGTTTAAATTTGACCGGCAATGACCGGCACGTTCTAAGTTTTACTTTCAATTCATTATTACATATCATTTATACCCAACATACAAAAGTCAGCCTTAAAAAAAACCGCATTGAATACGGTTCATTCGTCTATGAGCTACCATACAGAAAGACACACAGATACATACGTCAAACTTTTAACACCCTTCTTTTTTGTCGAGAGTTAAAAAAAAAGGAACTAGTGTTTATATTCTCTTTTGGAAGTAAGTATAGGCCTTACAAAATAGGCCGTTGGAAAACCAAAAAAGATTTCCACTGTTAAGATTCATAAAAACGATAATATTTAGGTTTCAAAATTACATTAGTTTTTTAACTGTACGCCTATTCGCAAAGCTGCAATCTTCCCCGAGAGAAATAGGGAAGAAACATCTAATCTGAATCAACTCTAGAGCTGAGCAGTGTATTCTCAGTGAGATACTCGTAAATTATACTTTACAACGTGAATGAATAATGCAACGGGTTCAACTAGTAATATTCAATGGGGTTCAAGAGAATAATTAACCGTGCATGTATTGAATCCAGGTGATGTTCACGGACTGGGCAGAGTTCCCCGCTGATGATGAGTCCCTGCTGGTGGCTTCCAACACAGAGTCCTTCCACATCATACATGCCACTACCACCTACTGCTCTTCTGACGTCAAGGAACTACCTCCTAGCAGGTTATAAATGTACTCTCACCTTGGGCGTCTATTCCACTAATCAATGGCGTCTTGATGGCAGTTGAATGACAATGGTGACTAATGGTGACCCATTCAGGTAGTGAAAGTCGGGGAAATTGTCATCAAATGTATGAGGTTGGACAACCATCCCGACTAGCTGCGCCACCGCCAACTGTTCCAAATTAATTCTTAACAACTTGACATTCTGTTGGCGAGGGCGCTGTCATGAAATGATTGGAATTTGGATAGTTCTCTATCTCGCCACTATTTGTCATTCCACCGCCATTGAGATCCGATTGATTAGTGGAATAGCCCTCCTCAATTTGTGTGTTCTTTCGACATGTTTTTTTTTTGTTTCCTGCATTTATCTAATTTCTTTTAATCCCTATCGTGGAAGACAGAGCATTTTGTGGTTCACATGCCGCCACTTTTGACATACATTGCATTCTGAAGGATTAGTACTATTATTTATTCTGTGCTGAAGGTTAGAAGATGAAACATGAGTAGAATATTTTGGTGATAGGTTGTACAGCTTTTCGCCCACGATACAGCAAAACCGTCACGTCCCACTTACTGGCTTCTATTTTGTGCCTGGGAAAAGTTGGCAGCTGGCTCTAAGTTTTTTTTTACTCACAGTCCAGCGTGAAAGCTTAAACGAAAATTTAAACGTACAAAAAAATACTATATTTAAATTACGATATAACTTGCATCGCGTTGATGTCTTTTCTATGGAATTTATTCTCCGTTGAAAAGATTTCAACGCGTTAAACATTAGTTGGACATACCAATTATTTCACTGCTCCACACTCATACAGGTCCAATCAAAGGTCTTCAACGCATCCTAAAGTTTTATGACATACTTAATAAGTCGCTCACTATAAAATTATAAATTATAAATGTCAAAATTACTTTTAATTCGTTTTTCCTTCTTTCACCTTTTGTAGTATCGGAGCAACGGATCATTATGATTTTTGCATAAAGATAGGTATTTGAGGGCCTTGGGTTTCAGACTTCTTTCTTTTAAACACGATAAATTTTTTTTTGACGGCGAGTTGGGGCGAGTGGTAGTGGCGCTGCCTCTTGATCAACGGGTCTAGGGTTCGATCCCCAGTTGGAGCAAACATTTGTGTAAAATACAAAGCAGATGTTTATTCTCGGGTGATGGATGTTTGTGTCTTTATGTTTGTTCCGAGGGACCCACGACACAAGGGAAAGTGTGGACCTTTGAGTATAGCATTTTATTAAGAAAAAAATAATAAAAAAATCTGTCTTTTCCAGTCGAAAGTGTTTGTTCGAAGACGAGCGCCATCTGCCCTATTTCCGGCAGTACCGCAACTCCGACTGCGACCTGCTTTGTCTGGTGCATGCCGTCGAGAAAAAGTGCCACTGCCTGCTTTTCTACCTGCCGCATCTGCGCATGCAGCAGGTTTGCGATTTCACGCAGATACTGTGCATCGCTGAGGCTAAGTGTGCGTTATACTTCTTCTTATCGTGAAGGTATAGTCAAGTGTGTGGCGAACTTGACTAACCCTGGTGTCAGATTTTCTATCCGCCAAATGGCTTCTGACTTGATTTAACGACTGTAGTCAATCGACAACAGCCGAGACCGACAGCTTAACGTGCCATCCGAAGCACGGAAACGCTCGAGATAAATTGCCATTTTGGTCAATTTATCACGAGCGTTTCCGTGATGGGAACCCATCAGGTTCCCTGTCTGTGTACGTTGCTTAACCTCACGGATCGGTTGCGTCATACTGAAATCTTCATACTTAAATATTTACCACGACCGGGAATCGAACCCAGGGAGAGTCAGTCAAATCAGCGTCACTACTACTTGACCAAACCGGCCGGCGTAAAATTATAAGCCTAACACCCTGTTGCAGAAACGTTCATTAAAGTTAACGCTCATTTAAATGTAACCCCGTCCTTATTACGTCTATGAGACGGAAAGTAACATATGATATTTAAAGTGGCATTCATGGACGTTTTTGTAACTCGGTGTTAGGCGTACCGCACCCATATCATTTTATGCCGGCCGAAAAAGTAGGGGATTCCCTGCCTGCGTCTGTATTTTTGGGTTCATAGAACCCGAATCTCTTAAAGTTCGAGTGAATAAGCTTCTTCTGGGTGAGCTTGCTACATCTTCGACCGCGTCTTTGCCCTTGAGCTAGATTGTGGTCAAGAGCAACCTATATAAATAAAATCAAAAAAATAAAAATCAAAGTGAGAACCCGTCACAACACAATATTAATGTACTTGGATACCGATTGATTTAATTAAATCAAGCTAAAACTCTCAGCCTGGTTTACAATTAATATCTAAAAGCACCGTATGACAAATATTTTAATTTATTAATTTCAACAAATTATTTGTCAGTGTCTCTGAACGAATGGCTACAGAGCGGCGCGTGCGACTGTCTACGTGACTGCGACTCTCGCAGTTACAGGGTGGATGTAACCGTCGGGAATCTGAACGCTTTGCCCTATATGTACCGGAATCATTAGTAAGTAGATATAATTGCGAAAGACAAATATAAATATTGACTAGACTAGAGGATGCCAGGAACTTCGTTCCCTTGGGAATTTCATAAAATCCTTCCTTATTCCTTGCCTACGTTATAAAAGGGATCTTTGTGCCTTTTCAGCTCTATAGATCCAAGTGTTTGGGCCGGGCGATTACGAGTCATGAGTCAGGCTTTCGTAGTGCAAATGTGTAGCCTGGTATGTCACTGTCTGTTCATATTATTTCAGTGTTTACCTACTTCATATTACGATTTTCTTTGTTCACAGCTCAGTAATGAATTTTACAAAGAGCTCCACGATCATGCACTTCTTTTTTCCAACGACCGTTTACGAAAAACAGAAGCAAGAGACTGTGATGTCCTACACGACCTTAGCATGTGAGTTGAATTGGACTTTAAGATGTAAACAAGCCGACGAAAACAAGTTTTTTTGTAAGAAAGAGTTAGAGTTTCATAGACTGCAAGTTTCCCGTGGAATTCGGGAAAATTATGTAGCCTGTGTCCATCGCGGATAATGTAGCTTTTTCTAATGGTGAAAGTATTTTTCAAATCGGTCCAGTAGTTTCGGAGCCTATTCAATGCAAACAAACAAACAATCAAATCTTTCCTCTTTATAATATTAGTAGATATATAGATAAGTTTCAAATTTTATTTCGGACTCGGTTACCATTTACGTAAATTAATTTATTATCTAAATAAATATATAAGTGATAAAAGACTACTAGCCTATTGTGTTGTGTATGGGCAAGTAGGTACTTTAAAATCTACTTATTAAGTTTATTTATTTCTGTTCCAGCTAACTTGGGCGGTGTTTTCGGTCTGTGCATGGGATGCAGTGTGATCAGTGTGTTGGAGATATTTTTCTACTATTACATCGCAGCGTGTAACTACGTGCGGCGTGCTAGAGTGCGCAGAGAACGACGCAGGGGCGGCCGATTCTATTACGAGTGATGTCGAACACTACAACTGTCTTTTTCTACAGGGTGGTCCAAAAGGTGACGTCAAGGAACGTCACCTTTTGGACCACCCTGTATAACTACAGAGTACTAGCCGTGGCCCTGCTGAACTGACGTTAGGCCAGCAGCGCCCCAAAGTTCGTCATTTATTTTGGGAACTATACCTACCCTGCAAATTCCCATCAATATTTTTTTATGAAATGAAAAATGTATGACTATAAGATACAATAATCGATAAAAAAAGTCGATGATGGTGGCGCGGCCAGAATTACACATACCCTGTACTGCATCTTGGTTCGTACAACTATAATACGGATCCAGATGTTTGTGTTGCATTTGCTTTTGTATTTACACTGTCTGACCACCCTGAGTGCCATATCGCGTGGTCAATGTGTTCTCTAGATTTTCTAATTCAAATGTACACCGCACTGCTTACACCGTGAGGTACACACGGCAGCACATCAGGCTATACATGTCTGCTTTCGATGTCGGTAAGGATTGAGGAGCCACATCAGATTTGAAAAGCTGATCTCACCATTATTTAGCATCAAAATAACTGATTTTGCAGCACGAATTCTGGATTTAGCAGCAAAATATATCACTAGTTATATTAATTCAAAAGTGGCACCTCAATCTAAACATCTGAATTAAGGAACCACCTGGAACTCGTTGAGTAATAGATGAATGTATTTGAAAATTTGGCATCATTTAGCAGCAATTGTGTATAGTAGGTTACCTTCTAAAAATTTGGCTTCTGTAGTGCGGAAATTACATAAAATATAATACTTTTAGTATGGCACCTCAATCTATACTCAAGAGGTGAATTTCCATTGAATTTGAGCGATCAATTAATATATTCGACATAATGATCATTTAGCAGGTGGTGTGTTTTATTTTGCAGTATAGGAATAAAATAGTAAAACAGAGTAAATTTTGCAGGTGAACGAATTTTCTTTGGCTGACTGTAGCCACCTGAAACCTCAACGGAATCAAAAGCCAGAGACACTAACATTTAGCAGAAATGCCATCTAAATATATCTTGTACAGTTCAGCAGTGTATATATTTTAGATTCCGAAATAACAATACGTAACGATTTCCTCATGAATTCGCTGTAAAGGGTGACCATATTATACTCGTATTAATGAAACCAGGACAAGCAGTTCATTAAATTTTATTAAATACGGTGAACATGTTTTGGTAATTTAGCTATCGATTCCGTGTGTAAATGTACTCTATCAAACATAATTTAATTTGACCTAAATGAGTTTAGAGTAAGAGAAAAACCAGTTTAGAGTGAGAGAAAAACCAGAATTTACAATGTTTTCAAATAAGTCATATAAATTAATGCGTGCCATAGAATTTATTCCTGGAATTAGCGACACTGATATAGGCCACTAAAATGTCACTATGTTCTGTTACGATGATTATGATTCTAAAATTCGTATAAGCACTGATCAGCCAATATTCATTCATTCTATAACTTATAGCGAAATCGATAGCTAATTAACCAAAACCTATTCACCGTATTTTTATTTTTTTTACCAGCCCATATAGGTATGTCCCCACCGAGGGGCACGGGCCTCCCTTTGAAACACGAAGGGGTGGCTACAGTCAATCAAATTAAAATAGAACGTCAGGATTGAGGAGCCAAAGAAAATTCTTTCACCTACAAAATTTTACTCTGTTTTACTATTTTATTTCTATACTGCAAAATAAAACACCACCTGCTAAATGATCATTATGTCGAATATATTAATTGATCGCTCAAATTCAATGGAAATTCACCTCTTGAGTATAGATTGAGGTGCCATACTAAAAGTATTATATTTTATGTAATTACCGCGCTACAGAAGCTAAATTTTTAGAAGATACTTTACATAATTGCTGCTAAATGATGCCAAATTTTCAAATACATTCATCTATTACTCAACGAGTTCCAGATGGCTCCTCAATTCAGATGTTTAGATAGAGGTGCCACTTTTGAATTAATATAACTAGTGATATATTTTGCTGCTAAATCCAGAATTCGTGCTGCAAAATCAGCTAAATAATAGTCAGATCAGCTTTAAGTCTGATGTGGCTCCTCAATCCTTACGGACATGGCTTTCGTAGTGCTGCTGTGTACAGAGCGTGGTCATGCGTTACTTGTGAAGTGAATTTAGTCGGACATAGCAACTCAGACTCTGATCTATACTTAAGTAGCAGCCGTCTTTGTCATTTTGATAGTAAGAGAAAGAGACAATCCATACTTAAGTATAGATCAAGACTTGAGTCTCCTTCTGTAATAAGGACCTAAATCTCTCACCGTGTGTTTGAGCTAGGTAGCTTAGTAATATCTGGCGCACCAAGTTTACCCTTAGAGTGTGGCAACCCCAATCCCTAATGCAAGCGTCTGTGTTAAGTTGTCAAGATATTTTAAGCTTTGTATTTGCGTGTGTAGTTTCAGTGTATGGCAAATTGCACATTTTATGTAAGACCATTGAATGTAATAAAGATCATGATTATATACATGAAGCTTATATCGTTCTTATCTTGAACTCATTGGACGGATAATCGCACTTCAAGTGTCGAGAGTAAACTGCTCTTGAGTGCGCGGTTTTTTTCTTATAGGTATAAAAAAAGGAATAAGACATAATGAAAAACTCAATTTCAGGTGTATGTAACAAATCTATATTTTTTTCTGATTTATACATATAATATTTCACTACATCTCGCGATAAATCCAATTTTATCAAATATAATTATTGCTTTGCTAATTTTCTTGAAAAAATACAAAAGTATTCTACAATTGCGTTTAAGAAAAATCTTTTAGAAAAAATTACATCTCTCTTATTAAAACTAGATCTTCATTATTATGTAAGTATAAATATTTTGAATACTACTGTATAAAAACTGTCGTTAAAGACAACATAATCCGCCTTTTCGCCTCCCGATGAGTTTTAATGGAGTTCAAATAAATAGTCTTCTAACCGATATAATAATACTTGAACGGAAATGGCTTCTAGACTAACGTAACCACATTAAATCAATATTTGGCTTAGATTTTAATTAAAACTACAATAAAGCACATACAGTAATAATTTGGTCTAAGTTATGCATATTATAATTAATTGTTAAGTGCTCTTATTCTAATTATTGCCTTAAAACTATATTTTTAATCCAGTGGTCTTTATCTGTGAATTTTTTTCAACTCATGCCGTTTTAGAAAGTTTTAATTTTTTTTGTGAAGCTAAATTTAATCATAAATAAAATGTGTTTCTATAATTACTTCAATATTATTTTTAATTCACAACTTCATAAAACTATCTGGACGATAAGTGGTGTCTAAGACACAGGTTAGGCCTAGTTTAGACAATGTTTTTGTGTAAATGTCTCCTTTAGACAATTTTCTCTAAATGTATATTTACAATTAATATAAACGACATGAGTACTCCGCAATATAAATACAAAACTAACCTCACAAGGGTCACACGTTCACTGGACGTATCACAAAAGGCTTATAATTAAGAAATACACTAACATTACTAACCATGGATCGGCCAGACACCTACCAACATTGAGCTAACTTACATTCAATATATTAATATAATCTTTAAGTAATATTGCTGTTAGTTTACTGTTAACTAAATATTCGTAATTATTGTATTCCTGAGAGTAGACGTAGATAATGGCACGAGGTTTATTATGACAAGATAATTTAACTTCTTACTTTTGTGCCTCGATTCTATGTAAGAGATCTTCACAATCTCACAAAAGATCTAGCCTCGCTAGAACATCACACAATAAGCACAACTCCGAAATAAAATCCCTGAAATGCTTTCAAATAAAACTCTGTTTTATTTTAGATCACAATTATTATTTCTGCAGAAATACATTTTTTTATAAAAATATTCTCATTTAGAATACTAATACAGCTCGTCAATTGACTCCGATAGTGTGGCAACGCTGGGCCATTAAGCTAACATTACACTACGATATAAATACAAAGCACATAGTGAGCAAGTACGTCGCTTACGTTAAATTAGAAAGAGATAGCCGATCGTCTCGGTTGGCCGAGATATGAAAGAACGAGACAGATAGATAGAAGAGATAAAGTACATCGAATAAATAAGTATGCGTAGTGTATCTCGTTCCGAACTAGGTTCGTCGCGTCTCACGCGAGGTTCCTCGTCACCTATAGCACCTCGAATACAGATTTCATCATCTGCTACCGATTATATCTTCATAAACAGTGTTTTTCAATTTCATTTTAGCCACAACCTCTTCTCAAACTGTAATTCTGCCTAAATTAGTTGGATTGGATTTTTGTTTCATCGCTAAGTTTTGTAGCTTAGAGCGATTATTGGATTTAATGTTATTATATGTTATTGAATCTTTTATTTCAATATTTTTAATTTTTATCTCTGTTATTACTCAATTTGTAGGCAGAAACTATCAAAGGTCGGGCCACGAAAAACAATTTTGCATTAAACGCTTACAAATCGGCGAGAGCTTCGAAGAGCAAGTAGGTGGCGTCAAGATGGTCTCAGAGACTGACCAGACTAGCGTGCGCGTCAGTATCGTTACGGGGGGCCAGCGGGTGGGGGGCCAGGGGGTGGGGGGCGAGGGGGTGAGCGTGGGGGTGGACGGGGGTCAGGCCCGTGCCCCCCTCCATTAATGACTCGAAGTTGAAGGGGATGCCGTTGCTAGGCGTGCTGATCTCGATGCCCGCGATTTTATTCGCGTTCAGTGTTTTGTTGTTGTGGATCTGGAAGAGATATTTACTAGTTAGTTAAAGTTCACGGTTGTGTTTCTCTTATTCTATTAAACGAGTTATTTCATATTGAGTGACTTAAATTAGTTAGCGAAAATTAAGGACGCGAATCACCGCACGAAACTAAACAACTTTTTCCAAGGAGCATAGGTCGATTTAGAAAACAATAATTCCTCTATCTATATAAAAACATAGTGCGATAAACTGATCTGCCTTGGTATGATATATTTAAAAAAAAGTCAATTTCATACATGTTCCAGGAAAGTTCAGTTTCTTGGGAAGAATAACCCCCTAAAGTTTCGCAAACTAATAGAAAGTCATCCAATTTTTTTGACGTAATGTCACTATTTTAGTAAAAAACTTTGAGTCACTAAATTCCCTTTTACGACATTTACAAATACAGTGGCACAGTCCAAACTGATTTACATTAGGCAAAAATTAATTTAGGACAAAAAAAATAGGTTATTATACTTTAATTTAAAATCAGTTCAAGTATGAATTTAAGAGCGTTTGTAGACTTCTTTTTCACTAGCACATTTTGTACATATAAAAAAAAAGAAATAGAAAAAGTTTATGAAAATAGTAAAATGTGCAAGCGAAAACGGTCTTGAATTATGTTAAAAATACGCAGCCAGCACACCACAACAACTAAATTGCAAGCAGTAAACGAAAGCGCACAAACTTTTCTAATAAAAAACATTTAGCTGTTGAATCAAAGAAATTGTGTTTAAGATAGCACTTGATAAAAAATCGGCAATTTCATACTTTAAACCCTATAAAGCAGAATCAGAAAGTATTGTGGGCGAAGAGCTGGCAACCTCTTACCACAATACAATACATTACGTTTCATCTAATAACTTTCTGAAGTTATGTCAAACGTGGCATCAAGCAGTTTTAAAACCACTGATACTGATGCTCTGCCTACCCCGTAGAGCGTATTTATGTAAATAACAATCAGATTCAAAAGTCAGTGTTAGCACAAAACTAATTTCAAACAAGTTTCACACACTAAAAACCTCCCCTATAAAAAGCTAAACTCAGTGCGCAAACAGTCAAACAAGCAAGTTGTGGTGCGATACCTGCGCGGGGGTGGGGGCGAGCGGCACCTGCAGGGACGAGGGGCGCGGCGGGCGGGCCGCGGGGGGGGTCGACAGCCCGCCGGGGGGGGTCAGGCCGCCGGATGACGTCACTACGAGGGGGTTCGCCGCCGACAGCATTATTCTGGAAACGAGGAAGGAAATATTAGCACTAAAATATATTTTTTAAAATTGGTACAGAAGTACCACGTTTATAAAGTACGCCATGCAATTGCGCAGCACACGACTATTTTATTATTATTATTATTATTAAATTGAAGGTTTTTTGCCTCTCAGGGCCTTAGCAGACAACGTATTTCTACGCGCGTTCGAAACTCGTTTGTATCTGCGCGTATACGCGCTGTAGACGCGCGTTTCGCGATCGCCCCGTGTGCTGAGGTTACAAGGTTGCGTTCCAATCGCGTTTGAAGCGCGTATAGTTTTCAGCGCCGTAGAAATAAGCCGTCTGCTAGGGCCCTTAAATAGCCTGGTATAAATTGTTTTTTTAATATCTTAAATAATAAGAAAGATATGAACGTTCAAAACTCTCAATTAGACAGAAACGTCGCAACTGAGTACCGCCATATTTTCATACAAAATTTCGTTTTGTAGAAATATACAAATCTTATTTTTACACTTTTTTATTTTGTTTAAAGGGAAGGTATATTATAAGTATATTATAAGTATATACCAACCCTTTAAACACCTTTAAAAATAAATGTCTAAATTATCATAATCAATCAATCAATTCGATTACTTATAAAGTAAATAAGCGATTCCTACCTTTTGTCCGGCGTCGGCGAGGTAAAAATATCGTTATCTAGCACCAGCACTGGGTCAACCGTAGGGTCCATAACCTCCACCTTAACTCTGACCCCATCCTCGGGCTCTGGGTTATAGCTATACGGATCTCGGAATGGCTTCACATCGGGCGGACTGTTAGGACGCTTCCCCAACCGACAAGTTAACATGTGCGCTTGTAAAATAGCAGTCAACTGATCTCTATCAGCGTTGAGTTTCCGTATTTCCTCTTGTAACGCTTGTTTCTTCTCTTCGAGCTGGTCTGTTTCCTCTTGAAGCTCGTTGGTGTGGTCGAGGCGTCGTTTGCGACATCGAGCGGCGGCCATTTTGTTTCGCTCGCGACGGATCTTCCGCCGTTCCTCCTCTTCCGGAGACATGTCCTGGGAAAAAATACACATTATTAGAATATAAGCAAGACTCGAGTGGTAGTGCCCGTCCTCTTGATCGACGGGTCCTAAATTCGATTCCTAGTCGGGGCAAATATTTGTGTAAAAAGCAGATATTTGTTCTGGGGTCATGGGTGTTTGTCTGTCTTTGTGTATGTTCCAAGGGACCCCGACACAAGGGAAAACTTTAGTGTGGTATTTTCAGTATGTAGCGTCTATAAATGCATGGAGGTCTAGGGTCCGTATTACAGAACGTAACTCAGACTCTGATCGATACTTAAGTAGCAGTCGTCTTTATCATTTTGATAGTGAGAAAAAGAGAAAATCAATACTTTAGTATAAATCAAGACGTCAGTCTCCTTCTGTAACACGGGTCTTAGTGTGTATGTGTAGCGTCTATAGACGCATAGATGTATAAAACGCGGTATCGAAGTAATTAACAGTTGGTTCCTGTCCAAAAACAGGATCCACTGGCCTGGCGCTTGGTACAGACTACCAGTATTTTAGTAAAAGATGTCGAGATTATCGTATGTTACCTGTGGTGTCTTGGTGGGTCGTCGGCCGCCCATATTGCGCCGTTTGGGCGCGGGCAGGCCCGGGCTGCTGCTGCTGTCGCCGCTGGCGGAGAGCGGGCCCGGCGACACATGCAGCGCCGTCGTCGGGCCCGACTCACCGTACCCCACGTGGTTCAGGATGCCTGGAAACGACAGATTTCGTTGTTAGCGTCACTGTAGATTAGTTACTACACAGCTGCCACTTCTAAAGCATACCGTAGAAGTCAGTATGTAGGACGCGAGGGTTTTACTATATCGTAGGTGAAATGCCGACAACCTATCCTCATGTATCATATAATATTTTTTTAAGGAAAGAAAAATGTTTAGCGTGAATGGGACTTGAACCCACGACCCCAGGGCTAGATCTCCTGGTGCTCTAACCAACTGAGCTATTGTGCCTTTAAGTTGTGAAATTTCCCAAATAACTCAAAAAATTTACATATGTCAAATATGGCGTTATGTGGATCTAGAACCACAGGAATCATGACCCCGACAGGAATTATAGGGGTGACGTATATGTTTTTTTATAGATCAAATACTCGTAAGTAGAGAACTTTGACTAAACCGAGTGAATAGGCTTCTTATGGGTGAGCTTGCTACATCCTCGACTGCATCTTCGTCCTTGTGCTAGATAGGTCAAGACCGAACCATTATTATTAAAAAAAAACATGTCAGATTTTTATACCGCCAAATGGCCTGACTTGGTTTAACGACTTTAAGTAGATTAAAGTAATAACTTAACTTGCCAAATCTTGAATCATGGTCAAGTATAAAGTGGACAAAGCGTTAGGAAGAAAATAAATTATCGCCCAGTTGCAGAGACGTCCATTAAAGTTAATGCTACTTTAATTATCATACCGTAACTTTCCGTCTTGTTAACGTGAACAAGGGCGGCATTAAATTTAAAGGAGCTTTAACTTTAATGAACGTTTCAAAGTCAAAGTCAAAAATAGCTTTATTTCATAGAACATTCAAAATGTTAATTAAAATAAGTCGAAGTAGTGAGTTATATCAGCATTTTTGACTTTGCGCCTATTCGCAAAGGTGTAGTCTGTCTCACCTCAGTCTTTCTGCAACTGAGTGTAAAGTCCTACTAATATTTTATATTTGAAAGTTTGTGAGGATGTATGTACTTTTGAAAGGATGTTTGTTACTCTTTCACGCTCAAATGGCTGGACCAATTTTGATAAAATTTGGTATGAAGATAGCTAACACCCTGAATTAACATATGGGCTACATATTTTCCCAAATTCCCACGGGAACGAAGTCCCGGGTGGAAAGCAAGTAACCAATATAAAGTGACATACCGTAACTGTTGGCGTGCGTGACGGAAGGTGGTACGAAGCCGGCGTGGGTGGGCTCGGCGCGGCAGTTGCCGAGCTCGATGTACGTCTGCTCGAAGTTGCGCAGCTGCGTCGGCGTTATGGTGGCCGTCGTGCGGGTTGGGACCCCCGATTGGAGGCCCTCGAGGTTCGCCAACTGGAAAAAAAAGAAAAGTTGCTGTTAGTATGGGTTGACTAGATTACACAGACACTTTTGAAAGGATTTCGTTCTTAACACTTTCGTAGACACTACGTCTCTTCACTTCTTGGTAGTTTTGGCAAGCGGGGGTAATAAAATGCTTGAAAAGTGCCATTACGTCATATGACGTTGTGTGTAAGCACGCAAAATTGAAATGTGAACATTGTTCCAACAATACTATTAATATAATCGGTTTGATAAGTTTTACCTTTTTTTTTTTAATAAGCTGTTATTAGGAAAAAAAACTGCCGTGGTTAATAGACGAGGGAAAAATTTGTATGCGATTTTCTACTGTCATTTTACGAACTCGCCACGTGGTGCTTGTGCCCACGAAGGTGTTAAGATCTTCTTCTTATCGTGCAGGTATAGTCAAGTGTGTGGCAAACTTGGCTAACCCGGTGTCAGAATTTTCAAATGGCCTCTGACTTGGTTTAAAGACAGTAGGAAATCGACAGCAGCTGGGACCGATAGCTTAACATGCCCTCCGAAGCACGGAAACGCTTGTGATAAATTTCCACTTTTGGTCACTCATCAGGTTGACTAGTTGACCCAGACCCTTTTGAAAGGATTTCTGTTTCTTAAGATGTCAGGTAGACGGAACTTGCTTCTTATTAGTAAGGCTGTATATTTTTTTTAGTCTGTTACCTCAATTAAGTATCTACCCATGTTTCTTGGCTGCTTGTGATATGATTCAAATTAGGATGTACTTAACCCTTTAACATGGGGCATTAAGTGCATGTTTTTCTTTGCGTTGTACAAATTGTTTTCCTTAAATGAAAACTTCTTAGGCGCGATTAAATATGCAATATAGAGAGAAAAGATAACAAACTTTGGGAAAAAAACCGTACAATACTTTTGGCACGTCGTCTTCTAGCTTGAAGCTCTGAATACGCAGTTTTAAGAAAGAGAAGGAAATTCCCTATGACGAGTTAACATGGACTATAATAAGATCTTCAGATTTCTTGTAAGTTTATGTTCATTTGGTTAAGATGGTAGTTATATTATGTATGTCCACGTCACGGGATCTTCAGTGCCCGTCTGATTTTCGATATCCCAACTGACAATGAAAATACAAAAGCTTGTGAACGTGTGAAATGAATAATGATTTATTCAGAAAGTTATAAATTATAATAAGTTTAGAATGAGTGCTGAAATAAATTATTGTTTATGTAATAGTATTGCAGAATTCCGAATATCGACCGGGGTATTTTAATGTCGTCAAATTGTGTGTTCTATTATAGTGTAAATTATTTGCATAGAGCTTGATAAATTTACCATGCAATGTGTCTATTGGCAAATCATATATTCAGATGTGGGCGCATAACGTTACAATGTGAAATCATTATGCAATGTTTATTTATTTATTTGCGTATATTTTGATCGAGCTCTCGCTTCCACATTCCGAGCTCGTTTATCAGCACAACATTGTTATTTGTAACGCATGCTTACTATAAACAATAATAAAATACAAGTGTTTAATTTAATAACATATTTTTGGCCTGGATACTTGAAATTCGAGTTTAAATTATTTTTTACTAGCTTTCCGCCCGGGATTTTGTTCCCGTGGGAATTTTGGAAAATTATGTAGCCTATGTTACTCGGGGATAGTGTAGCAATTTAATGGTGAAAGAATTTTGAAATTAGTCCAGTAGTTTTTGAGTTTATTCGTTACAAACATACAAAACTACAAATCTTTCCTCTTTGTAATATTAGTGTAGAAGTTTAGTAGATTGAGCCAATACGAATCCTACTTTCCAGACTTGATGTTCTTCTTATTTCGTACATATTAAAGGGGTCTTTTTCCATATTGCTTTTTTTTGACATTTTTTTGACGACATTGCAAAAAAAAAAAAAAAACTTGAACAAAATAACCTATTTTTAGTTTGGCTGCTGTTACTGTTATATCTAGTAATACACAGATCAAACGTGTTAGGAATTTGTAAGAATTTTCATACAACAATGGTCTTTTGGAAAGCTAAAATGGTTTGAGACACGTAGAGGATTGTATGAAAAATTATAGAAAGAAAGAAAGAAAATAATACATTATTGTAACAATGTAGGTTATGATTATAGCAAAGTTCGATCAAATATATAGCATTATAATGCTATTCCACTTCTGACTGTGCTGCTTTGTAACCAAATACTAGAACATCTATACTAATGACCCTACCAAACACATTAGAAACACTGTTGTCTGCTTAGGTAATAGCAATATCGGTACAGCTGTGGAGACCTATTTTAATTAATTAATTAAATGTATTAAGATTGAGCGGTATTTTAATGAGTATCACCCATTAGGCTGATTACCACTTTATATTTATTAGTGCTTCATGTTAAAGAGGTAAATACTTTCTAATTTGAACTTTATTACCAGTAGACAAGATTGGTAAATGCTTCTGAGAGTGGACTGTACTTCCCACTTGATATTAGTAGTTTGCTACAAATAGGTGATGATTAAAGCCCGTATTTACTTGGTCCTGCTGTATGAAAGGCAATCCATAAATCCGTTTACACTGCACTAAAACAAACACCATCTTATCATCTCTTGCCTTATTTTAGAGAGATAAATTTTGCCACTAACTTATACAAGACAATAGATTAGTTAGTTACCCTTTTAAAGATATACTAAGAAGAAATACACGACATAAAACAACTTAGCAAGTGTAAAGTTCTATGAGAGATAGGGTCTTTTCAAAAAGTAACCATAACAATGAATATATCGTTAAAGTTCGAAGAAAGCATTAGTAAACTGCTTCGGCTTGTAATTTTTGCTTCATAGAACATCTAATTAACTTGCTTTTGATAGAATTTGAGCTGGTATTTCGTAATAAGCTGAAGAATTTGGAAGGTCGTGAAAGATTCTTTTAGATGGTTGTTAATTCATTTGTTACGTTATAATAATTTGCAAGATTTCAGGGATTTACATAGGTGTAAATGTAGTGTGGTGTTGTGATTAGTCGATACCTGCTGGCACCACAGTTCAGTGGCCAGGATGTTGGCGAACTCCAGTGGATCCATGTTCTGCATCTCACACCACGATATAATTAGACGCTTACTGTATTGTGTTGCGCTTTTTGCGACGCGACACCTTCGTGCGGTTCGAGTTTGTTAGTCGATTTGTTCGTTAAATCCGCCCTCGCTATGAAAACTACTTTTTCAGCTTGATCCGTCGATTCGATGGGAACTAAGTCCCGGAGGTCTAGTTTGTTTTTGGCGGATCGTATTCGTAGTTCGCGAAGATCGCGTATATTCGATATGCGCGTGAGTGCGGGTCGTTCGTTCGTTGCGCGCGCGGCGGCCGACCGCGGCTGTTCGCGCGCTACTGCCGATGCCGCCGCGCCCGCCCTCGATCGCCCGAAATCTTTCGCCCACGAGCAACGTCGAATCATGTATTTATAGAACACTCCTCTAACTCCGGAAATATTTCGCGTCATTTCGCATAGCACGCCGACGATGCTTATCTGTGGTAACGGCAGATTACGGCTGTAAACAAAGCCCGCCTAAACCGCGCCGGTTTAACAGATAGCCTTAAACGCACAACAAGGCGAAAACGACGAAAATGGCAATTCAAATGTAAATCGCAGAAATGTAACTTTGCAGTAATTAGCAGAAAAGCCCAGATGACGTTATCCCATTTTTGTGCATAATATGACATAACAGTTGGCTGAAGCAGGTGAGGGATCGTGTAAGGTGTGAGGTCTGTCGTATAAGGTGTGTACAGACTTGCGGTCGCGCGCCGTGGGCGGGAGAGGCTTGGTGGACCTCGCGGCAAGGACGCGCCGCGGTGGGCAGACGTGTAGATATCCCCTTATAAGGCAACGCTTCATCAAAAGCATAATTGATAATAGTTAATTCAACACCAAAAATAGAGACGCTTAAATTTTATGTGTTCCTTAATTGGAGTCAATCTTTGACACGACATTAACCGAAACTTGTCAACAACTTTGATATATCTACTGTTTCCTTTGAACAAAATGATAGTAAACAACGTTTACGACAATTAAACTATAGCAACTATGATTGAGGATAATTGTCCAGATTATAAAACGGCATCTAAAATTATGTGTTCTTTGTTTCTGTTGATTTTTTAAAAAAGCCCTTATTCAATATCGATAACATTTAAATATCAATTTCGATATTGAATTAATTTACAAAAAATACTCCTGAGGTGTATTTTTGGAAATACACCTCAGGAGTATCTTTCATTGGCAATTGGTGGAGTTATCGCATAACAAACATACTCGTATAAATAACAGTCGAATTGAGAACCTTTGTTCCTTTTTTTTTAAGTTGTTTAAAAAACAAAGATACGTTTTAAATAGAACGGTACTGTTGCACATATTTCCAGCGTGGCGGTAATCCAGGGGACAAAAGACGAGGCCCGGAAGGCAGGCAGAGTCCACCAATTACTCCAATTGCTCGCCTCTAAATGAAATTCGTCTCAACGCTCAGCTGCGCCGGCGCAGCTCGCCGCGCTAATTGGTCACGGTGCTTACCTAGCAATTAACTGATACTTTACGTCTTGCATTCTTGTTGTTACTGTTTGTGATAATGGAAAACTATTCGAGGAATTTGGTTTTTGGATATTCGCGAAGAGGAAAACGCAGTGCTCTAGATTTTTCGGCGGTTTTCTGGTCTTTGGAATTACTACTTAAGTTATGAGAGTCTTCAGTGAAGAACTTTTTAATGTTAATCTGCTCTATTCATTTCATTAGTTTTCTGGCAGATAATTTATTTTAGCAATAAGACAAAACAACTAATTACTCATCTTTATTTTTAATTTGTTCTTTGTTTCTGTTTAAAACTTTGTGAAGAAGAAGCAGAATAAATCCTGGACTATGCAATAACCATACGGAAAGTTTTTGAAAATATTTTAAAAATGGGCTATTTTTATATAAAAAATTCAAGTATAACATTGTCTGTACCTGTACAGAGGTTGTTTTGTTGGTGGTCGGTAGCGGCGCGCGCGCTGAGATCACCACTATATCCAGTTGTGACGTAGTGTGCCCAGCTCTACAGTAAGTACAGCAGGCTATTGCTTTTGGGTGGTTTACTAACTTTTTTGCTATTTACTGTAACCTGCGACTTCGTACGCTTTATCTTGGGCTGTTTCAGCTGTGCGGTGATCGATAAGCCAGCCAACCAGTCCGAATATTTTTGTAATTTTAAAGTGATAATTATTTATTTAATGTCTGTAATAATATGACCTGCCAAATCCTGGCTCATGGTCAAGCGTACTCCGAATGAGAAACGGAGCTAAGACAAGACAATACGCTTTATTTGCACACAAGAAAACACAAAACAAGACATTACAAGTGGTAGGGAAAAAAAAATTAAGTTTTTACACTCGAAGCATTGTAGGTAAGGATCTGGTGCCAACCAAAAATGGAATGATATCGGAGCGGCAGGGATTTAAGACATATAATTTGAGCTTGTTTCTGTGGAAAACAAACTTTAAATAAATTAGGTAGAAACCAGACTTCTCCTTATCTGTTAATAATACATTTTTATGTTATAAATAATCTCTTGAGGATGTTGTCGATTGATATAATTTAATGAAATAATTGAAGCTTCTGTCATAGTTAAAAGGGGGGGTTCTGTCACTGCATACCTACCTTAAAGTATATCATAGCATTATTATTCAAACTTAAGGCTATTATCAATAAAGCAAATGGTACCTAGGTATGTCGCATTGTGATCCGATTTGGCGGGAATCGCGCAGTAGTTCGATAAGGTTCCGTTATGCGCAAGCGCACGTGTGCGAGCCCACGCACTTATCTAGCGACTGTCGATGTTTGTTTTGTAGGTCTCTGTAACTACATGTTGCAAATTGGAACTACATAAAAATTAGGTGACTTTTTAATTAGTTAGCGAAAATTGAGGATTTGAATCAGCTCACGAAACTGAACAACTTTCCCCATCTTTAGAATGAACCCCCCTAAAGTTTCGTTAACTAATTTAAAGATTTTAAAGTCACCCCATTTAGGCCTATTATCTTTTTAATAAGTCATTTTAGTTTGGGCTTTAAAGAAATAAGGTGGCAATAACCAAAATTACAAGATTTTTGCAACTAAACTAATTCTCGCGTGCTAAATGTGCACATGGTGTGTGAGATTACTATCGCAAACGGCGTAAACAAGCGCGCGATATATATTATATAAATAGTAAGTAAATAAAATGTAATAACAACTTATAACTAACAAAGCTCAAAAAGGTGAACAAACTCGTTAAGGAAAATTTTGCGTTGAGTTATTTTTCATTCGCCATTGTTGTCGGAACTTGGACTCTGATGATATTTTGACACCTCTGATTATTTTCCCCTTTTAGAAATATCAAGGGTACGCATCATATTTTTAATTACCATTCTGTTTAACGAAGGTTCTGGGTATGATATCCGCTCGGGCAAACATCAAAAACGTTTGCTTCCGGGTCTGAAGATACTTATTAAGTTTTCGTGTGTTTGTGTAAGTATTCCAAAAGGGACCTACTTTTGAGTCTGACGATTTTTTAATTTATTTATAAGTAGTTCAAAGAAATTATGGAACCTTTCGCAATAGCAACACCAACTCCCACGTCGATAACTGCGGTAGGTCTACTGAGAATTTCCGACTTTTTAATACATAATTCTGTTTGTTTATTTTTCATAGTGATGCCGCGGCGTTTTGCGAAAGATGTCACAGCTTTATTTAGCGATGATCATCGTCCACTTCCCAAGAAAACTACTCAATAAACTTCTTATTTATTCTACGAAAACCGTTTCAGTATCAATATATCATTTCCAAATCCCAAGTACTTAGCGCCACTGACATAAGGAAAACTTTGAGTCACCTTCGGAAGTAGCCATTTGGAAGATTGCCATTAATTGTTTAATCAGCAGTGCTTTTCTATATCTAATGACAATATCATATCATGTAGATAATTACTAAGGGATTTTATTTTCTATATAAATAAAATGAATAGCTAAATGTGTTGCTAGGCGCAAAACTCGAGCACACCTTTTCTTTTCCCTAATAAAATAGCGAAAAACAAAACATTTTTTTTCGTAATTATCAGGAAACGGTCATTAAAAATATATTAGAAAACCTATTGGAAAAATTCTCACAGAAAGGAAGTCACGTGCGGAAAGCACTCTTTATTGCAAACGATTACACAGACAAGAAACAAAGAAATGCAAAGGTGAACTTACCCTAATATGTAAGCAGTAACCTATCTAAAATAGTTCATTAACACCCCCCGCGCTACCTTAACACTTTTTTAACAATCCAACGCGGGAAATGTCCACGGGCATCATATTAGTGTACTACTTGCGCCCGCGCACGTGGGGGCCGCGTGATCGAGACAGGTGGACACGCCCACTGTACGCTGTTTACTTACCAAATTGCCCCTGTTATCGAACGACAGGACCTCAAAATGGGTGGAGCTGTTGTCTATCAGAACAATGATTCGACATAGCAATTAGCGTTGATTAATAAAGGCAATGTTTTACTAAATAAAGGCAATGTTTTGCAATGAAAATGGAGTAACCTGATGCGCTGGCCTCTGTACTTAGAAAGGATAAGTGATAGAATACTTGCTTGGAAAGGTCGGAAGAGACTGCCCTAAGCGAACGTACTTAGACCAAATTGGTGACGTACTGAAGAAAAGTCGCGTTAGGACTACACGAATATGACGAGCAGTAATGGGGTCCAGCTGTGTGCATTTGTATGGTATGTAATAAAGAATATGACTAAACTAGCCAAACCCCAACAGATATCTGGATCGAAGCAATTGTCACTCGTTTCTTCAATAAGAACTAACAGAAAATAGCAATTAATGTAACAGACTGTGTAGGAATGATAACCTAAGCAGTTCAGGCTAACTGCAAGCTGAAAGGTGGTGTTTTAAAAATTGTTTGCATCAGTTGGCGCAATTTCAGATACAATTCCAAAAAAAGAAAACTACGGATACTTGAATTTGTACCCAGGAAGTTAATGAAATGAATAGCGGGCACTCTCGACCGGCATCTTAGATGAGAAGTGTAAAGTTCACACTTTGGAAAAACAAGTAACGCACCAGAGGACACAAGAGTAGTGTAAAATTCTTCCCATGCTCTAAATTACAACCGTCCACCCAAATTGGTCCCAATCCCATTGAAATAAAGAGCTTATTTAACAAACATCAACTCGGCGCTATAAAACACTCCCATAGTGTAACACTATAAAATTTAAATGGTCATCTCAGTCCAAGACAAGTGCTCAGTAGAGGTTCGTCTATATCTGGCCGGATTGACGGGAGCTCATTAACGCGGTGCTAATTGCCCGTACTAATGCGTTCGGGTTCTCGAGTTAGTTCGAAATATTCCTTGAACTGATTTCAAATAACGAAGTTGCTTGTTCCTTGTATGCGCTTCATGCTCTCGCGGCACCGCTTTAGTTACAAAAGCTACGTATTCATTTGCAAAGGTTGAAAAAAATAAAGGTAGACGCGATAAAAAATACCCTTGGCCGGTTGGGTATATCCGTGAAAGACAAGAAGTTATGTTTCAAGGTTTCTCGAGTTCATTTACTGCCGTTAGAATTGGAAGGGTCATTCTTATTCTCACAGTAGTATTGCCTATTGTTGAAAACAATAATTTACCTCGCCTAAATAACGTACATATGTTCCTTAAGCTACATTTCGGGTGATTCCGGTTTGACAACTGCGTAGATACAAAGATTTCAATAGAACAACAAAAGTCTTGGCATCATTAGCACATGTCAGACTCTTTATTTTCAGTTTTGTTGTTCCTGAGTTTCATCTACGATTCCAAGAATGAATATGTTAACCGTTAACATAATTCTAAGTTTAAAATATAGTGAACATGGTGGTGTAAAGTGTACAAAAGTAACACATGCGGTGCGTGGCGCCGCCGCCGCCGGCTGTCGCGACATTGACCGCCACTGGGCGAATAATAAAGTAAATCGACGCCTGGCACAGCGCCAACGGCCCTTCACTTCACCTTAACTGCGCGAAACTGCACCATACCACCCACACCATTGCTGCACTATCCAGCCAGCAGGAAATCTAACGCTGCAACAACCAGGCAATGAACTCTGCCTTCATATATTAATTTTACGACGCGACGACAACAGATCGATGCACTGTCGCTTTCCATATTGCAAATACTGCACCCTCTACTAGGGAGTTAGTGCAAGGGTTGGCAACCTTGTAATTTTGAATTTCGAAAGAATCCGTTACATATTCCCCAGACTTATCGATCTGCAGTTCTCGAAAGTTTCAACGCAGAATGATTTACATGAAAATGGTTCCATAAAGCATAATAGAAGTGGTTATTAACGTTTCGGTTCAGGCTGAAGCAACCTTCGTTTTCAGGAAAAGCGCCCCATGTGAGTGAGCGATTCTCGGAAAACCCGCGTGACTCACCACTCTCTATCGCAGCAGGTCACTACGCGCGTATTTACATTCGTCGCCGCCGTCGTCGTCGGCTCGATTCAAAAACTCGATTACGCTGAGTGATTCATGCTGAATATGAATCAGCACGCGACATAAGATTTCACTACGAACTACAACTAGTTTCCCATGCAGTTTATTAAATACGACACCTGTTCTATGTTAATTAAAATGTTCCAACAAGAAAATGCACCGTTAGGGAAATAATTTGTTAACCTCATGAAGGTTAAGAATAAGGAAGTGGTGAGAGAACAGGAAAAACTGGTAAAATTGCGGAAAACACGAGGCGTCAATGCGTTTACCCATGTAGGTTTAGAAGTTAGAGACAAAGTATGATATTAATCTAAAGTGCTAGTAATTGTTATAAGGAGTTTGAAGGTGGAGTGGAGATGGCGAGGGCGCCGGGCCGCAGCCGGATATCGTCCGGAAATGGCAGGCATTCCTCGCGGCGCCGCCGCTCGCGCGAACTAACCGCGACCATGCCCCAAAAAACATTACAAATCACACGTTTTTTGTATCTGAACCGCAACAAAAGAATTACGGCTAAAAACATTGGTTGGCTACATTTTTTCTTCAATATTATAAAATTTTCCTAAGAAACGTTTTAAACATGTAATTTATTTATTATCCCAATTCAATTAATGAAACTAACGAATAGGTGTTACAGCGGCAATTACCATTTTACAAAGCAAAGCAAACGAGGTTGATTCAATTAAGATTTAATATTATAAATGTGTAGCGGGTTTATCTTTACCGCGAAGTGTTTTAAATCTGTATTTATTGTTTTGCGCCGATAAGCAGCTGCACAGTTTAGAACAAAGAGTTATAATACCGACACGTTAGGTGGTACTTCGAATCATATTGCGCTTCTCATATCAGCACGCTCCTTCACGTGGTTATATTACCTTACCACGACTTTACACTCGTGTGCATTATCAAATCAAACGATGCTCACTTTTCATACCACATTTTTATTCGTAAACAAATAGGTACTTTGACCCTGACGAGGTTCCACTTTAAGTTATTGATAGAGTTATTCAAATCGAATCAGCTCTAAAGATCGTATCCTCATTACGATGCTGCCGTCGAGCGGTTGGTTACTGTTGAAATAAATTTGCTTGCTAATGCCGAGTTTGTAATATCCTTGCTGGCCTTAGGTACGGAGGGCGTCGCCCACGCACATGTTACTTGTTTTATTTAATTTTTTTAATTGCGTCGCCCACTTCACCGACTGAGGAGTGGGAGATTTCGTGACTTTCCGTATACTTTCGGAGACGTTCGGCTCTTAAGTCTTTGACGTCTTTGACCCTCGATGAACTTCGAACAGCTAATTTACCGCGGGAAGGGACTCGATTGTGACCGTGTTTGGAAAAGTTGCAGTTATGAATAATCCGGTAACCGTCGTAAACTTGCTCAGCGAATAAAGCATCCAAATTCGGCAGCTAATAAAGTTCATGGACTTTTATACTGACACAAATTCTTGTCATCGACAGCAAAAAAGTTTGGGAACCACTCGGTACAGTCAACGACTTCTGTTTTTTGGAAGCGCGCACTGCAATGATATGGCAACATGAGTTCCTTTGTAAAATTCTCAAATAACGTTATAAAGTGTACAATGTGAACAGTTACACCGGGCGACACACAGACGGACAGACAGACAAAGCCATTGTCTCGCCGACCGCTGTGTTTGGCGGCACTTATGCTAATTTCTTTTGAGGAACGCCACTGCCTTCCTTACTGAGGTAACAACTACTTTATTACCTGCAATATTTCAATACAAAACAATTGCTTCCAGGCATGGTTAGTTGGCGATGAAAAAAAATGAACGTTCTAAGACAAAGTCAGTAAACTTTCTCACAGTATCTTATGAGGCGCAGTCTAAATCTGTCAGCGGTGCGTAGACGCAGCTGAAAGCATTTCGTTTTATCTTGGGTGCGGTGAGCCTTGAGGGCCGACCCTGGCACCGCCTAGTACCACAAAGATAATACGCCCATCGATAACTAGCCATGCGACCAGTGCTACTTGCAAACATCCGGAAAAAATGACAATCTATGATGATCAATTTGTTTTTTTAAAAGTCCAAATGATGTATAGAGGTATCAAGAAAAGGAGGTATTTCACGAAAAAAAAAAACCATTTGAAACAAAGAAAACTAAGTAATAAAAAAGGATACTCATACGTTTAAATTGCCTTGCCCTAAACACCATTACAAAATAAGGTAATAAAAGTACTTCAAACGATCAGTACCTAAATTAGAACGTTAAGCTTAACAACCTTTCCTCAAGGCTTTTTAGTGATCTTAGTGGGCAGTTAAGTGTTGAAGGGACGTGGGTATTTATCTTGTTGATAGCAGCATCCGAATGTCTGCCGACACTAGCACCGGCCACCCTTATCGCGCCTTTCCACGAAACAGTCCACAAACACTTGCACTTATCGCTAAATATTTCAAAATCGTTGTACTAACAGGGAATTCCAACGCTGGGATTTTTTCCGGCTGTTTAGAAAATTACGTTTTAAACGGACACTAGGCAACATATTCATAAAAAGAGTTATCAACGCTCGTTAATGTTTTAGAACAGATTCCAAAACAAAGTCAACTATAATAAAACGCTCATATTTATTTAGTTAAGGATCTCCAACAGTGGAGTCATTTTACATCACAAAAAAACTTTCACAAACAAATAATGTTAGGTGGAAATGAAGAAAATAAGGTTAACGATGCATGCAGGATTTCAAATAAATAAATAACGCGTAGTATTCCGGCACTCGCTACTTCCACACGCATAATTGGCGGGAGCTGGCAAACTTCCAAGGCTCTTTGTCCAACGTGTCCGAGTATCACACAACCAGCTAACTAATTACTTCGTGACAATTGATACGGTTAGCTGTCACTGTTACGTCTGATCGGTAATGGATATGCGGCAGATATTGAAAATATATTTCATATCTAAACATATCAGCATGTCGTCAAATATGCGTGTACGTATAGCACATACCGTCACATTTTATGACTTCCATCAAGTCTATACGCGCTTTAAATGACAAAGGACGAACAATAAGCCCGCATAAAGTGGAATTACTGAGTTTTATTATAAAATTGTAGAGAAATAATTTTGCTGGCGCATGCGAGATGCATAGAGATGTGATGGGTTGCATATACGACACCCTATTACCGCTATCTTTACTAAGTTGTTTGCAAAGTATGTGAATTGCCTTAAGTACCTTGTATAGTTAAGTATATTACCATAACATGATCTAGCCTTGGATAGGTAGATTAGGAGGTCCAGACACAGCTACACTTTATAATACACTGTAAAGATAATAGATTTTGTACCATTATTTTTTTATTTAAAGGCTGTACTTTATCTTTGGGGTACCTTGAATAGTACTCGGAATTTATTGTTTACACAATAGTGTTCAGGTGGGCGTCTAATCTTATCATAGCGATTATCACCGATACCACGAAATTACTACAATAGCTATTGAAAATCATAAGTTCATGTAAAGAATATTATTATGTAGGTAAATAAGTAATAGAACAATTATAGTGACGGTTAGACTACTTTATTATTAATACTTCTGATTTTTGTAGCATCTTACTTTATGCTCATATCATGGTCAAAGGAATATTCCGATCCAAATGAATTGCTGCAACTGTATGTGGACGTAGGTAACAGACTGGGTTAGTGTTTATCCATTGGAAAAAAGTTACCTAATATTGACCTCTACATACCTAAAAGTGCTCCCTAAACTATTCCACTCTGAAGTGTAATTTGGTTTCGATGAAATTACGACACTCACGGAAAGAGCTAGGGGTGCTATTTGTACGATGTGGTGACGCCAAATATTACAAGAAAGAAAGATCTGAAAAAAATTATTGCATAAATGCGTGTGAATTCAAATTAACTGACCGTTAACCGATAAAATCAATCAATCAATAGAGATAAAAACTGCAAGCTTATCTAAAACCAGCGTCTGAACGATATGAAATTCTGCTATCCCTTGAAACGTGGTGGTGAACTTTGAACAAACACATTCGTGTCGCATAATCTACCTGTGGAAAAAAACAAACAAATGACGTCGGTTATCTATGGCTGCGCGACGACGACGACGGACGAACTAGTCGGTTTGACAATTAGACGTTTATGGCTCCCAGTAAGCACAATGGCAATGCAAATAATCGTGATTATGGCAAGGTTGACGTCGGGCGGAGAGGGTTCGTTCAACTGACCGCGAGCGATGACACGGGGCGCGCGTCGAGGAGTGCGCCGGCGCACCGACGTCACCCACCGACACAGACACCACACATGACAGATAACAACTACCAACACCTAGCCTAATGACCACGATTAGCCTACCCTAATACGGTTACATCGGCATCGTTTAGCAAATGATGCAATTAGTTGTAACTACCAACCAACACTTCTCTTTGACTACGACTAAGTAGTAATTTATGAATACAAAACATCTACAACAATCTATTTTAAGAATTAAACTTATTTATATATTATCTATGTTAGAGCCAATAAGGAAAAACTCACCAATTTTCCTTCAACTGCAATCCAAAACAAACGCACTTCACAATTAACTGAACCTCAATTCAAAACTTTAAAAACATGTCTAAACTTGCTACACAAGGGTGATACGCGTGCGCACAACGAAAACAATCGACTGACAGATGTCAGGCGGCGTCGGAAAACCCCCTCAGAAACTACGCGGCGCAGAGGACGCAGTGTGTAAATATTATGCTTCCACTGGACAAAGGTTTTCGTTATCTAAACCGGTGTCAGTGAGCGAGCACGACACGAGTCGCGTGAGCAGCGGCGCAACGTGGAGTGAGGCTCGCGCGCTGATAAGCCTCGCCCGGCGGCAGCGCGACGCCCCCCGGCGACGCCTACGCCCCTCTCGGTGCACCACGCACCACCGCCGCCCCTCGGCTGCCCGCGCCACCGCCGCCAGACAGGCCCCCGCGCTAACTGCACCGCTCCTACGCAAAATTTCACAACTGCAACAGTAACCGCTGCGATGCAGAAAATCCACAACTTTCCACTCCTTAAAAAGACGAGGAAACAGATTGCAAAACGCATGGCCGGCAGCCCAGTTACTTAGGAGAACAATGAACAAATAGCGAACGAACACAGAACCTTTTTAGTGTCCTCCTAATTGGGCTAGAGGTGCGTTGGGCAGCAGAAATTCAATATGCAACGCGATCCGCTCACTACATAAACGGAATAATTGAATTAGTGCAAGCATGTCGAGCACGAGCCGCCGCCAGCACAGCCACCTATGAAGCCCATGTCGAAATACCGCTGTGACGTCACGGAACTACTCCGCGAAGTCCGGGGATAAACCACAAACTGCACAAACAAGACCTACGACCACCGCAGTCCGGATAAGTTAGTGCCCATAAACTTATTGCCTACCACTGACGGCCATCCCACAAACTGCTGCCATTAAAAGATAAATAACAGCAGCAAAGTTTCTCTACTGAAGCATATTTTACGACGTCAATCATAAAATAAACCGTCGTTTTGATATACTAAATATGGTATAGTATTTTGAGAGGCTGTAAACTCTAAGGAACCCGTATATTTGTATTAAGTAGTTAACTTTATATTACAATGAAAAAAAACGGATGGATCATATTGCTGCAATTGTCCAGATCTAGGTTAAAGGAGGTGCACTAGGTAGGGTTGACCATGACCAGATACGGGGAAGACCAGACAGAGACAGACTGAGGAAAAAATATTCGCAAGTGTTTAAGTGTCAGCTCACCGGCGCGTGACCAAAATACTAAATTACACAAACATGTTACACGAAAACAAGTGAAACTGTTCCACGGCGATCAATCAAGGAGTCTCGTGGTAAGTGTGTGGTAAGTTCAACGGTCGAGGAATAAGTGCCATTGTTACACAATGAACTTATATACAGCTAATTGCGTCGAATCTTCAACGCTACCAGCGAAGAAACAATAACGTACCACTGAACATATGTCTGAAGCTATCCTCAAGTTATAAGCTTGTCATGCTTGCTGAAGCACTGAAAAATCTATTAAAGCTTGTTGACATCTGAAAGAAGTTAATTAATCCAAACATACGAAAATGGGCGTTACACTAAAGGGTGCAGCGACCTAATTTGTTCAACATTCAGTATCATATGTGACCTTTTGCAAACGCATAAAATTGCGGCTTGCGTAGGAGTAGCTAAATACAAAATTGGATTCGAAGAATTGCGACAAGTTAGCAGTCATTTGAAACCCATTAATTCGGTTGTTTACCATCTTTATGCACGCAATAAACAGGTATCTTTTAATCATAATCATTGGGGGAATCAAATATCACAAACAATAGATAAGTATGTACTTATATCTATGTATAAAAGAAAAAATAAATTAGTTTCTGATCATCAGGTTCACTAGTGACCAAAAAAAATGGAACACTGGCATGAAATGTAATGCCAATTTTACTTCTTTTTGAATATTTATGGTCAAGCGATATTATACCTACCTATACAATACGTTTCCCGAGAAGGCATATTCGCTCACAAGTGCTAATAAAATTTGCAATATTTATACTTGAAAGCTACGAGAAATTGCAAGAGAAGAATCTCAAAAAATAAAAAGAATTTACATTGACGTTAAAACTCAGCCGCAGTCATAAACATTTACGAGTGCATTACTCTTGATACACTGCCTGTCGCTGCAAATGATTCCTTCTTCACTAGCCGTTCCACGTAATTAAAATTTAAATCAAATGAGAGGGATCCCTAAATTTAAATCACAATACAAAGCTATTTCGTGCCCCTAACGAGGTGGTTTAACATTCAAAAAATAAATGAGAACACATTTCTTTTGAATGTAACAAAATCAATGACACAACGCGTGTCACGACGGCGAGAAATCTCTGGATGCACGTTGGGCCCTCATAAATTACCAGATTAATCTTTCAAATAATTTGACCTTTCCATCTGACGAGGGTTCATTAAATAATGGCCGGTATTGGAAGCGCGGTTATTGTTCCGTCTATCACAATTTTTGTTGTGGGTGGAATGGAGTCTTCATTCACCGAGGGATCTTCTCGAGTAGATCCCACCTCCGATTACTGTATCAATCCAACTTAATAATAAATAACCTCGTGAATAGCAAACAAGGTGATTCAAAGCTCAAATTCCATAAACTCCCATTGTTTGGATAAACGTTAAATCAAACATGGTAATATTATAACTTTATGAATTCATTACATTATTAATAATAAATATAATAATTACGTGAGTTTACGTCTATCTACAAACAACTTCTTCTTTGTCTTCAAATGTAATACAACTCGACACATGGTAGATATTGCAAGGAAATATATAAATGGAGCGTGTTTATGATTATTGACTGGTATGGTTTACTAGTCTGAATACCAAGAGGCACATTATACTTAATCGGACGTAAATACTATATAAAAATGATCTAACACACGTGCGCTTGTAATAAGTATGACATCTTTTAATAAGGCAGTAGGGCTCGGGCCAAGGCGGAAACGTGGAAAATGGCAGTAATCTACGGAGCTGCAAGCACGATTCTTGTCCATAATCGGACCAAGGACTTCGCAGCTGCAAATATCAGTTCCATGCTTATTATTGTGACGTAATTGTAGCCGCTTTATAAAACAAAGAAAATTTACTTTGCGATTCTTTGTTAAGATTCATTGAATTTTGATGCCGATTTTCAATAATAAGTTAATAAGGGCCTGAGGGCACAGGTGGTCTAGTTTGCGGAGATCAGGTTTTAATAAAAGGTATGCAATGGAATGTCCGGTGGGATACCTTGCAGGCCAACTCGATGAGTCATCGGGTCTGGGACTGACCATTGGCAGGCTGACCGCTGCCCGGCACCCGCTGGGATGTTTTACCACCTTTACAGATTAACGGACCTCCTGGTATTTCACGGCGACGCAATTTGAAAACCGTTCCGATTACGTATTTTAGAAAAAAGTCACACGGAATTGGCAGGATCTTTTCTCAATCGTTTATTATCTCTTTATTTTGTTTCTATTGTCGGCATGGTAGCTTCTTACCCGATGCATAGAAATACTAGCAGTTATCTTAAACAAAGATTTATAAATGGACGGTAGTGTAATTTTTTTTTTATGTTTTTGTATTATCCTAGAAATTATTATGTATATTATTTACAAAAAACGGCAAAGATTGATTTGAAGTTGAACTTAGTAGTTTTTTGTGGATTTCATTTATGAAATCTCTTCTGTGACCGTAAGTAAGCGTAACCATCTATTGACAGGGCAAAACTTGGTTAATCGGTGATAGTGAACTTTATTTTTCGATCAGATATATATGTATAACATAAAAATTGCGAAGTCAGAGTAAATTAAATCGCCCGCAACAGTAAATGCCTAAAAATTTTGCAGATACTGAACTTTTCATACAAATAACATTTTATAATATAACATGCGACCTAAAATAGAGGACGAATTTAAACTATCACATATTACGGCATATCACCTATTAGCCAAGATTTGCTACACTAATTGCAGTGGAACCCATCGGTCAATATGTTGACCTTTCCCGAGCAAAATGAGATGATTTTAAATTAGTGCGAACTAAGTTATTATAACAACATTATGTTGAACTCGTGCAACCTTCTAGGAAGGAAACTATTATTAAAACCAAGGAATTATTTGATAAACAAAAATTATGTCACAAAGGATATAACATAAACTGTTTGAAATAAACAGGAAGATATTGAAATTAAACTTAACATACTGTTTATTAGCTTAATGCAGTTTCCCACATAGTTACTATTATTGTTATATTATTGGAAAGTACGTAAAACATTGACGTTATAATAGAAAAAGTAACGAGAATAGCGTTGATTGTATGGATGTTTTATGCAATGCTTTGTACAAGAATATGAGTTATTTTACAAATATTTATAAAGTGATTCTAACAAATTCAAGTCTTTATACATAACATAAAGGATTGCAGAAATATGCTGTGATGTTTAAGTAAAAAGTATCTAGAAACTTTAACTGTAAAAAAAATATATGACACATACTATAGATAATTACAGAGAAACCATCACAGAAAGTAAAGCGAAGAGCTTAAATGATAACTTAGTGTGGTGGGTGGTAGTTAGTGGTGACAGGGTGCGCGGGCGCCGCGGTGACATACTGCCTCCGTTGGAGCCTCGAGACAAAGCCAAGTCGTAACGTGCCAGAGAAATATCACCCGACAAGCTCTGCATGCACAATTTATCAAACAATGCATGTAATGTACTATATTAGATAGATTTGTACAGCAAGAATGCTGTAGCGAAAGCGATTCTATGTTTAAAGCAAAAACGACAACTACATCAGCAATCAAGTCGATGTTCAAAATAATGCAAGCCAAAGAAATAAAAAAATTCAAGTCGGCCTATCTAAAAAGTTATGAAAAGAAATATGTAAATTGGCCCAAACCACTACTGAGCCAACAAAGAAAATCATGGTGCAATTTGATCTTTAGCAATTATTTCACATTTTGTGTAACGGACCAAACGAATACATATGTAACAACGATGGAACACCATAAATAAAGACAACATTTGTCTATCGAAGGAGACACAGCTTTTAAGCCCAATCTGTATTTCTAGCTGGAAACAAAGTAACAGCAATGGGCAGAGACAATGGAAAACACTTTATGTAATGGACCGGTGATAACAGGGCCAAGTAATCTTCGAAAGGGCAATAAAGACGTCACTGTCTTAAATTAAGGCTTGTGCAACAGCTTCCAAGTTTATGGTGGGCCTCCAGCTACTGCTTTAAGGTCGGTTGAAATGTTACTACTCTTTGTTTTAAATTGTAGAGATTTTAAAGTTTAATTTCATGTGGTATTGGAAATATTTCAGCGGACAATGCTTTTATTTTAAGTATTACAACGCCGGTGGTTTTCAGCTCCGATATTGTGAAAATCACAAACAATCGAACAAGGCAATAGCCTTTCTTGAAGATATTCAAGCAGTTTTGCTTTCAATCTTTGCATTTCATGAATTGATACGCTTGAAACTACAGATCTAACAAGACAGTTTCTTAAGAATACTTAAGAAACTGTCTTGTGCTGTAATAACAGCACAACAAATCAATTCTTCAACTTCTTTTTATTTTTTTACGTCAATTTTGGATCTTTATTTTAAAGGGTACCGAATAATTTTATCCAATGACCATGATTAACATAAACAAGTATCACAAGTACGATCTCAGGTGCCTGCTAGGTGGACCTACCTATGACGTCATTCTATGGACAGGTGTACAATAGCCATCGAGTGGATGACTCGCAACCACGATTACAGTCGTTATTTGACTTGGTAATGTTTATGGGAGCACAATGAAGTGAATAATAAGTAGATCAGGTTCAGCAAAGAAATCATTTGTGCCTCTCGAAACGAGAAGCCTACATTGACTATAGTAAAAATCCGGCTGTAAGTGAAAATCAATCTATTATACTTATTTCGTAGTAAACACGTTGAGAATATTTCATCTTGCTTTGATGTATTGATTTCACAGAAAACTAAGCAAGTCTACCTACTTTCATCAAAGAAACTACGAGACAATTCTGCAAAGATACCGTAAAAATCTTTAACATTCTTGAATCTTCGGAAGTAAAAGCTATTAAAATACTAGGTAATAAAATCCATTGTCCCGATAACTAAACACGATAGTAAATTTCAAATAATAGGCGTTTCTCTAGGTAGTATGTGTCATATCATCACATGTCGGCACAAATTGCTTACTTCCGATCGCGAGTGGCGCGGATGAGTCATTTTCTTCTGAGAAGTCAATGTTGAGGTTACCTAATCGTTATACGGTAATATACAATAATGACAAACTCATCTCGATATAGGTAACTAGCGATTATTTTAATTTTTTGATAAGATTTACTATACATATTTAGATCTAACTCGTCAAGCCACAAGGCGTGTTACAATACAAGTGTTAGACCAAGATCCCAGGGCCGCCAGACCTTACTTATTTTCTCATAAACCAAATGTGTGGGAAACAGTAGTGCTAGAACGTACTAGTAATGTATGAATACCAGCTAACCTGGACCGACGGCCAATTTTCAGCTACCAGGGTCTGAAGGTACTTCCAAAAATTGCTCACTTGTCTTTAAGTCTGGGTGCTATAAAAATATTGTTATGAGCCGTGATTTTTGTATATGAACATCATATACAAAAATCACGGCTCAGATTGTAGGTTTAATCGCATAATTTACTTGCGAAATGTAAAGAGTCTGGCAGATATTACAGCCAACGGAGAGTGTCTGGCGGTGTTGAACATTAATTTTTATATTTAATTAATTATATTCTATAAGACATCAGCAGCCAGACTTCAAGACAAGTAAGTAATTTTTGGAAGTACCTTCAGAACCTGATAGCTGAAAATTGGCCGCCGGCCCAGGTTAGCTGGTATACATTACTAGTACGTACTAGCACTACTATTTCCCACAAATTTGGTTTATGAGAAAATAAGTAAGGTCTGGCGGCCCTGGGATCTACGTCTATGTTGCTTGCAGCGGCAGTTTCATATATTAACAAATCATGCTTATGAAATTAACCCTATCCTATAAAACGTATAACACTTTATGTGGTTTACAAATTCTTGTAGCACCGTCAACCTTCTTCTCATTTTCACCTTTGACTTCATATACTGTAGCTTTATCAAGGACTTGTTTGCTTAATTTTCATAGAGCATTCCATCAAAAACATCAAGGCGTATAGTTCAAAGGATTGTCTTTAAGTATCACCTTGTTCAATTAAAACAAATTGCCTGCATCCGGCGTATATTGACGACGTCGTTTAACTAGGTGTCGGACAATCAAACCCATCTGCCGAGGCAATGAGGTCAATTATTACTTAAAATCAGTTAATGTATTTCAATAGGCCTATCAATATTACTCTCATAATTAACCGGATGAGTAGTCTGAATATGCTGACGTTCAAAAAAAGTACCACAGTCGCAGAAAAGCATAACTTGGCATAACCTTATTTAAATGTAATGCTACAGTAGGATAATAAAAGTAGTTTTAATTAACATTTCTGCACTTGGAGTAAGAAAAATTGAAAAGCAGGTAAATCGATTAGCGAACGTGCGCTTGTGCAGGTAGTTGGGAATCCCTAACCGTTCTTGGAAGTCTACCGTTGAGGAGAAATTTCACAACACGATGTAGGTCAAGTCGGCCGGACTTGACGTTTCGCTGCAAAGGTTAACATCACGCCGCGCCGCTACGAGTCCGGTTCGGGTGTGCTTGCGCAACGCCTTATCAGATCCTCTTTAAGACCAGTTGTTTCTAGGACCAAATAATTATTTTGTATGATCTTATTTTGTCCATTTTGTAATTATTAGACGGAAACCACATTCGATGAGTCAGAACGTATTCCACGTTGATTTGTAATTTGTTAAGTTTCTTTATCTGTCCTCGTTTACGTGTGATAGTTTACAGTCTTATCGTTTCCGCATTTTAGACCTTTTACTTGGTTAACTCCGGTTTTTTCTTCGCCAAACAGAATTTCAGACTCATCTGTCTTACTTTTCTTTCCTTTTACTTTTCCTTCCTTTTTTCTATGAAATAAGATAAGTGAAGGTGAGATTGTGACATTGGAAGAATGCTTTGGGAAATCCAAGGATTTCATTCATGCATGGCGGTAGGTATTTAATAAGTGTCGTTACAAACAAGTTTTTCAAAGTAAACAAGTCTGCGGTTAGTAACGATGACGCCATTGGATTAATGGATACTATAATTTAAATTATTTTTATTATATGTACTTATAATGCGACGAAGCTGGTCGTGTTTTTTGAACTTCTCAGAATTTGGCTTAGTGATTTGAAGACAAAAATAAAAGATCTCGTCACTTTTTGAGGACATTCAATTTTAAGTTTTCCATAAGTTCATTATTTTTATCGCCTCTGCAAATCCGATTACCAAAACCATAAATTCAGAAAGCAATCAGTAAACGAGTTAAAAATAAAATTAGATAAGGACGTAAAATTACTATATCACTGGCCTGTTTAGTCTAGCCGGTGCAAGGTCAACAGATCTGGTCTTTACTTGTTCGTATTTTTTACCTGAATTTTATCCACCGACAATTTAAAGGCAAAAACACCGTGAGCACATTGATAACATTAATACTTTTAATAGCACGGCTGCCAGTATCTTGCTTCGTGGAAGAGCTCACGAAAACCTCGGTATGACGTCATTCAGGGATGACGTCACCGTACCGCGCGATTTGTGACGTCAGAGAAAGTGGCCAAGAATCCAGTTAGCGCGCGTATTGCGGCAACTACAGAGTCAAACGTGCTTCGAAAGGTGTGTTGATTGCTGATGTAATAGAAAATAATCTTGATCAATCTTTAGACAAAAACAGCGAAAATTGAAATGTACGCAAAATAAGCTATAAGAATTTAGATTTCTTATGGAATGTTCAAGCTAAAATATTTGCGTAGTTTGAAATAATATATGAAGTGGTATAATATGCATTATCAGTGTTTGTTTGCGATAAATTGATAAAGTTTTACTCGACACACTTCTTAACACCCAACGCCATCTGTTCAAAACTTAAAGAACTTCTTAGTGATCTAAACGTGTTAAATATCATATTTGCGGAGTTAATTGTAGTTTATTAAGAAAATATTGACAGAAAAGTGGTTCGCAAATTTTGCAGTAAAATTCTGGAGCATTCTTTCAACAGCCAGTCACAAACAAACTACTGTTATTGCTACACATTCTACGCACATCGAAAAATCAACGACCTTCAACAAGTTCGCGAAAAATGGATCGTGACGTTTTAGACAAGGCATCGACCATTAACGACGAAACAACAAAGTGTATATTTAATACAAAGTTATATGAAAAACACGTGGAGCATTTCATTGTTTCCAATAAAATATGTAAAGTGAGGTATAAACCTTATAAATGAAATCGAACGGGTTAAACCAAGAATTTAGATTCTTTACTTGAACTTACTTTTCTTTCGATAGCGATGCAAATATTTTATCAAATCAAGAATTTAAATTATAAAGCAAGCTAGAATCTTTGAATATTTACATATTATGAAATGCCTATCAGACACCAAACTCTTAGAAAGTTGTTTACGAAGTCAGGTCACGGAAGAACCCCACTCGACGACCCAGAAAAATAAATGAAAACAATGAAACTCACCATTGGCTTGTTGTACTCCTCATTCTGGTAGTCGAACATGGTAGCGAACATGAGACTGTCGTCTTGCTCGCTGTTAAGTTGGTATGGCACCAGCTGAGACATGAAGACTTTTTTACACAACAACCGTCCAAACAAACTACCCGCTAGGGGCGAAAACTCAAATAGCACCGTTCAAAAGTTCAGAAACTTCAGCGAATCAATTCCTGATAAGAGTATGAGTCATAAGGCATATACGAGATCGTGGACGTTCGCTAGAATGTTTTATATCAGACTGAGTCAGTTGGCGCGCGAGAGGCTGGTTTTGTACAACGCGGACTACCACACCGCGCACGCGCGAACCGAGCGCCAAAGCCAAAACGTCTTATCTCACAAAGTATTCAAACAATTTGCCAACCGCGCCAAACACACTTTTTTACGGTTTTCAGTTTCTCGTGATTCAATAAAATAGTTTCTCCATGACTTGAAACTACATTTTTTGGCATCGTATTCGAAATTACTAGCAGTTCCCTTTGTGAGTTAATTTTTCGATAGGAAACGCTTTTTATCTTAGTTGAAAAACCTAAATAAAAAAAAATCTGGGATATTCTGCCTTCGCATGAACGCAGAAGCTTGTAAGTTTTCTCAGTACAAGCTAAGCATTCCTTTTAGTCCCTAGTTCCACTAATTATTCAAACAAAAGACTCAATTGACACAATTACTAGTACCAATATGGCAAAGTAGGTCGTTTCGTGTCCCTAGATAGCGCACAATACAAGAAGCAGGCTTAGCAAATGAACAGCCGCTATTAAAATTATTGTTTTTACCGCAAATGAACTGCGATTGCAAATGAATCATGTGGCGGAGCAGAAAACAATGCAATTGTGCGCAGTTTTACCTCATAGGCGACAATATAACACCGCCAGGGCACGCAAGTAAACCGATAAGTTCATTGACAACGAACGAAGAAAAACAAACAATGAATCAAGTGAACAATTGTCCAAATACAACATAAAAAGAACTTTGATTACTAAGAATGCGGTTAACTGATCGACGGACACGGCAGGTAGAAAAAGTAATCAATCAAAGATTTGAATGGCTATCAAAAGAGAAAAAGTGCAACAGAATGTGAATACAGGAATGTTATTGAGACTTAATAAGGGTGATTTGTTGGTTGACCTTATTGAGCAAGCTACCTCCTTTAGAGCAAAATCACAACATTTCATCCGTCGTCCGCGTATCGTTAGGATCTTAAATAATGAGAGCGGCGAATGACAAACGCCCGCAGCTGGCGCAGTGCATAACTTATCTGCACTATCGATTACCAGTCCCGATATTTAGGCCATGTTTCCTAACTGCAGCGACCGCTAGTGGACACCAGAGCTAAATGCTGACAACAGAAACTTGGCCATATCTTGAACATAAAATCTTTAGCACGAAGGAGGTTAGTTAAACTTTGAACCTAAGCGTTGGTATCAGTCAAAGTATTTAATAAAAGAAAGAAGATTTTCCAATAGTCAGGCACGTTGCGTCGGGTCAAAATAACCATACATTGAGAATAGGGCATCATAAAAGAATGAGATAATAATGCCAATTATCCAGAAAAACAGAAATGAATATTTTGAAGATGTCATTGACTGCAGAACAGGGTCACGATCAAGCTCCATAAGAACAATAAAAATTGCTTTATAATGAGTTAAATAATCTATGACATTGTGTCATCGAGTTGGTTGATAAATGACGTGAGTTGGTCGCGTGCCAGGGACCGTTCAGTCTACTATAACTGCATTATCTAACGCTGGCTCATCAATGTAATGCCTAACTCTATCAATGACGTCATCCTTTTCACATATTTTGATTTTCAGAACTCTTATCGTATTAATCGTAAAAATACGACAATAACATTTTCCTTGTTTCGTTTTTACTGCTGATTAGAAAGTAGTTGTTACTGAATTCAGAGAAATGATTTTCTATTAACAATGAGTACGATAATCGCATTGTAAATGTCTGAATAAAAAAAAATGATACGTTTCAATTTTCAAGTAATTAGATGGAAACAATTGGAGATATTGTAGAGAAATGAATAATTTTAAGAACCACCTCTTTCTTTTTTGTGTAGGTGTAATTTAGTGCGTGGTAAACTTGAATAACCCCGCCCTGTGTCAGTTTTCATAACGCCAGGTTAGAGGCATTTGGCGTTCCGAAGTTCATGAAGAGGCAAATCAAAATTATGCTTAAGAAGTCAGTAATCCATGTTTACAAAACTAGCGCTCAGTCGCAAAAACGTTAATTGTAGTTAAAGTTTCCTTAAATGTATTGATGTTTCTGTTTACGTCAACAAAACGGAAAGTGACAATACGATATTTAAAGTAGTGTTAACTTTAATGGACGTTTCTGCAACTGAGCGTATGACCATAAATAAAACTATTATTTTGAAAGTCACTGCAATGTTGATCAAGTTAGTGTATTAACATCGATCGTAGACTGAATAATTAGCTGACGTAGACATTAACATACCAAATGCTCGGATTGCCCACAGTTGGAGGTACGTATGTCACCGGAAAACTATAAAAACCGTAATAATACAATTTCACTAGTGAATAATACAATTTGCTTACTAAAATGGGCTATGTACCAAATTTTTAAAATGTTCTGATTTTTTTTGTATTAATTGGATTAAGGTCCTAGATTTAAAAAAAAAATTGTTGACTTTTTCTGTAGATAAATAAAAAAGTAATACATTTTTATACTTTTCACTTCACTGCACCACTCCTCTACGGAATCCAAAGATTTAATTTCTTTGCCATTTTAATTTTATTTTGCAACGAAAGAAAAAAAACTTCACGTGGTTGTCATAAAATGTTTTTTTAAGTTTCATTAGCTGACGGCTTGACAAAGGAAAACTTCTCATAATCCCGTATAGGTGGAGCGCACCTCCACCTATTATGTGGGATTAGCGTAGTGAGATTGTTTAAATTAATATATTTTTTATTTCCTAGCAAAAAAAGTTGTTTTGTTTTTTGAGAAAAAGGATCCTTAATCTTATAATATAAACCAAAATAAAACCGATTTTTTTTTGAAAATGTCAGACTTAGCCCATTACAACTGCCTGCATGTAATTAGGATAATTTAGGTTAGGTTGGTGCGTTCTTCGGAGATCCCAGAGCCTGCCAAAGAGCATCGAGTGTGGCAACGTAGTTTTTAGTGGGTAAAAACCCCATATAACCCAGTTCCTCCCCCGGGGGCTGGATACCTGGATCGTAGGTTTTTCTCCACGAAAAGTTTAGGCTTTTTAGGTTCAGTTAAGTAGGTAAGGTTGCATTTATATTATCAAAAAGTCAGTAAATGTGAAAAAAAAATTGAGTCGGTTCACAAAGTACCGAGATATTATAATCTTATTAAGTGAAATTAAAATATTGCAGATTTGACAATGTTACGGTGACACATACAACAGAATCGCCTATAATATGCTAAATTGAGGATGTTTGAATATGACATGTGGGTGTTAGTTAGTACAAAGACACGGGTCACAAACCGTTGGGAGTTCAAGATTGAGTTATTACAATACAATTCTGAAGAGTTGATTGGAATATTTGAAATAAAAGACTCGGATTTCGATATAAAATACACTCCTCATAACAGAGTGGAACTACTGAAATAAAAAAGAACTGTATAATTAGTCCTGGGACTGATATACTTATGAAAAGTTCGAAATGGAAATGGTGTCGTCCTATGGTCTCATGCGGTGTGGTAAGCTCTGTAAAGGGCCGTCTGGTTCGCGACCACCCTCCTACCGAAGTCCGACGCCAAACAGCTTGCTGTGTTTCGTCGGTGCGTAAGAGTGCCAGTGTATAGGCATTTTCTGGGTTAACTCGCTACATCGTCGACCTCATCTTTGACTTTTATGGTCAAGATTGAGGTTAAGAGTTAACCCATCCTATAATAAAAAAATATTCGCAAAAGGTTTTAAAAAAAGTGTTTTATCGTATAACCACATTGGAGTCATCAATAAATCTTGTGGTAGCTTTATCTTCTGGCCTCGTACAAACAAACGTACGTAGCAAAACGTCCCTGTAGAACTTTGAACAGAGACTTGAACACCCTTCAAACCTTTAATAGTTTATTTTTCTTCCAAAAAACACAACCACATAAGTTTTCATTTGCTCAAAGCTTTCCAACTTTTTGCCATGTGGTGATCGGTTGAGAATAACACCACCTCATCTCTTTCCGTGGGTGTCGTAAGAGGCGACTAAGGAAACATAACTGAGACCTGCCTCCTATTAATCCACCCCAGGCAACGACAACACAATTTGTTCTGAATCTGAGGTGTCGTCCTACGGTCTCATGCGGTATGGTAGGCTCTGTCAAGGGTCGTCTGGTTCGCGACCCCTCCTACCGAAGTTCGACGCCAACTAGCTTGCTGTGTTCCGTCGGTGCGTAGGAGTACCAGTGCCTTATGGGCATTTTCTGGGTTAACTCACTCCATCTTCGACCTCATCTATGACCTTGGTCAAGATTGAGGTCAAGAGTTAACCCATCTTATAATAAATAAAAAAAACACCTCGTCAATCATTCGTTTTATTGTAACGCGTTTTGCGTTTCTCCCGACAAGTTTCGTCCTTCACCCCGAAACATTGAGTCATGATGAAGGTCACAAATTACAATGAGTTCTGAATCATTCCAAGGCCTATCTGACCTTACTCTTGACACGCGACCCTGGTTGAATTGAACCCCTTTTCCGCGAATCGAAGCGAACTACCCCCCTTTTTGATCACCATCTGAAATAACTATGCTCTCATTCGATCTCCTAGTAACGATACTACAAACATAACACGGCTGTTGACTGGGCTTTTTCCAAATTACTCCACTGAGTCTTTAATGTTTATTTGATTGTTTCGAAGTTTGTGATGTATGGTAACAACTAATGGCCAACATGTGTGGAGAGCGGCACATCAAGTTATCGCACGTGTGCTGTTGTGATAAGAGCGGTTTTGCAACGAAAATTGAAAATTGAGTAACTTGTACTTGTTTCAGGCACAATATCATCAACATATTATGTGACTGTGAAAATGGCTAGGTACTACTTTAGGGATAAGTTAAAAGTATTGTGATGTAAATCGTAGCTTTGTAAATCGCTTTTATTAACTACCCTTTCACTAAACATAATCATATTATCGTTTAGATTTGAATAAGGACTTTTCGCTAATGACAGAAATCTCTCCTGATCACCTGATAAGATGTCGTCTCCACGTGTAAAAAAGTATAGAAGAAAGGAGATTTAAGTTAGAAGAAGTCGCGTCTTATTAAACATTTGGAGAAAGTATACTCTTTCAGTCAAAATTACCAAAAAATAAAAAAATAAACGCTAGACACTCAAAGGCCAAAAAGCAATTTGGTTTCGATAATTTGGCTTCAGCTCTTAGTTAATATTGTATCTTCTCGCATTTTGTTGTTTATTTATAAATATGTATATATTTATTTATATACTTATATTTATATATTTTATGTAATATATTATTTGTATAATTGTATATATTACGTGTATTGTACTTTAAATGCTAACTGCCGACTAATCCTTCCTCTCAAACACTCAATGGGTTGACTGATTGACTGAAAGAAATCACCTTGTGGGATAAGTCCGTCTTTGTACTGTTTTTTTTATATTGTGTCTTGTGTAACTTATGCTCATGTACAATAAAGAATAAATACATACATACTACATCCTAGAGGCGTGTACAAATTGACTATGCATATAGAGCATCTTACAAGTGTCTCAAGGCAAACATAACCAAGTAGTGTGTTGAAAAAAGTGTATCTTCCAAATTGACACATAGGCCCACACTAAATTTTCCCCTTTTTTCGTGGATCCCTAGGATTATAAACAACACCTATGACCTGAGAACAAACATCTGCTTTTTAAAAAACATTTGCCCCGACTGGAAATCGAACTCAGGATCAAGAGGCAGCGCCACTACCACTCAACCAAACCGGTTGTTAAAAAACCAACACAAAATAAAAAAACCACTTTAACATGGTAGACATTCTTCGAATGCAGATAACATCCGTAACAAAAGTTTGAAGATGCTAAACATCTAAGATCCGGTTGTAAATAAAGGAAAAACAATCTAGGCGGCTGCCAGAAACAATAAAAAAGACTTTTCCACTCTATACATTACTGAGCGTGAGCAGCTAGTAAATATTTTTTGTTAATGTGTGTTGGAATAATAATGATTTGTTAGAATAATGATTACACTTTTAAGAGTTTTAACTTTTAACGTTCAGCAATGAATAAGACAAATTTTTCATTTAGGAATTTCATGTTTAGCCCCCGGTTTTTGTGTATCCTAAAGTACACACATCAACAAAGTCTAAGCAACACGCACGATTTTTCATACAACAGAGGCCTCTTTGAGAAGCTGTGAAAAGTATTTAAGACACGTATTTTTAATAAAATCTTTAGTGTGAGCAAGTTCTATACCCGAATTTAAAATTCCTATAAATGAACTTTATCTAGCTTGAAGTTTGTGAAAAAGAGACGAAAATGAAAATTTAATTTCACCATTTCCATATTAAAAGCAAAGAAAAACTGCGTTTTCATTTTCATTTTTCCCTCTTTTCCACAAATTTCAAGCTAAATAAAGTTCATTTATAGGGATTGAAAATTCAGGTATAGAACTTGGTCACACTAAAGATTTTATTAAAAATACGTGTCTTAAATACTTTTCACAGCTTCTCAAAGAGGCATCTGTTGTATGAAAAATCGTGCGTGTTGCTTAGACTTTGTTGAGTAGTGTATGTCTTGAATATTTGGAGGTCCCTTTAACATATGTATGATTACCTATGACGCAACTAAAAGTGACACTTTTGTATGCTTCTGTCAACTAGCCACCGAGTCAATTTATTTACGTCACAAAGGCTGACTAGGTAATCGTAAGATTTACTTTACCTGCCACAAAAAAGTCAATTTTTTGCTTATTTGTTGTTTCCAAAATCAATAACGCTGTTGTATTTATAACAAGAACATCATCAATGTATAAATAGCATGCCAATATACAATCGTATGGAAATTAGTGGAATGTTCAATTATTTAAATTGGACGACGTATACGCAGGTTAAACACGATGTCAATATTACTTGCTAAATAATGCTAGTAAGCTAGGCCATTTATTTATTTCTCACTACAATATACATTTTACACAAGATAAAAAGTCACAGGTCTCTACTCCTGGTCATAATGAAATTCATTTCATGGAAAGGGGGGTAAATGTAATGCCTGCCAGATTTTCGTGGTTTGGAGATAAAGATCCAAATGCTGTTTGGAAGTATGCGATCTCTTGAGAAAAATTCGATACAGCAGCATGGCGTCTCAGGCGGCCGCTATATACCATGTCTCTTGGTATGTAGCGTCATTATTTTTTTTATACAGGAAGAATTAGAAAATAACGAAACGAAATTCGCCAGCATATACGTTACGTCGTCATAGATAGGACAACAAACGTGCGTGAGTGAGAAAATTAACGTAAGAAATCTTATATTTTCAGAGGAAAAACGATCTTTAATTCTTTCGTCGTAAATAAAATTCAGATTGATGCGGAAAAATTCAAGAGCAAATTTTATTTAAGTGGTGTATAATTTGCAGGTCAACCGTTTTCATATATTTTACATTTCGTTGACAGTCGGTTTTTAACAGCTAAAAACCGACATACAAGACCATTAATGATAGAACGACACGGTGACTATTTTGACAGGATACAAATACTTTAGTGATAACAATTAAAATAATTAATACCTAAATGTTTAGGTAATAAGTAATCAGCTAAGTGAATTTATTGTCTGACCTAGTTCTATGTAATTGTTGTTGATTAATAAAATAATTGTAGTCCCGACTCGATATACGAAGTAGTGATGCCTCGATACGCCTTTTTGCCGATACGACACCGATACTCTTATAAAAATATCGGTGATACTGATACCGATACGCTTATTGAATTCAAAAATGAAGGTAAAATAAATAAAACACAAGTCATGTTATTTTATTTTAAATTAATATAAAAAATTATAGACAGGTTAAGATTAGTTACTAATAGTTTTAGTAATCGTTTGCAACGAAATAGACAGGACAACACGCGCGTTTACATTACATTTTTAAAGAGCGAAATGTGAAAAGTATCGTTGATTCTGCCATAAAAATATCGCCGATGCCAATATATCTGCAAACCCGAAATATCGCCGATATATCGGTATCGGATGCGTCCCTAATACGACGAAGTACCTAATAGCCTAATGAAGTAATCATATATGACACGTAGAAACTCAGTTTTTTTACTGGTAGTACCTAATATGTATTGTCGTTCTACGAGTATATGGCTCCGCCATAAATAAGTTAAAAATTTTAACTCCCGACAAAAAAGAGGAGTTTCATAAGTTTGACGAGTGTATGTCTGTGGCATCGTAGATCCTAAACGGATGGACCGATTTTGATATGGTTTTTTATGTTGTTTGAAAGCTGACGTAAACGATATGGTTCTTAGCTATATTTAATCAAAATTGGTTCAGCCAGCTATTTGAAAATTGTGATGAATATTGAGGGTGACTATTTTTTTAAATTTTACAGTTATTATACTAATATAAAATTCTAAAGCCGGAAAATTTAAACAAAAGAAAATTGCTAATGACCATTTTTTATGTGTAAAGAGTTCTACAAGACGGCTTACTCAAAAGAGGTTCGGTTTTCAAATAATGACCGTTTATTTATTTACAAAGGATTGGATTTTCAAATAATGTCTTTGTACCCATCAATAACAAGGCACCAATCAGAAGCACGCTAGAGTAGCGCGTGGGCACACAGACTACCACGGCCGAGTGTTTTCCACGAACCGCTGCGATGACGTCACTCACTGGCCGACACCGCGCCGCTCGTGTTTTCCTGCTCTTGGCTCTGCGATACATCGCCTCAATAACGAACATAATAAACTGAATTACACAAATTAGCACTTCCAAGTATTTCCACAAAGTTTGGTAGCGTCTAGAGGACAAACGATTCTATAGCAGAGTTACTACGGAGCACATTTAATGATGCTATAAATACGTATATTATTACATACGTTTCAATAGCTTTTGCAGAACGATCTTATGTAAAGACAGGAAAATATACGATATTTTCCTGAAATGCGTATATTATATTACTAGCTTTCCGCCCGCGTGGACTACAGGTTATATCGTGCCCAACTGTGGGATAAAATGCAGCCTATGTCCTTTCCCAGGCTCTAATCTATCTCTGTACCAAATTTCATCAAAATCGGTTCAGTAGTTTAGGCGTGAAAGACGGACAGACAGACAGACAGACAGATATACTTTGGCATTTATAATATTAGTAAGGATATGCATCAACAAATTAAAATACTAGAAGGTATAAAGTGTCTTTGAGGAGCCCTACATCCCTAGGAAAATTCTGAAGTTTTGGCAGGAGCTATAGTGGTTGAAATAACCATCATTCTAACCCACACCTATAAGAAGACACTTTTTTAATCCCTTTTGAAACAGTTTCATTCTCTAATTTTTCAGCAACACCAACTTTATCGAAGTTATTCAAATTATTCATTTACGTTACACTTATTTTGTAAAGAGGAAAGATTTGTATGTTTGTAATGGAATAAACTTAAAAACTACGAGACCGATTTAAAAAATTATTCCATTAGAATGCTATATTATCCCTGAGTAACATAGCCTACATAAGTTTCCCGAATTCCACGGGAACAATGTCCCACCGTCGGAAAGTTAGTAAGTCTAACTTGTTAGTAGGCCAATTATTATACAAAAAAACTTTAATGTAAAGCAAATATTTTATCTCAAAATGTGATATTTATTAAGATAAACAAGAAGCATTGGGAATTCCATGCTAAATAGTTCACTGTTTTGTGAACACGTTTTATGATATTGATAATGATAACTGATAAGTCTGATAACACACAAAACGTAATTTTATATTCTAATTAGCATTCCGTAAAAGGCGACTAAGGTAAATATGCAAGCAATTTCATCTGTACACAGAGAAGGAAAACTCTGCAATTATATCAAAACCCTCGCCAACCCGTCTGCCAAGCGTGGTGAGTGTGGCATTTACCCCTCATGTTATTGAGGGAGGCCCATGCCCCAGCAGTGGGGACGTATATGGGCTGATGAAGAATGAAGAATTAGCATTCCGTCCGGGACTTTGTTCCCGTGGGAATTCGGGAAAATTATGTAGCCTATGTTACTCAGAGATAATGTAACATTCTAATGGTGAAAGAATTTTTCAAATCGTTCCAGTAGTTTCGGAGCCTATTCAATGCAAACAAACAAACAAATCTTTCCTCTTTGTAATATTAGTACAGAACAGACTATTACAATGCAATACAATAAGCTTTACTTGCATTCCAGAATACACAACACAAGACATAACATACAACATAGTGTACAACAAGGTGGCCTTATTACTTGAAAGCAATTTCTTCCAGGCAACCTTAGGGTTAATGCCACAACTGAGATTTATGAGCAGGTAGTGGTGCATTCACAAAATCTTCTACATAAATATGTATAAATACATATAATATAATACATATAATGTAATACATATACCTAAACATATAGGAAAGTGTAACAATACTTTACATACATAATTAAGGAAGGAATTATAATAATTCTAAAATTAAAAAATTTGAACCACCACCCCCTACGTTTTATTGCTTATAAATTTTTAACGGCTGAACCATCTTGATTACATACATCAACTTAAAACAAAAAAACCGCATCGAAATCGGTATTTTCGTTTAGGAGCTACAATGTCACAGACAGACACATAGACACACATGTCAAACTTACAACACCCCTATTTTTTTCTTGGGAGTTAAATCCTTACTTCCTTACTAATATTATAAATGCAAAAGTAACTCTGTCTGTCTGTCTGTCTGTCCGTCTTTCACGCCTAAACTACTTAACCGATTTTGATGAAATTTGGTACAGAGATAGATTAGAGCCTGGGAAAGGACATAGGCTACATTTTATCCCACAGTTGGACATGATATAACCTATAGACCACGAGGGCGGAAAGCTAGTACACAATAGCAGAAGGAGAAGGCAATAGAATTTGTGGGAAACCTGGCCTGGAGAACAGGAAGGGAAAAGTTATTTAAAACAATAAAGAAAATAGGTCGAGTTTCCTTTTAATTTATAATTTTAAAAGGTTTTACTCACACAACTTTAAATTTTCAATTGCATAACACTATTTCATTAAGCAACTAAACCTAGTAAGTACTTTTAGAAAATAATATTTAGTCATAAGTCAATGTTTTTAAACAGTTCTTTTCTAATCAATATAACATTATTCCATAATATTTAGCACACGTGTTGCCATACAATAACACGATAATTGATAACAGAGAAACTATTGCATAATATGCAATCATAGTAGCACTATGTTACGGTGAAGTACTGGTCAAATAATGCAAAAAAGAACAAAAAGATTTGAATGAATGAATGTTATTAAACTTAAAACAGCTGAAACAAAATCAAAACCAAAAACAACTTATGTGACAGGAAAACATACATTTGGTTTTTTTTAAACTCTATTACTATTTGCAAAGATGTTGTTATGAGAATACTCCTTAAAAAATAAAATAGATTTTATAAAATAATAAATACTGTGGGAAATTAATTTACTTACTATTACAACTATTACTTGTAGGAAACAAGGTGAAGGTGAAACAATGGGATGGGCTATATCGGCGAGCACTGGGCAAACCAAACTGAGGCAGAAGAATCCTAAAGCAGGCATAGGCAAGCAACTGGCACAAATCCTACCAGGAGTTGCTTCGTAAAGCCTGCAAATTCCCCAGGAGGATACTGAGCTTCTGGTCGGCGTTGAGGTGGCTGGAATAGCCGCCGACCCAAACGCATAATGGGCCATCTTAGAGCCTAAATGGGAGCCCCTTTAAACTATCAACTCAACTAGGCATAGGCATAGCATATCAAACCTTGCACAAGGTATCGTTGATCTGAGACTGTCAGGGTGTAGTAAGAGTCATAGAAAAACTGTCCCTTACACATGTATAAAGACATATAGTCAACAAATGTAAATAAGTAACACATTGTATGTTCAATTGAACTTGAGTAAATTTTATACTATGAAATATTTTTTTAATATCAAATTCGATACAGGCTTCGGCTATATTAGACACTATATTTTTGCCGGGGACTCCATTCCCGTGGGAATTCGGGAAAATTATGAACCCTATGTTACCCACAAAGCTGTCTGTTGGTGAAAGATTTTTGAAATCTGTCTAGTATTTTTTGAGTTTTTGACAAAAATACAAATCTTTATAAGAAAATAGAAGCACTGTACTTCAAGTTTGCTGTTACGAGGGGTCAAAGTGGCTTTATTACTTGTGATGTGAAATGAAATAACTACTTCAATCATTATCTTGTAAAATGAGGCTTACACCTAGCTAATAGTTGTTCACAATTACACAATGTTCTATATTTGGCAAAGGTGCTGATGATGACTAATAATTTCTTATCAAAATTGGTATCAACTGTTATCATTATCAACTTCCCAGAAACTTATCACCTGCTTTTGTAAGTTTTATGACTTTCCATTGCCATACCATGACTTTGAAAATTTAATGTTTATTGAACTGAAGTATAGGTAGCTTTTTTAAATAGTCTTTTCTGAAAATTCATAAAAATTAAAAGTTAATTTAATATGTTTTTTTGTTTTTTTATCAAAAGAGTTTTACTTCCTCCTGCTAATCTCATTTGTCTTTTGCAGTGAGCTCAACGATTTTCAAGGATTTATTATCAGGATGGAATAAAAAACAATCAAATATCATTCTACTTAACTTTAATTTTCGAAATAATATCTTTATGAACAAGAACCAATATTGGATGACTTAAATTTTTATTGAGAATTTCAAATAGGTTTCTTATTAAAAGTTGTTCAGTTTTATGTGGAGAATCACTCCCTTTAAGTTGTGCTAACTATAATATTAGTTAAAGTAAACTAATTTAAAATTAACCCATATACATATTAAATAATATATTTTTCCTTGTTAATTTAGTAGCTACAAAGCTATTTATGTTACCACATTTACTTGAAAAATATTTCAAAACTGGGTAAAATTTTATAAGTTGTATGGAGGCGAATATATTTTTTTACATTTCCACCTGTTCCTTAAAGCTAAGTCCCTTGGAGAAAGTTTTTCAGTTACTTGGGCTGATTAACATCCTTAATTTTCCCTAAGGGGTGAGGGAAACCAACCCTATATGGGCAAGTATTATTAGCATCCACAGACTTGAAGTCTGTGGCTTTGTCTAGATTAAATTTTCTTGTTAATACTTGATTTTTAACTATGTCATAATAGAAAAGAGAAGGGCAAGGGGTTTTGCAAGGCCCCCTTTTTAATGTTGTAAAATTAGCTAGGTCAGGGGACCCTCCTCCCAAAATTAAAATTGTCACAATTTCGTTTTTAACATAAAGACCTTACATGAAGCTAGGATGTGAGCGAAGCTTTAGCATAGTGATGGGTCCAGATAATTTGCTTTATCCTAAGAAACTTTTAAAATGAATTTCTGACACCAAAGAATGTTGAGTTGATAAGTTTCTTGACTATGCCTCTGTGCGTTGAACACAAGAAGCAAACAAGAAATGTTAAATATCCTCTTCCTCAAAACCTTATTTCTCTTTTCTATTATGACATCTCATACATGACCTCAGAAGAGGCATGGGTGTATGGATAAATTTCATGGCCTTGATGCAGCGCAGTTAAACCTAATACAATTCCAATAAAGGTGTAGGTTTTAAGATCATAGAAAACCTATCCTGATTTCCTATTCTTTAATCAAATATAATAGACAAAACTGGTGGGCTGCCCCTGTTGCGACACGCCAATCAAATGTTAAAACAGCTGTAAAATCATCTGGATGTTATCAATTGACACATAACATAACCTATAACTTAAGATAGGCCCCAGTATTCCCTGTATAGACTTCTAACTAATTTATAGGTTACCGTTTTCCCTTAAGTACGTTCAGAATTCAAGGGAAGCATATAAGTATTACGTGGAACGGTAAGAACAGAAACATTTAGAAGGATCAACAAGTTTTTGCTAACTGCAAATAACAAACTGTATTTGTACTCACCATGAAGGAGGCTCTAGAGGTTGGTAGGGAAGATACGAAGTCATTTGTACTGGAATCCTGCGAAGACTGGCTATCACTCGAAAAGTCCGAATGGTTCGATTGGCTATCACTAATTTCCAGCTTCATTGTCATCAGTCTTTAGTTTATCTACTTGCTTCAGCACTACAAGGATATACGCACGGTTTACCGATTTACGTAATTATCAACACGATCGTGGGGTTAGAAATCTCTCGCAGTTTATTTTGATAAAAAACACTGTACGACGTAACTATCTGTCAGTTTACTAATGACAGCAGCAGCACCAAATCAAACCAAAGCGCGTTGAAAAAGATTATCCATGAACAAGAACACAACAATGATGAGTCATCATTTGGTTTGTGAGCGGTGACGTCGTCCTCCTCTTCGGGGATGCCCTTCTCCAAGAATTTTCTTATCACTCGATTGCGAAATGGCCTATACGCCCGCTTTCTGCCTTGGAGAAGAATACGTTTTGGATACGCTACCCACAAAAATGAAGGGTGATCTCATAGGTCTATTTTTAGAAATAGCGTGATATTCAGCCAATGAGAGAGGTTGTTCGCAGTGACGTCATAATTTTGAAACCAAAGCCTCGTTTACAGTCATGTGTCGACATAAAGCGACATACATACCTATTATTTTATTTACCCGTTAGTATTTAGTATTTAAATGATTTTTTATATCTAAACTAAACATCGACATCGGATGTCTAAACATTGGCATCGGATGTCCACAAATAAACATCGGATGCTACAATATACATATATCGACTAATTAGAGATATGTTTATGGTTAAACCGGCCAAACCCAATTTTAGGCCAAAGTGGCTTATCCAGGGACAGATCGTGAATTTGTGGGGCCTGGTCTAGTACCAAGGAGCATATAAACTACGTTTTAGCTGATACTGATACCAAGAGGGCCTACGTAATAAAGTACTCTCTGTGTACGTAATTACTGAATGACAAAAAACAGTCTTTTAAAGTAATCCAGTCTTACGATATAGGAAAAAATTGGGAAAGTAAAATATTGTGCCTATACTGTAATGTGACTGCGTCAGAGTCCGACTCAGCCTGGATTTCTACTGACAAAGGGACAGGGGCCTGATTTTTGAAACAATAGAATTCCTATTCGCATACGAATTGACAAGATTTGTATGCGATTCTCATGCGAATCTTGTGAATTCGTATGCGAATTGGAATTCTATCGTTTCAAAAATACGTCTCAAAATAGCTTGGAAAGTGTAATTACACTGAAAATTGGTTCTATTGCTAAAAAACACGGACAAGAAATAACTTTTTTCAACGAGTCTGCAGGTCTAGGTAAGTACTACTTTTATAAGTTGCATTGCATTCGCTAATAGATCTAGGTAGATCGATGCAGATGCAGATTTTGTAGGTACAAAATCTGCATCATAATTAATAAGACTTATACTGTGGACGGCAAAGTACCTAACGGTGGACCCTAGCATCATACCTAGAGAACATCTTGTGCCAGGAGACCAGCTACCCTAACCGTCTGAAAATTCCACGAAGTAGAGAGGTGCAAGGAAAACCGAAAGAAAAAGTATGTATGTACAGACAGCAGCACGTCACGTTACCCATTTGCAATACGAAAGCCGTCGCTACTACGACCAAGACAAGATAAGGGCGACGACCTGATTTTTGAAACAATAGAATTCCAATTCGCATACGAATTGACAAGATTTGTATGAGATTCCCATGCGAATTGGAATTCTATCGTTTCAAAAATATGGCCCATATGGCCATATGGGCCATATTTTATATATGGGCCATATATAAAATATGGCCCATATGGCCATAAAAAACATATGATAGCTTGATGTGCTGCCGTCTAATGAATCTGTTGATGGCCTAGCTTTACTCTTTGCTTAGCTAGTTGCCACAGCTTAAAAAAAAATTAAAAAGTTTAGATGGACACGTAGAATGAATAAGATAATATGTTAAAATGAGACACTGCTCTACAATATTTTCATTCTTTCTCTGTCGTAGACACTGTAAGTTTGTTTTGGTTGCAATTGTCAAAAGATTCGCAGGCCAGTGGATTTCATTTTCAGTATGTTTTCAGTTTTCAAGACTTTTCTCTAAAGCTTCGTTCTGAATTTACATAAGAATAGAGAGGTAAAGTACCAGAAAGTGTTTGCCCACATTGGGCACAGGTTATAGCTTAGCCAGTCAAATAAAGGTAAGTTAGAAACTTGGTAATTTTGTAGGTATACTCGAAAAATTTACAGCTGTATTCAGAAAAGTGCTTTCCGTTTTAGTGCTTTGACGATGTCTGGGAAGAAGTGTAAGCATTGTGGGTCGTCGGAGATAGAGGTGGATCCGGCGCGAGGTGACGCTGTTTGTACAAACTGCGGCACAGTGCTAGAAGATAATATAATTGTCGCGGAAGTAGAGTTTCAAGAGAACACACATGGTGGTGCCTCTGCTATCGGGCAGTTCGTGTCAGCTGAAACCAAAGGAGGTGCCACTGGTTTCGGTCGAGGTATGTCGAAATCATACAATTTTAACTAAAGTTTGTATAATTATGGCTACAAGTCAGCAGTGAGCATTATTACCCCTACTCATAATATAAATGCGAAAGCGTCTGTCTGTTACGCTTTAACTACTGAACCAATTTTGATGAAATTTGGTACAGAGAAAGATTAGACCTTGGGAAAGGACATAGGCTACATTTTATCCCACAGCTGGGCACAATATTTTACTTTATTTAGTTTCTGTGAAGCTTTTATCTTTCTCTTAAAAAAGCTACATAAAATAATCTTGTCTACCTATACTATACATTATTCTTAAAACTTCTATTAAATTTTATTTTTTATTTAAAAATATAATTTCCTTTCCAGCATTCAATGCAGGGATTGGTCAAGAGTCCAGAGAGATAACTTTACGCAAGGCTCGCGACGGTATCACTGCTCTCTGCCAGCAACTAAGACTAAACCAGCAATGTATTGACATTGCCTGCAATTTCTTCAAGATGGCTTTGTCCCGACACTTGACGATTGGCCGTCCTGCTAATCAGACGCAAGCTGCCTGTGTGTACATGACATGCAGGACAGAAGGCACAGCCCGTATCCTTTTCTAAATGATTAATTTTGTAAACTTTCTAAAAATATCACTTACTCAATTATACCTACACTGCACTTCTTACTATATCTTCTAAATAGTAGCGATGTAACATCTAATAATCTTTATTTACTGTCTGTACAATTTGAACAAATAAGAACTGTACGGGTGACAATTTTTTAAAATATTTTTATCTAATAATTCAAGTAATAAGGATTAACAAACAGCAGTCAGATTTTTAAATATTTTGATTACTTATCACAAAGAGCTGTTAAAGTGCAATCAAGTATGACACTAAACTTTAAAAAATAGATAAATAAATTATTACACAATAAAAAATCTAACGGGTGTTTAATGATTCTGAAACCTAAAATCCTTAAGATAAAAATATTCAAAAAAACCTTCCCCATTGAAAGAAAGAAACATTCACATGGATCATATTAAGAAGATAGCCCTGCACAGCTGTGCATAAACATGCTGTGTATATGTAATATTAATACTAATTATATTTTAGTTTTTATATTAATACTAATTATAATTACATATAACTATCCTTAACTATAACTGTAACAGATCTCCTGATAGACATTAGTGATGCTCTTCAAATATGCTGCTATCAACTGGGTCGCACCTACTTCAAACTGTCTAGAGCACTCTGCATCAACATTCCACCCACAGGTAAGTGGTTTTATTATTTACTTTTGTACAGGGTGTTAGACAGCTTAGTAGTAACTAAAACCCTGAATTCAAACCATCTTTCTGAATGAGTTTCTAGCGGAATTCTCCCAGATTTTTTTAAAAAGATTTTGTCGTTTTTGAAATTTTCTGCTTAAAAATTAAATAATTTGCTTGAATACATTTCATTTTTTAATATCACAATCACGAAAACCAACAAAATACATCACAATCTGTGAGCGGGACGAAAATTCCTTAACTTGACGTTTTCGGGGATAAAGATAGTTCTAGCCAATCATAGTTATGGTTGATTTTTCTTCTTATGTATTCCCTAAGCTGTCCCTTTGTATAGGGTTACTGGAAATTACAGCTGAAAGGAACTTCAGCTCATTTAAGACAAATTCATTATCCTGTGCCTCATTAAATATGTGAATCAGCCCACGAAACTGGATAACTTTCCCTAAGAAAGGTTTTTTTTTTATTATGAGGGTCAACTCTTGACCTCAATCTTGACCAAGGTCATAGATGAGGTCGACGATGGAGCGAGTTAACGCAGGAAATGCCAATTAAGGCACTGGTACTCCGACGCACAGACGGAACACAGCAAGCTGTTTGGCGTCGGACTTCGGTAGGAGGGTGGTCGCGAACCAGGCGGCCCTTTACAGAGCCTACCACACCGCATGAGACCATAGGACGCCACCTCAGATTTAAAATAAACCGAGGTTTCGTTGCCTAAGATGGATTAATAGGAGGCAGGTCTCATTTGTGTTTCCTTAGTCGCCTCTTACGACACCCACGGAAAGAGATGGGAAGGTGTTATTCTCAACCGATCACCACACGGCGAAACGTAAGTCAAAATATGAAAAAAATCGCTTTTTTTGTGAAGACGAAAATTATTTTTGTATGGGAAGACCAAGTTGTTTTAAACAATTTCTTCTAAGTCCGCCATTTTTACGTAAAGTATACTTTGTTATTTCCATGTCTGCTCTTCTAATGATTAATAGACCAAAAATATTAATATTGTTTTTTTAAGTTCTAATGTAAATGGGCTTTTTGAATGAATCTGTACACTTTGTTGCGCAATCATTTGAGGCATTCTTTGTGGACTTAAACAAATTAATGGACCTAATAGTTAATATGATATTAACACAGTTGAGAAAACCAGATGTGACCTCAATGTAATTAAAACAACATATCATTCCTAGAATTTCATGTTATTTATTGCAATGAACTGTGCTATGGACCTGTCTAAACCTACAACTTCTAGAGAGCATACAACATCCATATCACATTCTGAAGGTTCTTAATATCTATACAAGTTCAACAATATACACAAGAATTTCAAGTTTACAACAAATAAATTTCAACATTTCAGGAATGGTTAAGTTCTTAAATATTTTAGGCGAAATAAATCTCTTCAATATAATTTGAGATTTTAACTTGCAGTTTTTTTCATACCGAATAATAATTGAGCACTCTTGATTTTTTACTCAATTTGTCAGTCCTCATTTTGATTAGAGTTTGCGATAGAAGTAGTGACAGTGGGGCCATAGTAGATGAGTTCAGGAATCTGTCCACCTTGCACTCCTGTGCCATTTGTACTTTCTGAAGAACAATGGAACTGGAAAGTTACAGTTCCCATATACACTTCACTCAAACCCTCTTGTCCAAAATAACTGAGTTCACTACCATCTAATATGGCTGAAGCTGTATAAAAGCATTCTGGCTCAATTTGTATTGGATTTTCGAAGTACACATGGAAAGTGTTACTTGATCCATCAGAGAAAAACTTCGTGTTGTTCTCTGCTAGCACTCTGCCCAATCTCTTCAGTTCTATCTTTACATTGTAGTCAGCTGCTCCATTGGAAGAGCCATAAAGTCCAAATCCAACAACGAAAATCCTCTTGTCCACACAGAACTGTATGGAATCACACCTGCCGCGATATCTCCATTGATTACTTCGGTATGCACATGATTGGAATCTGTGGCAGATCTGGAAATTCAAAAATTCGTTATAACAAACAATTTTTTCGAAATTAATATTTAAATTTTAGCGTATTTGCTGAGGAATCTCAAGTCATAGAGTATCAGATAATTATCTAGTGATTGCATGATTACTTAAAACTAAAAAGTGATTAATTTTAAAAGATAATATTTACCTGAGCTTTTAGTCCAGCTCTAGCCTTTGTAGGGTAAGCTAGTTGTGGTTTGCTAGCTGCCGTAAAATGCAAGAAAATATCTATAGTTTCCTGTGGAGTCAAAATGCCGAGTTGCGCAGCACTATTAGCAAACTCTTCTAATGTCATAGTGGGAAATCTGATCAAATATATGGCACTTCCGAGCATAGCTCTTTTGTTCGATGGCGTCGGTTCGATTTCTCTTCGCACGCACTCGCCCTGGGCCCATGACAGTGCAGCCTCAAAAAGGTTTATTTCTTTACAATTAAGAGTTTCTCTTGCTAAAACTGACTCCAAAGTGGACACATCAATGTCCACAAAGCCCTCTGAAGTTAGGGCCATCTCAGCCTACAAAGGAAATTATTATATGGTTAGGATGATCAAGTAAAACTGCAATACAATTTGTACAATGGTTTATTCATCAGATCTTGATACAGCCACCAATATTGTAAACTTAACTTACAACCAGTCATGCTGACACTAACATGCAGACAACACCGATTGAAAAAGTATACAAACTGTATTGCAGTTAGCTAATATTATTTTAAGCAAATGGAATGTTTATATACAACAATTATAACTACACACATCAATTCTTATCCCTTTATCCTATATCACAACCAAAAATAGAGTATACAATAGATGGATTTATGCTTGTATAGCACAGCTTATCTAATAGGACTTATTTACATAGTGACTATACCTATAAAATAAAACTAATTGCAATTGTTTAGATTTTCAATACTTTCTTTACATTCAGGACTGGAAAAGTTTCGACTTGAAGTATCTGACAATTCCATAAGTAGGCTACTGTATGAAGAGGAGGGCTCTAGGCGAATAGTAGCTAAGTTTTCGGTGGACTCACATACCTGAGCATCTATAACTTCCCAGCACCTCTGCATCAGTTCTGGCTCCTCAAATAAACGTGACTGGCTGAGGAGCAGGCATGCATTCTTGGCAGTAAGACTAGTTTCCAAATAATTGACGCAAGCCCTCGCTAGATGAGGGACAATGTATTTCTTAGCAACATAAAGTGTAGATAACACAGTATCAGCTTCCAATTGGATTTCATCACAGTATAAGTATCTGAAAATTAATATAGAAAAAGATTAAACACTTTTAAGCATATTAAAATACAATTGTCAAGGTAATGAAATTAAAAAAAAATCTTACTTGAGTAATGTAAGGAAAGCAGAAGGCTCTACATCAGGCACTTCAATCTCTTTCTTGCATTCGGCCAGTCCTCCATAAAACATAGCATAAAAAACAGAACTGCCAGTTGCCAACACATATTTGTGGGCAGGGATAACTTGTGTGTGACCTGTAATAAATAAGAATACAATATTATGCTTTATTAATATTATTATTGCACACAAAAACACTTGGTTAAGTATTTTGTAAAAATATATTGTATTGTATTGATATACAAGAATTTACATTTCTAATTGTGATAAGTTTAACTTTGATAAACTGCTTCAACATAAAAGTTTCAAGTGAGACTTGAGACTCTAAAGTCTAGTTTTTTGTGGTAATGGTAAGACCCTAAACATAAAACCCAATATTCACTAAACATTAGGAATAATTTATGCCTGCCACTGTACCATAGGTTTTTAGAGTTAAAACACATGTGGGGACTGTTCTCCACATGAGAGTGGGTGACAAATAAATGGTTTACCCTGTGGCTGACAGGTGTTTGCCATTGTAGACACATTTAACCTCTAGTCTGCTTAGGCGCATATCTGCATTGCATTATACTGGTATTTGCCTGTTTCCTTGCTAACTGCTGTAGACAAAGGGTTAATAATTATAATTAACTTACCAGAACCCCCGACAATAAATGTGATGTCAGCCATCAGCTGGTTATTAAACATGGCCGCATTCCGTTCTCTGATGGTAGGTTTTGTAGCTTGCCAGTTGGGGTCTAGGGTTGCAGTCCCCGGTGGTACAGGTGAAGTAGTAGGGGAGGAGGTGGTCCCTGATGAGCCACTTGGAGATGGTGGCCCGCTGTAGCACTGAGAGACTTGTGTGCCTGTCTCTCGCTGAGATATCGTATGCGGCGGTGACAGCGATAGACCCCCGCCATTGTTAATATTTTCCGCTGAAATAGGCATACCATGTATGGTTATTCAGTGTTTTCACAAGCAGGTTTGGTACAAGGAAGTAACCTCAGCACTTAATAATCTACTAAATTATATCCATTCTAACTACATAAAACAATCTCTGTATTCTTACACATATGGCGACAAAACATTGATTTGAAAGCAAGCCAACATTAACCAGGCCAACTAATTTTATGCAATGCCCCTTTACAGCCATGATCATGACTTTTTAATTACATTCCAGTTCATAAATAAACATTAGCAATAACTAATAACCTACTGCCAATACTAATTACGTCTTACCACTGGATTGAAGCGGAACTTAGAAAATCAATACATATTTACAAAATACCAAAGGCTCACCATTCATCCAGGCGTTTGTTTGCGCGACAGACATACTATCCCTAGCGTCCTGGAGTCTTTTAGGGGGCTTTGAAACGATTCTAGAACACAACGACATAATGGACAAGTGACCTCACAACAATTTAAAATTCAAATGCAAACATTTGGGCTGCGAGCTTTACGCGTAAACGTCAGCCATCTTGCTGCGAGGCAGTGTTGCCACATGAAGTACACATGAAATCTGTATTTTCATTACAAAAATCCGTATAAAATCCGTATTTCTGTTTTTATTGAAATTCCGTATAAATATCCCGTATTATCATTGAAATTCCGTATGAATTCCGTATAAAAATTAAACGTAATATTTTTGAGTCAAGATTTAAATCAAAAGAGAGTGATTTCCCTAAAAGTCGTTTATTAGTAGCGGGTCCGTTATCGTCGTGATACATAATTTATTTCTTGATTTCGTCTTCATTGAAGAAATTTTGGTGTACTGCCGCACTACAGTGGAGCAAACTCACCAGCGTTGTGACGAAATTGGTCAAAATTAGGTAAAGGAGGCTGGAAAACGGGGACCTTTTGAAGCTAATTTTGTGTTTAGAGTAAATCCGTATAAAAATCCGTAATCTTGATTCATCCGTATTGAACTTGCAAAATCCGTACAAATACGGACAAATCCGTATATATGGCAACACTGCTGCGAGGAGGGAGGGGCAGGGGGGAGAAGCGCGGGGCGGGCGCGTTCTTTCAACTGTCAATGTCAAGAGTGTCAAAGTAAATAGTTCGAAAATCGATCAATTCGTTTAGAAATCGGTACTCACTATGACTTGCTGTGCTAATAAAACCTTTTCAAACATAAATGCAATGCAAAATGCTAAGTTCAAATGTTAACCTGTATCTACATACAACTTTAGAAAACATCGGTAAGATGAAAATGCATAGGCACGTTTTATGCCTATCGTTTTTATTACGGCAAAGGTGACAACGAACTCACTTACATTAATGCCGTGTGTGTTTTTGTGTCGGTGATAAATAATACCATTTTATGTCTTTCCGTGGCCTTTCCAACCTTTGCGTATTATAGGTTTTCTCCATGGGGAGATGCTTTTTTTCATTACTTTTATCTGTTACTAGCTTTCCGCCGGGACTTCGGGAAAATTATGTACCCTATGTCCATTTAATTTTCAATTTCCGATTTGTGAATTTTTCAAATCGGTCGAATAGTTTCGGAGCCTATTCAATGCAAACAAACAAACAATCAAATCTTTCCTCTTAATTTATAATATTAGTATAGACGATGATAATTACCTGGCCTAACGGAGGGTCTCCGTGACCTAGGGCCGGGGTTGCGTAGAGGAGCTTCAGGCCAGTTTTGATCGGCGAAGCGACCGTCTTCTTCTATCAGACTCTCGAAGAAGTCCACACTACTGCCGTTCATCGAGGATTGCACGTGGGCATACCAAATGAAACTGTAATAGATTTTATTTCATGGGTTATTTTACTTCGCTATAGTAGTTTATTAATTTTTACTGACTTCAAAAAAGAAGGAGGTTCTATGTTGGACTGTATGTATTTATTTTTTATGAACAGCGATTTCTCCGCCAATTATGGATCGATTTTTAAAATTATTTTTTTATTCGAAAGAGTATACTCCAGAGGTGGTCCCATATAAATTTTATCGAAAACGATTCAGCGTTTAAAAAAAAATCAAAAACAAAAAAATACTACAAACCAGAACATCATCTAAATACATGAGTAATATTTTCGTTTGTGGCTATCTGCTAATAGGCATTGTAATCTGCAAAAAATACTAGTTATCTACTTTGTGCCAACTGTTATTGGGATTGAAGTCGGGTGTCTCATACGTTTTTATAACGTGAAAAATTATATTTTTTATATAAACTGTGATTCGTTTTCGAAAGACGAGCGGTCCACCAACACCACCAGCCTGCATTAAGCCAGCGTGGTGGACTATGGCCTAAATCCCCTTCGTGTTTCGAAGGGAGGCTCGTGACCCTCGGTGGGGACGTATATGGGCTGGTAAGAAGAAGAAGAAGATAGTTTACTAGCTTTCCGCCCGCGTGGACTACGGGTTATATTGTACCCAGCCGTGGAATAAAATGTAGCCTGTCTTTTCCCAAGGTCTAATCTGTCTCTGTAGGCACCAAATTTCATCAAAATCGGTTCAGTAGTTTAGGCGTGAAAGCGTAACAGACAAACAGAGATAATATTAATCGGAATTTCAAATTAATAATGTAGTAAGTAAAGGAATGCGCGGAGTGGCCTTTGCCCAACAGTGGAACAATACTGGCTAAGAAAAAAAATTAGTACTTTTCTCGATATTTTACTTTTTCTTGATATAGAGTCTCAGTATTGAGCAAAGTCTAATTTATTTCCACTTTTCCCGATTTTTGCAATCAAACTATCGGGAAATATATTCTACGATAAAAATATGTAGATGCATTATTGCTCGTTATATGTTTACGAATTTAAATCGTGAAATACGGATTCATGCAAATTAATTAGGTACTCAGTAATAATAATAGGTGTTGGGTTTTTTTTGCGAGCCAAACAACACAATTATTATTTTTTATCGAATCGTATACCTACACTCATAATTATAATAATGTAAATAAAGCATAGCTACTGTAAGAGGAATAATGCCGCACACTCAAAGGCCCATACTTTTAGGAGCTACGATGCCACTGACAGACACACAGATCAAACTTATAAACTCCTCGTTTTCGTCGGGGGCTAAAACTAGCGCTTAAAGTGTAAAAATGATTAATTGAAATATCCACCTGCTCTGTCTATCCATGAAGATTTATTTACTAAATTGAAAACTTTTTTGAATTAGGAGTAAAATAAATAGAAAAATACCGCAACAAACCGATAAACAAAGAATATTATGTCAGATTTGTTGAAAATCCAGCTCAGGAACAATTTCCCCAAAGCCACAGGAAGCTTCTTTGGGGCCGAGGGCTTTCCCTTCATCTCATTCCTGTAGGGTTTAAGGCATATTCACACTTTTATAACATCACTCTTTCGCACTACACTTTTACCACTTTACATCCTTTTTTGAGCAATTTAATCTGTTTTATCTCATATTTCCATGTTACACGTATGTTTTTTTACTTTGGTGTGATGATTTAATTCTTTTTTGCGACGGCTAAAATTTATATTTTTTAAATTCCGATCACGTCTTCGTTCGCGCCACACGCATGCGCCGGCGTCGCGCGCTCAACTCCAATGCCGATTCAGCCAAAGCAAAGAGCTCGTTTAATTCAGTATGTTGTCATACCTGTTACCATTACCAGGTCTGGTATCTCAGACAACAGATCACAACCAGCGTAGGTGTGTAAAGTTTACACTTGTTGCTATCGTTTCAAACACTTGTGTTTTGTGTTTGAGTCCAGAGAGGATATACAATACAGTAACGAATTCGATTTCTGTAGATCGCCTTTTTGATTCTTAGACGATTTCTTTTTAAAGCAATAATATACAGGGCTTTAGGTATATCTCTTTCCACCTCTCGGGTGGTTAATCAGTCCATCCATGAAACTGAACAACTTCGCCAAGGAACATAGGTCAAGATACAGTGATGAATGTTCCTTGGGGAAGTTGTTCAGTTTCATGGACTGATTAACCTAACCACCCGAGAGGTTGAAAGAGATATACCTAAAGTCCTGTGTGTATGTATATGTCACCAGAAAATTGTAAAAACCGTAGTATTATAGGAAACTTTAAGGGCCGCCTGCATGAAATTAGGATAAATGAAGTTATGTTAGGTTAATTTAGCCTTTTTTAGGTTCGTTCGTTTAGTTTAGGTCAGGTTGCATTAAAATTATAAAAAAGGCCGTCAATGTGAAAAAAATGAGGCAGTTCACAAAGTACCGAGAGTTTATAATCTTACGAAGTCAAATCACAACATTTCTTTTGGACAGGGTGCTCAAGGAGAGTATGACTACTAGTGATATTCATAAAGTAGATTCTAGGCATTCTAGCAGACCAAATTTTAGTGTGCTCAATAGACGAAGTCTTTATAGACGAAACCTTTTCGCGGTCAAGCGTAGATAACTTACAAAACCAGTTCTTCAGCAAAAAATGTGGTAGATATCTAGAAATATCTCTTATCTATTACCTAAGATTGCATCCATTTTAAATGTTACAATGCAGTAACGCAACTATCAGCGCTTGCGCAAGGTCACCTAGGGCCACTCCAGAGTCATGTTTGAGCGGGAAAGTGGATGATGTCATAATTGAACGAGAGGAGCTGTTATTAATATCAATCTAAATTCTAATGGACAAAAGTTTGTAACCTGTTTGCTGTCAGCCTTTTATCGAATCAACTTGAGACGGGTGGGTATCTTAATGATAAATATAGTTAAATATCTATTTTAATAAATTAATATGATGATGGTCATATTAATATGTCATATCATAAAATGTATATCATTGTTTTGCTAATTAATTTGACGTACTTCTTTAAAAATAATGTAGTTATACAGCACACACAGTACAGTCAAGAGCACGTCACGCTTGACTCTACATAAAATGCAGGGCCGATCCAAAGTCCAAAGTGTCAAGCTTGACGTGCTCTTGACTGTACAAGCCTTGCTTAGTTTTTACCCATAGTACAAGGCCTGCTTAGGAACTACAGTAGAGCCGAATCCTTAAGTTACGTATGACGAGCATTTCAAATGATATTAATATTAGGAAAAAATATTTTTAGTTTAGAGTTATGATAATGTATATCTTTAGTTTGTAATTAATTAGGGAGATATGGTATTATTGAATTTTGATTTGAAAAGATGACGACGTAAAAAGGTTATAGCGACCTGTGGTTGAGCTGTCATACGTAACTTTAGGATTCGGCTCTACTGTAGTGCTATCGGAGACCTAAAAAGAGATCAGCCCGAAAGTTCAATGTTGCTGTTAAAATGTGCAGTGCAGGGGGCTTCTCTCAGTACGTTTTAAATATGATTACTGTTTACAGCTATCTTGCTGTTTTCTTTTTTACAGTTAAGAGTTTCGATTCAAGAACCCCTATACTGGCTTCAAAAGTAGACCTACCAGTTATTCGGAGAAAAGGTCTATGTAAATAGGGCCGTAGAAAGGATGATGTTTTGACAGGTTTTTGTGATGTTTGATGCATTTTCGAAGCATGGCAGCAGCCTAAGTTTTTGCATGGCAGCTGCCTAAGCCGGATATCTGGCTAGCTGGACACTTGTTTTTCAAGATTTCTCCAAAAGTATTGCATCACGATGGATGAAATTAGTTTAGATTTCTGTCACATACGCGTCACATTCCTTTTGATCAGGAACGAATCCCGAAAACCCTTCAGGACCTGAGATCTGATGTGCTCGAAAAGTGAAAAATTCGGCTGGCTGAACTCAAAATAAGCATGTTTTTTTGATTTTTTGGCGAAAATATACCGTCACAAACGATAAAAGTTTGCTTGTTTGTCGTCACATACGATTTGCTATCGACCTGAATATACGAGATCTCTCCGGGCGACATGTCTCAGCTGTCCTGACCTACCTATAATTTTGACTCATCTATAAAAAATACACACCAAAGATGTACAACATACTTCAGAATGTTAATCTGGGGTTAATTTTTAATCGAATAAAAAAAAGGACTGATACAAATTATATCAAAATTGTCCCCGTTTTGGTTTCATAAAAACCTACGCGGTTCAAGCGGGCCTAAGGGTATTGAACTCGTGACCTTTCCTTTTCGAAGTTGAACTTTTACCAGGACATTTCCCCGGAAATACATGTGCCGATTCTCAAGGCTAACAACATTGCGAATTAATGCTCTGCTACCAATATGCGAGTTGTGGAATTACTTCCTGTAGCCATTTTTACGTGATAACTTCCTTCCGCGTTGTGTGCACTGGTTCCGCTATGATTCAGCCAAAAATATTGCTAATGTGAGTTGTGACTGCTAAAGTATGCAGAGTAGGTGTTAATTGACAATGCATGCATCAGCTTAATATACTACCTGTATGCATTTAACTTTAAATACTAATGCTAAGTGGCATCTTAGTATGATGACTTAGTTGTCTAGACGGAAGAGATTTTGGACTGGATATTTGGTTTTTGTAAGTCTAGGCGTTTTCAATCGGTATTTGAAGCAAAGGAATCTTAGGCACCTTTAGGTGTGTTTCATTTTTATTTTATTTTTGTTTATTCTTTGAGCTCGGCGACTCAAAGAGTGTTTTATTTTAACCTCCGAGTCACACCGTCTCTCTGCCACCACTAGCGACCCGCTTCCGCCGTTGTTACATAAAATATTAATAATAATATATTTTTTAGCAACAGACTAACAAATTGATGTGATGAATTGATGTATACAAAATAATGCTTTCAAACACATTGTTGCTTTGTAACTAAAGGAAAGTTGATTTAAAATGAAATAAACTGGTGTATATTCCTCCAAAACCTGGCCATTCGTTTCATTTTCAGTCTGAAAAAATTTGACCATGTGTCGGAATATCGGGCACAACTGAAATGGCTTCCCATTCGATTCCGCCGCGATGTGCACCTTCTGTCCTTCCTGTACAACGTCCTCAAGAATCCCTCCTCTCCTGATTACCTTCGTTCCCGTTTCCAACTGTTACCTCCTGATACTCGTCCACGCCGCTCCTGTAATACCAACGTGTTGCAATGCTCCTCGGCTAGCACAAATTTTCGTTTTAATTCTTTTACTGTCCGTGGAGCACGGATGTGGAACAAACTCCCGACAGCTATACAAGAGAGTCCATCTATATATTCCTTCAAAAATAGAGTCAAAGAATACTACCTGTCCCAACTGTAATGAGCACATTATATATTATGTATGAATGATTTATTATATTCGTTTATATGTATTATATATGTTAGTATATATATTATTTTTATTTCATTATATTTAAGTATTAATAATATAAGCCCTTCTCTTATTTGGTATTTTCTTACGTTGTGCGCAATTCTCTCTTCCCGTCTCGTACACTATTTCTCACCAATTAGGTTGGCTGGAAGAGATCTCTTCTAGAGATAAGCTCGCCTTTGTACACTATTTTTTATGTAATTTTTTTCCCTACTGTGTTTGTGCAATAAAGAATATATATATATATATATATATATATATATATTCTAGTTAATATATCATAATTATTGCAACGAAATCTTAACAGCAGTAATAGTCAAACACCTCGTTTTCTCCGTAATTAATCATGATACATTGCAAGTAATCACGTGCCACTCTCAGTGCAGGAGAATGGATTTGCTTTAAGTCATGTTTGATAGAAAAGGTCTTCAATTGAGAAACGTGTTTTTCTTATCCATGACTTGTATTTCCAAAGTGTCAATACACATAAAAGTCTACCTTGTTCCCTTAGGATAACAGCGATACGTTCACGCTTGATATGCTCTCGACTGTATGTACTCGCGATGTTATTAGAGTCTGAGCATTATTATTAAGACGTCAGTAGCTGTCAAAATTATTAAGACATCAGTAGCTGTCAAAGTGGTGGGATTTATTTGACCTTGATGTCTTCTAAAAGACGCGTTTGTTTACTGACCGTACTCAATTTACGAACCTTGTCATGGACTCTACGACATCAGCCAAACTATAGGAAGTGAAACACTATTTTCGATCCTATATGGAGTGTGGTGACTTTATATTAGTTGGTGAAACTGTGGGGGGTGATTCTCCCCATTAAAGTGAACAACCTGTCTAAGGAACCTATATGAAATTCTAAAAAAAATTCGACTTTTCATACAAAGGCAAGTTAGCTGATCGCACAAGTTGTGTGGAGAGGCAAATTTTTTTTCATAATTCAACATACTCGTATGTTCCTTGGGGAAAGTTTAAGTTTGTCTGCTGTTACCCTCATTGAGTTTGGATGTCTCGCTCTACTGGAACTACCTGATCTTGCAAATCCTGCATCATGATGCACCATGGTCCACAAAATGGAATTACTTATCTACTAATACAGTTTATGATCGCATATGCTGAAATGGATATGCGTTTTTTTTAAAGAAAGAATCTAATTTATTCAGTGTCAACAATACACTGTAGCAACAATTTTTAGGTTATTACTGTTACAAAATACATAAAATAATCAATGTCGTCGTTAGTAAATATAAACCCATGATTTAATATCGCTAACCGAGGTCCCTCTATCGAAGTCCGACGCCAAACAGCTTGCTGTTCCGTCGGTGCGCGGGTGTACCAGTCCCTAAATGGCATATTCTGGGTTAACTCGCTCCATCGTCGACCTCTATGACCTTGGTCAAGATTGAGGTCAAAAATTGACCAATCTCATAATAAAAAATAAAATAAAAATCTAGAATTGGCACGGAGAATCTCTACTGGTTAATTTCGTTAAATCTACTGATTCATTTTGTATATTCTATGGTGTTGCGAATGGATTCTAATCTAATACATCATTATTACAATTACAATTATAGTCCTGCTACGCAATGCTGCGTTGCGTATGCGTTGCTCAATGTTTCTTGGTCGCAATCTACCTGTCATAAATAACTCATACTTTAAATTAAAAAAATTAAATGCTTATTTCGTTAGTTCGTGCCATATTTCTTTATTTTCTTTTATGTTTCATAAGTAAATGTGGAAGAGCGGAGTCTCCTGGCACAGGCATATTACATGCTTGAAAGGAGGCTCCAGCAACTGTATGTTAAGGTTAAATTTGTAAAAGGAAATAAATATTTTTGTATTTGTAATAATGTTACGCCAATTTATCTTATAAGTTACTAGCCTATGTCCATCGGGGATAATATACTTAGCTTTCTAATGTTGAAAGAATTTTTAAAATCGGTCCAGTAGTGTCGGAGCCTATTCAATGCAAACAAACAATCTAATCTTTCGTCTTTATAATATTAGTATAGATAAGTATTATAAAGAACATTTTATAACTAACGCCTGTATTTTCATACTTATGATAGGCTAGAGACAACAGAATTAGACATTTATGTGACTGTGAAAATGGAAAGGTACAACTTAGGGGATAGTCGTTAAGAGGAGGCTGTATTAATGTCGCCCACCCGCCGACTTGTGCGAAAGAGACAATTGCAGCTTTCCGGCGAAATGCCGAGTTTTATTTCCAAAATTAAGTTTAGGCGTCAATGAATTCCTACCCCAAAAACTTAATGAAATCGTACGTTTTTAGTCTCTATCGATTTGTAAGTGTATAAGGTTCGTACGTTTTGTTTTTTCAACAGTCACCACCCCTTGAATGTTAAGAATTTTTTTGGCGAAAAATGCTGACTTTTAGTCTCAAATATCTTTTTGTCTACTAAAAATATCACAAAAGTCATAACGTACGGACCTAGTTTTTGGTGTGTTTCACAGGGATCCGTTGACGTTTAGGGGATGGAATCCGTTGACGCCGTTTGTATGGGAAACGAACACTGAGACGACCCTCTTAAGGTTCACAGTGAGGAAGGTACATTTTATGTTGATATTTTTATCTAATAAATGTAAGGTCTAAGTATTATTGTCCAGGCAAAGGAAAATGTCACAGAGCCGTTAAAGTGCGATCAAGCGTCACACTGAACTTTAAAAAAAAACATAAAAAAATAACAATACATTAAAAGAAACTCATTAGGGCTTACTGACTATACCTTAGATATATATTTAATTACATATACTTAATTAGAAAATATTAAAAAAATACTAGCAAAAAAGTTATCTTCCCCATTATTTTGTTGACCTTTTGTAAATAGCTCTTATTGACTAGTCCGAAAGTTGTACCTTTTACTAAACACAGTCACAAATAGTTATGAACTGTTAAACAAATTGTCATTTTTATTGTCCCTATTCCTTTTTCACTGCTGGGCAAAGATCTGTCCCACTTTTTCCTGCCTAAAAAAATTTTAAATAGCCAATATTAAACGAATATGACAATTCTAAGTTTAATGAAAATCTATTTCTATAAAGTGATGTTCAAATTCGCCATACACTGCATCTGCATTAGCAGTATAACCCAATTACAGAAATATACGATCAATCGGCATCGTTCAATGGGAATCTAGGATTACGTTGATAACGTTTACCTTTGCAAAAGTTTATTTTGTGATAGGTAAATTGTCAGGTTTAAATTATAGTTTGTAAGGTATAGGTATTGTTAATTATCTCCAAGAACAATAAGGTAGAATCTCGATAATCACAGTCAATTTCATTGTTTCACCGAAAGCATACAATTAATTGCAATCATAAACCATGGTCTCGATAATTTGCAAAAAAAAACCGAAGGTTTTCAAAATATCTATATACCTATTATAACCTAAAAATGTCCATAAAAATCGGGATACAGTTGTTATGGATTCTTAAGGGTCTGGAAGCAGAAACCACTGCCGGCTTAAGTAAACAAAGACTGTTTTTAATTTATGCAACATAGAATTATGTTTATATTTTAGTATTGATATTAATGGAGAGTATACAATTTGTTAACAATGCTAAATAAGTAATAACAAGGTCACTTTAAGGCTCACCAACGCAATCCCCATCCAAGCACAGCACAAAAACGGTCGCCGAGGCTAAAAACGACCAGAATTAATCATCGTTAAATATGTTTATAAAAAAATATTGACTGGCACAGTATTTGATGGGATTTACCTTTTTCCCGTCTATCGATGATAGCCCAAGTTTCTGCGCCGTCCTGTTATTTCTAGAACTTCGATCAAACTAATATCGCATTGCAAATACAATATCGGAATTTAAAAGACATCACATCAGTCAGTTATTGAATCTGATCTACAGTCATTACATTAATATGTCGGACGATCACAACTGTGGCCACTGAACTTAATTTTATTATTTGTGTGCACGGCTTGTGGTAAAAACATAGACTTGGACATAATAAGATCCATAAAGACGAATTAAACACTTTATAGTATAGGGTAAAACCCTGGAAGATATAGACTTTGCGGATGATCTCTGCCTACTCGCTACTTCACGAGAACACCTCCAGTCCAAGGCCGACGATCTTGCCAATGCTGCTGCTGAAGAGGGCCTGCGCATAAACGGTAATAAAACGAAAGACATGCGCCTTAATACCACTGATGCAACGCCTATCTATATAAACGGCAAAGCAGTCGAAATTGTGAAGCGCTTTACCTACCTAGGGAGCATTGTAGACCCTATGGGAGGTACAGAAGCTGATGTAGAAGCGCGTATCAACAAGGCAAGAGCCGCATACGCACAGCTTAAACCCGTTTGGACGTCATCAATAATCACACAAACAAAAATAAGAATATTCAACTCGAACGTCAAGTCAGTCCTCCTGTACGGATGCGAGACATGGCTCGTCAAGAATGACGTCACCAGCAAACTTCAGGTGTTCGTGAATGTTTACGTCGCATCCTGGGAATCTGTTGGCCACGAACCATCCCTAATGCAAGACTGTGGGAGCTAACTGACCAAAAACCAATGAGCAAGGAGATTCTTATAAGAAAATGGCGCTGGATTGGGCACGTCTTGAGGAGACCAAATAACCATCTGTCTAAACAAAGCCTTATATGGCAAGCTTGTGGTACAAGAAAGCCGGGCCGTCCCCGTACCACCTGGAGACGGTCAGTTGATAAAGAGGCTGCATCAACTGGTCTCAGTTGGAAAGACATCGAAGCTGCCGCCCAAAACAGAGAAGAGTGGAAATCCTTTCTGAGAGCCCTATGTCCCTGATGAGGGATAACAGGATTGCATGATGATGATAGTATAAAGTTTATACATTTAATCTCAGTCGTAAGTATAATCCTTACTTCCTTACTAATATTATAAATGCGAAAGTAACTCTGTTTGTCTGTCTGTCCGTCTTTCACGCCTAAACTACTGAACCGATTTTGACGAAATTTGGTACGGATATAGATTAGAGCCTGGGAAAGGACATAGGCTACATTTTATCCCACAGTTGGGCACGATATAACAGCGTGCCCAACTGTGGGAAAAAATGTCGGAGCTGCGGGCGGAAAGTTAGTGGATAATATAATGGATGCAGTCATTCCATGGGAAAATTTTCCAGTTTTACATAGTAAAATGTAATTCACCAAATACACATTTGAGATTATTTTTGTTTGTTTTTAAACTCCTTTAGAAACATTGATTTTAGCAAACTAAATAATGCATTAAACATGGCAGCAAATTGTCGGTCTATAGCGACATCGAAAAAAAATTCTCAAGTCTATAGGCAAAACCAATCAAGATGCACATCGCGCGCGTGCGCACCTAAGCAGACCATATACATGCGTGATTGGAGCAGGGTTAGAGGTTGGCATCTAATTACGTCTGCTGTAGACACTACTTTGTAGCTCTTGCTTTGAGACTTAGAACGTTTGAAACTACTTTTACATTTTGTTAGATACTTCGCCGGCTCAAAGACTTGAAGAGAATCTTCGCCTTCGATATCAACATTTTGTGTAATACACATTTATTTCTTTGAGATCTTTGGCGATTTTTTCATTAAAAGAAACTTTTATGTTCTCCTGCCCTGTTCCCAGTTCATTTTGGGGTCTTGTTAATCTCCTCTATTTCTCTGTGTCAGCCACATGTTGGGATGGCACATTCACATCTTTCTTGCTCAAGTTTTTTTGCTTCACTATCTTAATTTTCTTTTTTTTTTCATCTGTTCTTTCTGCATAATTGCTTCTGGCCAACATCAGGGATCTTATACAGTTACAAACAGTTTATTGCTAAAATATAGTTTTTCACCTCTTCTCTCTTTAAGACATTTTTTTGTTTTATTACAGTTAATTGTGTATCTACAGACTTGATGTCTGTGTCCTTATCTTATTGCATTGAAAATTGTTATTATTTATTTGCTATTAACAATATTCATAAAGCATTTTACCCTAGATTCTTCAGTTGGGATTTCTTTGTTACACTTTTATAAATCCCAAGCTTAGTTTAGAGCATGCAATAATATCAATCACACTTAATGTTTTGTCAAGTGTTTGAGTTTCCCAGTGCCCTTGAATCTACAAAGTCGTAAAGCATAACCTGAGCCTTCTAGCGCCCATAAACCTGTACGAGTAGCCAATAGCTCGCCAAAATTTACGCAACTGTCTGTATAGACACTGTGTATGCACAAACTGTAGTATCTATTGCTTGTGTAGGGTTGCCTGCTTCAAATAAATGGCTAAATTTACTGGAAGTGAGGCACTTTAGATACGTAGAGACTTATTTTTAACCCCCGACGCAAAAAGAGGGGTGTTATAAGTTTGACCGCTATGTGTGTGTGTCTGTGTGTCTGTCTGTGGCACCGTAGCTCTCAAACGGGTGAACCGATTTGGATGCGGTTTTTTTATTTACGAGCAGGGTTTTTGGCGATGGTTCTTAGATACGTTTTATCAAAATCGGTTCAGCCGTTTCAAGGTCATCAGCTCTTTTGTTAGCTGCGGTAGGGTTCTTAGACTCTTAATGTGTATTTACTTTACTTTCAAACATACATGTGACCTAAAACTTGAAATACTCATGTATGCTTAATAACTATGCAGGGTTATGGAACTCTTGGTCTGATGCTGCAGCCAGGATATCCAGAATACTAGCACACTCTTAAAAAAATAATAGCAGATATGTCGTGTTTGGACTCGTTTTGTTCAGTATTTGATTCTGCATACAATGCAATGGTGGCAACACGGTGAGCTGATGCTGCGGCCAGGATATCCAGAACACTAGCACATCCTTGAAAAAATAATAGCAGATATGTCGTGTTTGGACTCGTTTTGATCAGTATTTGATTCTGCATACAATGCAATGGTGGCAACACCGTGAGCTGATGCTGCGGCCAGGATATCCAGCACACTAGTACACTCTTAATTATTTTGAAAATAAGTTAAAAATTTTGAAATAAAAATTAAATTAAAAATTTAAAACCCCCCCCCCGCAAAAAAGTAAAGCGGACATTTAAAAAGTAAAAAATAATACCTTTCGTTGAGCCATCAAATTCATTTCAGAAATACCTATATATATATTTTAATTATCGAAATCGATGGATGGCACGATAGGGTTTGCTCATTAAAATGGCGCTATAATGTCGCGTCGGGGTACCGCTTTAGTGAATCAGACCCTTCATTTGATTGACTATTCACTGATTCACTAAAGCGGTACCCCGACGCGACATTATAGCGCCATTTTAATGAGCAAACCCTATCGTGCCATCCATCGATTTCGATAATTAAAATATATATATAGGTATTTCTGAAATGAATTTGATGGCTCAACGAAAGGTATTATTTTTTACTTTTTAAATGTCCGCTTTTAGTGAAAATAAAATAATCCGAGAGCTACTACAGCGCTCTCTTATATGGAGTAACTTTAAATTAGCTATAGAAACTTTAGGGCGTCATTCTCCCCATGAAACTGAACAGCTTTCCCAAGGGAACCCACATAAAATTCTCAAACATGTTTTCACTATATAATTATTATTTTTCATATTTTGACCTATGTTTCTTGGGGAAAGTTGTGCATATTAGTAGACTGAATCACATCCTTAATTTTCGCTAACTAACACTTGATGCTTGGAAAGTTAACCTTTTGTCCACAAAACAAAGTGCCTTTGCAGTATGCTTGAGGAAAGAATCAACACTATAATGTAACACACCTTTAATCAGTCACGTCCGGAAAATTACCTGTTCTGTCAAATGCTAGATTATGTAGTAGGTACCCCGAATGAGAAAAGCGTGACAACAGAGAAAGAATATTCCCCCATTGGTAAAAGTGCGTTAGTTGTCATGTAACAACCATGCTTCTGTAGTTTTTCTAGTTTCAGTAAAACTAAAGACGTTATTTGCTCTAACAATAAGTAGGAACATGCGCCTAGTTGCCGGTGTAAATTGGTCTAGAGATGCGTCAATGCACGATAAATGTTCTCAATGTCAATTTGAAATTGAGGTCAACCATTGTACAAGGTGGAGATATTTACAGCAATTTTAATGTTCTATTGCTACGCTATTACTTCTATTGTTATGCCTTCAGCTGAAGGGAGATCTTTTGTATTTTAAAAGACTTGATGAGGGTAATTTGTTGTCACTTCAGGATGCCCATGCCCACTCTGTAAGCCTACGACTTAAATTTCGAAACGTCGGATGTCAGCACAACCCTAAATAAAATTTTGTGACAATGGCTATCTGCGTGGTCACAACGTAGTAAAGAAAATGCACGACGGAGAAGTCTGTATTTAGACAAAAGTGACAAGTAGTGAAAATTATCGGCCGTCCATCGATCGTAGACGATTTACACAATAGATCCCTAGGTGCAGGAAGACCTTGTGTATGTTAAAAAACTTGATGAGTGTCACCAGCAGCTCTAGCACGATAACGAACGACAAACTAGCGCTTGGCTCACGCTGAAACTTCACTTTGATTGCGCGAGGGTCCCGCGCAAAGGCTTGCTCGCCCTATGGCGTTGTCAATGTTGACATTTTGACATAGGACCGCGGTGTTGTTGCGGCGCTGTCACTATCTTACTCGGCCTGCTGAAAACGATTGCTGTGGTTAGGTACTTGTCAAGTCTACCCTTGACAAGTCTTTAAGGGTTCGCTTGAATATTTTCAGATCAGGTAATTAATAATAGTAGAGGGTTGCCTGAGCTTCATGATCCTAACTACAGGATAAAGTTATTCTGCTGATAAGAGAAAACTAAATAGATTGTATATGCGGGGCTAGCATGCACACATGAGATGATTTCATCATCCTCCTCCCTTTTCATGCAGGCCTAGTAAATTACGTGGCAAACTTGATGACTCACCCTGGTGTTAGAGTTTTCAAACCGCCAAATGACCTCTGACTTTGTTTAACGGCTCTAGTAAATCGACAACAGCCGGTCGAGGTCGCGGTCGTTCCAACTGTTCTGTTCTGACGCTATGCGTTAGAGCGAGAGGTAGGATCGAGATATTAATTACAAAATTGTGTCACGTGCGTATGCTAGCATTGCATAGTTGGATATACGTTGTCGGTCTTACTAATCATAAATTATATACCTACTGCATGTAAGATGCGCAAACAAAGATTTTTCTTTGTTTTTAATCTTTAATGTGTCGTCCCTATTATTGAAAAATAACACAACATTTAAAAAAAAAATTGAAAAATAACACAACTAATGACTTTAAATTAGTTAGTAAATCTTTAGGCGATGATTCTCCCCATGACTTTCCCCCCGAAACCTATATGAAATTCCGAAAAAAATATTTTGCAACTTAAAATCTACTGAACTGAACAAATTAAAATCTACCTAGCTTGCGATCCTGACCTACTAATTAGGTATGCCACCGACGACGCTAATTGTCAGAATATGCTAAATAAAAATTATAAACTTTCTGTCGTATCTGCTTTGTGAGCCAGCCCTATCAACACGTCGTACGTGATGATGCGATGTCAATGTCGCATCTCGCATGGCGGGCGCAGCGAAGGTTGTTAGGACTACCAGGAAACATTGAGGTCGACTCGACCATTGATATCCTGGGACCTTCGGGGCTTTGGAAGAGTGTAAATTATTAGACTCGCTACCCCCGATAAAAAGAGGGGTGTTATAAGTTTGACGAGTGTATCTTATAAAGATATAAAGATATTGTGTGTTTGTCTGTGGCATCGTAGCTCCTAACGGATAGTTTTTTAACCCCCGACGCAAAAAGAGAGGGGATAAGTTTAACGTGTCTGTCTGTGTATCTGTCTGTGGTATCGTAGCTTCCAAACGGATGAACCGATTTTCGTTTAGTTTTTTTTTGTGTCATAGATAATTTTATCACGAGTGTTTTTAGCTATGTTTCATGAAAATCTGTTCAGCCGTTTAAAAGTTATAAGCAATCGAATGTCGGGGGAGATTCAAAATTTTTAATTTTAGTGTTATTTGTTTGAAAGCTGACGTAATCTAGACTTTCAGTTTCGTTTTTCAGTTTCGTGGGCCGATTCACATCCCTAATTTTCGCTAACTTCCTAATTTAAAGTTAAAGTCACTCCATAGAAGTTATCCTAGATGAAAACTGCTAAACTAAGTCTTAAAATTATAACATTTTACAAATTATTCGCTAAGTCACATAAATCTGTGCATAACACCGTGCGAAATAATTCTTGTACACACGGCAGCATATCAGGCTATACATGTTGACCTTGACGTCGCCCTTATCTCGTTCGTATTACCGTCGGCTTTTGTAGTGCAAATGGTAACGTGCTGCTGTCTGTACTACAAAAAACTGCTGACTCACTGTTATACAACAAGAAATGTTAGTAGCCCGCTTAGTTCCATCTAACGCAGTACACATATAAATTAGATAGTGAAAATAGAGCTGAAATACCACTTTTACTTTCTGGGACGCCATGGAACACGCGTAGGAGTTGTTGATTAATCAAGTAGGTACAGTACCCGGCGATAAATATTCTACATCGACCTTAAGGCGACTACAGCACCTAAATTACGATTTTATGATGCGTGGATAAGCATGACGCACTGCATTAAATCGAAGAAAAAAAATACTACGGTAATATTCAGGACAAACTAGATAAGATGTTTGCTGAAAACATGATAGAAAAGAAAAGTGTATCTTTTAAGCTGTAGAAACGATAGTAAAATGCACACAGGAACTTGAATTTTCTATCTAAATGTTCTTGATTGAACACTCTCGATAAGTAGCTAACACATTTTTCGATTTAAGCTGTTACCTTTCCACAAATCTCATTTTTCTAACTTTCGAACATGTTTTTACGCACGCACGCTTTCATAGTCCGTAAACTTCGTGTATCGACACTGTTCGCACTGCCGGCCCAGGCCTTTTGAGAGACGGAGATGGCACTATTCCTATGTGTGCTGCCTTTATCGGGTGCTGTAGTCGCCTTAATATCTTGTCAGGAAAAGTTGTGGCCTCCAAGGTACCGAAACATTCGGCTTATTTCGACTTCGTTAAGCGTTACAATAATGTCACTCACTGTGTGTGATAGAGACCACGCTCTACGAAGCCGAAATTAGCTGATTGTCTTTTTCCAAATGCCGATGTGCAATATCTATCGCTGGGTACTGTATCTTCTTTGTTTTTGGAAACTACGAAACTTAGTATCCCGCCGTTACCCGCCTAAAGTTACAAAGACAAATCTAGAAGCGGAACAAGATTAAAAATCAATAGCATGAAGACGATAGCGATTTAGAAACGCAACTGTTGATTGTTGGAAATTTTTTTGGCTTTGTAACATAGTGTTGCTTAGGTTATTGATTAGGTTAAAAATCTGCACTAGAAAGAGGTTTCCATTTTTGCACTAGAAAGAAGTTTCCATTCATTACTAAAATCTAAAAGCACTGTATGTTACTTGAACAAACACTCATACACGCACTAATCACTAAACACTCTGCACTACTCTGGATCCATAAGTTGTCTCTAAAACGAGGGTTGCCTGGAAGAGATTTCGCTTAGTCTGCCATTTGCACACTTTTTTTTAAGCGTTTTTGTAATTTATGTGCAATAAAGTGTTTCTATCTATCTTTCTTAAAAGACTTTCAGATTTCTACAAAAATCTTGATACGGAAGCCTTTTATCATTCTTTATCACATTCTATTTAATGATTGCTTTAGTTTTTGATGCGCTCACGTCGCAGTATTTGCGTCGACAATAAAAGCAAACTATGTATCGAGCTGGTCTGATTTCGCTGCATCGATACTAAAAGACGAAAGAATTAAGTAATTAAACCGATCTTAAATAAGTTTTTTTTTTGGGTTTATTATGCATGAAATGAATTTGTACCTTCCCAAGTAACGATTGAATCGTTTATCCATTCGTGTCGGAAGATTAATCCATTATACGTTCATTAATTTCATTTTACACGCAGTGGCTTCACTACTTGCCTATTATATGTATGTCACTAGCCTTGGCCTATCACTTTGCGAAACTTGGTGTAATGTTTTTATTGCTAATTACATTTTTGTTGCCGCCTTTTGATGGTAGACCTAATTTGTTTGGAACACTTCTTAGACCTCTATTTATATCTCTAAAATAAAAAGTTAACCCCCGATATTTAGGGCCTTACCACAAAAAATAAAAATAAAACTCAGGCAATGTTTAAAATTGGCTGTATGGACATAGATCCCTTTGCCTTTCCCGAAAGGGATAGGTAAATTAAATAACAAAAAATTACATAAACCAGTTTAAAAAAATTTAAGTGCTCTTTTGTGGTAAAGCAGTTATTGCTTATAACTCCTAAAGAGCTGAACCAATTTAGGTCAAATATAACAAAGAACTATCTCGATTACGTCTGCTTTCAAATAAAAAAACCGTATTGAAATCGGCCTATTCGTTTAGAAGTACGATGCCACAGACAGATACAACTACGCAGACATTCAGATACACACGTCAAACTGGTAACACCCCTCTTTTTTTGTCGGGGTTAACAAGATAAAGTGAAAAAAACCAGGGTGAAAAAAACCTCCTAGCTATATTCAAAATCCTGAACCAGTATCACAGAACACTTTTTATTTTTGTTTTTTATAGGTGGTTTTTGTTTTTCAACACGTAGACACCACTCGGGTGTACCCCCCGAGCGCTACCCGCACCCCTCGCGTGCCTGGTGTAGGAGTTATGTCTACGTTTAGGCAAACAATGAACGATTCCCATTGAAAAAAAAAATTTTTTTTTCATGAATGTGTTCTTTAAGTGATACTGGTTCAGGATTTTGAATATAGCTAGGAGGTTTTTTATGTTAGTGAAAAATGTCGGGTACCGGTCTAAGGCGTTACTATTATATTGACTTTTTTGTCCAGATTAATAAATAATTCGTCTTCTTGTTTCTACAAGGAAATATTTTTTATTTAACAATAATTTAATAAAAACGAACAGAAACAAAAAGAGGAGTTACTTCAAGTAATAATATTTGCTTTTAAAATATTCTAATCTTTTACAATTTTTTATTTTTACGTCATGACTTTCCATTTCAAATTGGTAGTTGTGCTGTTTCCTAATCGGTGGTTTCATGATCCTCAGTTTGGGCGATCATGTAAAAATATTTCGTCTTCCTAGACCTTAACCCCGTTTCTCATCCGGGGTACGTTAGACCACTATCGAGGATTTGGTAGATCATAATATTACCGTGCCATCTGACCTCTGTGACCCTGCGAATAGGAGAATCTGACCGGATCGAATCATGGTTACATATTCAATTTTTTTTATATTATAAGATGGGTTAACTCTTGACCTCAATCTTGACCATAAGGTCAAAGATGAGGTCGACGATGGAGCGAGTTATCCCAAACAATGCCTATAAAGGCACTGGTACTCCCACGCACCGACGGAACACAGCAAGCTGTTTTGCGTCGGACTTCGGTAGGAGGATAGTTGCGAACCAGACGGTCCTTTACAGAGCCTACAACACCGCATGAGACCATAGGACGACACCTCAGATTCAGAAAAAAAATGAAGTGTCGTTGCCTGGGGTGGATTGAGGCAGGTCTCATTTGTGTTTCCTTAGTCGCCTCTTACGACACCCACGGAAAGAGATGGGGTGGTGTTATTCTCCTCAACCGATCCCCACACGGTTAAAAATTTAATTTAATTTTAGTATTTCAAGAGGAAACTTTCACATTCAGTTGCCTGAATGTGAAAGTTTCCTCTTGAAATACTAAAATTAAATTAAATGTTTGTTTTCGGATTGGGGAGTATTCATTTCTGTCCCATAGAAATATGAAAGCTTCTTCTTATCGGGTAGGTATAGTCAAGCATGTGGCGAACTTGGCTAACCCTGATGTCAGATTTTTCAACAACCGCACAATGGCCTCTGACTTGATTTTAACTGTAGCCGACAACAGCCGGCACCGACAGCTACGCTACGATACAAGGAAGGGCCTTGCTATTTTTTTATACAGTTTTTTCATCAAGTCAATATTGATCAAATCAGTGTCGATGATTTTGTATCGTAATGGCACAGCTGAGTAACTTAATCGGAATAGAATGTGTTTACTGAACCACTGATACGTGAAAAGCTGTGATGCAACTAAGAGTAGTTCCTCAGTTCTTTCCGTAGCCTTTAATTGAAAGTAATAAGGCTGATATTTGCTCATTCGTTAATTGTAACAACTATAACATAACTAAAGTATTCATGTGTTTCATTCACATGGTAGACAACGTGCTTAAGCGCCGGCGCCGCCCGGCGTGGTCTATCGAGCGGTCTCAATTATTGCATTCATTAGGTATTGAGTGATTTTAAACCAGTTATCGAAAACTTAGGGTATGACTCAGTTTCCGCAAATTAATCCGCGGAGTAAAGTAGCCTCTATCACACTTCAATGCTGCGTTTAACATGAAGGATGGACATTCATGTACCTATATTCATGTACCTATTATTTATAAGGAAAATAGGTTATATTAAATTAAGAATTTCATATTGTATTTCTATATTTTGTGTATCTTGTTCATAGTATTAAACATCTTTCTTGACACTATACGATAAAACGAGAGAACAGAACGAGATACATACGACTTATTTCATAAGTCTATGTTAGCTATGCATATCGTGCTATGATTGCGGACGGATGTGTCGTTCTGAGGCCGATCACACACAGAAGACTCTAGACGACGGATTAAATAATCTGTCAAAATGTAGCGGACTATGATGTTGATGTCACAATAATAATTATGTTTATGGGTTTGAAAAAACTGAGTTGTATTAAGCGTCTATTGACAAGACTTACTAAAGTGATATAAATAGTGCGAAAGCTAGTTTTAGAAGGTTATCAAGTTACAGAATCTTAACCTTCACATAAGCGATGATTATAATAGATAAAGTATAGACTAGTTGCACGTGAATCGAAGTATAGGAAGTTATGCTCACTTCCTTACTCAATATTATTAATGGAAAAGTTTGTTTGTTGTAAGTCCTTTCTTTGCGTTGAAAAGGAGCACATACCAAAAACTTGAGGATTTAGTACCTTTTTGCACAGGAATAGTTGAAGAGTGAAACAGGCTACTTTTCTACGCGAACGAAGTCGCCGGCGGAAAGATAGTAACTTATAAGCCTTATCATTAAAAAAACCCTGGAGCACCTTCTGAGGCCTGAACCCAAAAAAATATTTCACCCTGTATCCTGTAAGTAACCTATTTCAGTAAATAGACTTTAAACAAGTTAGGTTTTTCGTGACTATACATATCTACCTAAGTATATGTAACAATTAAATAATATCTATAGATAACGAAAATAACAGAAAAATAAAATTAAATAATTTAAATGATTTTGAATACAGGTTGAAAAAGAACCTCCTAGCTTTATTGAAAATCCTGAACCAGTATCACTTACTGAACACTTTTTTTATATTATTTTTTTGGGGGGGGGGGGGATTTTTTTTCCTAAACGTAGACACCACTCGGGCGCACCCCCCGAGCGGTACCTGCACCCCTCGCGTGCCCGGTGTAGGAGTAATGTCTACGTTTAGGCAAAAAATGAAATATTTCCCATTGAAAAAAAAAATTATAAATGTGTTCTTTAAGTGATACTGGTTCAGTATTTTGAATATAGCTAGGAGGTTCTTTTTCACCCAGTATGTTTTTTTTTAATTTTTATTCTATACTTTATATTCCAAAGGAACTGTCCTATAGTTACAAAACCAACAATGTTATTGAAAAATTGTCTTATATTTTCCCAACAGCAACTACAGCTGCAAGTGCATTTTATAAGATAATAATAGGGGGAACTAATAAGTAACTTACTGACTAAAACATCTTTGCCATTAACACATAGTAAATACAATTTAAAAAGTATGTGAATAATAAGCAATAACAATGAACTTTGAACTTTAGCGACTGCATTATTAAATCTCAAGCCGCGTTTTGTCCGTTTGTCTAAATAAAGAAACAAATCTCAGAAATAAATCGAAGAGCTTCAAAGCTATATGAACCTCAACCTTTTAAAAATACAATAAGATAGTTGGGTATATACTTGTTGGAATGCGGAATGCGGCCTTGCATATAGTCAGTTGTTTGCAAGGCCGCATTCCGCATTCCCGGTTGCCTGGAAGAAATTGTTCTATAGCAATAAGGCCGCCGCGTTGTACACTACATGATGAACATTTATTTTTGTTTTAATGTTATGTTTTTTGTGTGCAGTAAAGAGTATTGTATTGTTTCCTCGTTTAGGATGGAATGGAAAGGTTTCGTGGTGCTATTGACATGCTCAATCTTTGTTACCTATTTAAAAAACCGAATATGTTTAGCCCTTAGATAGGTGTCACAGCAATACAGCAGGTTAGGTACAAGGCTTATTGGTTCTATTCAACCCTGCGGTACTACATTTTTGACCGATAAATCTTTGCGGGCATGGCGTGATGTCATCAAAAATTTTGCATATAGCAGCAGGCCAATCGCGCTGAAAAATGTGGACTCATACTCACTTGAACCGCGGCTGCTTCACAACTTTTTGTCAAAAATAATATAACGCAATACCATTTTTTTTTTCAAAAATGTAATCCCGATCGTGTCAAAAGTGTTTCACCCCTTTTATTTGTGTAAAAATAAGAAGACACTATAGTTTGGGATTTTATAGATTTTTTCAAAAAGTTTATGCAGTGGCACGGCGCGGTGCGGTGACAGTGCGCGGGGCAATGCGCGCCATCTATGATTTTCTCATAAAAGTTTTTCGTACCTAAATTTTGAAATTCACACGCTTTCTCGTCGAAAAACTCTACTTAGGTTATTTGACTTCTTCGTTATAATTTTTTTTTTCGTGTAATCTATTTGTTTAGCAATAAAAAATCAAGAATAAATCAAGAGTAAAAATGATTTTTGATTAACAAGCTTTTCTTTAAATGCTCTTAGATAGTCTACAGAGACAAAAATAAACATAAAATAAATCAAACTCATCATTACATAATTTACATGCTTCGATCAACTATAAAGAAGTAGATACACAATCCACAACAAAAAAGTTCCCTCACTAAATGATCACCCACTTGACGTTTTGGGTTGTCTTTTCGTTTAGTAGCATTCGTTCGTTCCGAAAGTAACCATGCCTCAGTGCGCAGTGAAAAATCACACCTCCAGAACATTAAAGGAATATGGAATGACATTTTTTAAATAAGTAGTTTTGTAATTATTATATGTGAATTGAAATTATCTTGGTATTTGGCCAAGAAAAGGTTATAAAACATTTTTTTAGTTTAATTTAATAACATTCGGCGAGAGTATAACCCTTTAAATTGAATAGACACTAGCGGAACTTACAAATCCATACCGTTGTATTTCAACATCATTTGTTCGGGTTATGCAGTGACTCTGTTCTAAAACAAATAGAGACGCTTTTTTTTCTATTGTTTTTTTTTTCATTTTCATCTGTGTTATAAAATTTAAGTGTAAAGAGTATATATATTAATTCTGTTTTCTACACTTACATTAAAGGTATTATGGCAAAACCATTAATCATATAAAATTGAATTAATAAAAAATTTAACGTGCGTGACGTTTACAAACATAAAGTTTTATTGGATTTTTAGTTTTCCTAGAGATCCTGTGCGATGTGGACAGTGGACATACGTGGTCGCACCTCAAAGATGTGAAGATTTTTTCTAGCCGTCGCAAAGTAGTGTCTTTTGCTCCAAGCATTTTTTAGAAAGTGACTCGTATGTCATTACAAAAGGAGTCAAAAGGTTACACAAAACAGCTGCACCTCAAATAGTATGTACCTTTTTATCACTTTTGATTTGGAGTTTCTTGTATTGAATAAAATAAAATAAATATGTTTCATCTTCAGGACAAAGATGATAACAGCGAAGAAGACAAATGTTTTTTTTTGAGTTAGTTGCTTTTTTTTAAATAAATTATTACTTGTACTTAAATATCTATTTAGTTTCATAGCTAATTTCCTCTCTTAAATCTCAATAGGTCATTTCTGTTCAAAAAATTATACTAAGTTTTAAATAAGCAAAACATAATATACAGGGTTACTTTTTAATCAGTACACAAATTTTTCTTATGGTGTCAGTAACGTTGATAGAACGTAAATAAGAAAGAAAAAATTTTTTTTTTCCAAAAACAATCAGGGGTTAAAAAGAAAACCACACCATTTCGTAGCATTTTGAATTTATTAAAAAGTTTGTTCGAAGATTTTTTTATGAATAGAATAGAATAGAATATAGAATATATTTATTGCTAGAAAACAGTATAAATACAGGATGTTCACATAATACAAGTGCAGTGTTTTCAGCTTATATCGAAGCGTGCAAAATATAAGGAAAATTAAATTAAAATTATGTCAATCAATACAATACAATGTCCAATAGAAAAAATCAAAATATGCAATTCAATTAAAAATTATGCTAGTCAATACAATGTCCAATAGAAGATAAATGAAATAAAATGTAAATAGTAAAAGTAATAACAATGTCAAGCATGGTAAGTTAGCAAATCATTAATTAATGTCTAAATTCAAGATATTCCTTAGTACTATAGAAGCAATGTTGAAGTAACCATGTTGTCAAATTAAGTCTAAGGGAGTCTGCGGTCATCATTTTGAAATTGTCAGGTGTGAAATCGTGAAATCGACCCAATATATTTTGTGAAATCGACCCAATATATGTGAAATCGACCCAATATATTTTTAAAATTAACAAAGGCAACTCCACTCCTCCCATGTTCTACGTGACAGCCAGTGTCATCAAATTGTCTTATACGTTATCCTTTGTTCAAAACCAAAAGTGGTATTTTACAAATTAAACAGATTTTATTTTCGACCTTATAATATTACGTTAAGGTTTAAATTAGATTAAAATGTTTGACACTTTAGAACTTTTTCATAATACATGAAGTGGTATACAACTATCTAAGTACGTATTGTAGTTAGGACACTTTTAAATTTCATTTTGTATGGGACTGTGTATCTAGTTTTCTATAGTTGATCGAAGTTTACATGATATTATCTTACCCATTAAGGAATCATTTTCCAACTCTTAAATGTTTTATTGCCAATCTTATACACAGTCACATAGTTATAAATTCGTTTTATAGCTCCGAAACGCTTGAAGCACTAGTTTTGAAACTTTAGATCTCGATGGCATTAATGAAGCATTAAACCTTAGAACTAGAACCATGTCTCTAACTTTAGCCGTTTCCGTGTACGAGAGGTGGGTCTGCTGGGCTGATATCCGTCCAGCAGACCCACTTACAACGACTTATATTTCTTAAACTATGATGGCAATAGATATGGTTCTTTTGGCATCAATAGGCACAAAAAAGGCATTATATATTGGCATACTTAGAATACTTAAATTAATTGCTTAAGTTCCGTGGGTCTGCTGGCCTGAGCCACACACATTTTTTAACGCGATTGGTCTGCTGCAACATATTTGTTGAAATTCCTTTTGAGTGTACGCCGTGCCCGCAAAGATTTCTTGGTCAAACGTAGTATTGCTGGGTTGAATAGGACCAATAATACTTCGCACATGTACAATGTATGCCTTTTACTTTCGAAAAAAAGTAACCCGCGATTTTGAATCGGACTTTACAAAAAGTAAATCAATTGAAGGCAATCGTGTTTGTAGGTAGTGCAGCGACACAAAGACGGTGGAATACGTGAGATATACATTATACATACATATTTAGACATGAGACAGTGAATAAATAAAGTGATGCCATCTTATTCGGGATATCGATCTTGTCCCTTATCTATTACCTAGATTAACTAGATAAGCAAACTAACTGTAAGCGCGGATTGTAAGGGTTGATGTGTATCGAAAAAACTCTGTCTGTATGGCTATAAAGGTTTTTCAGAAATTACATGTCTGGTTAGTAGATAACTGTTTCAAGTCCGTTCATGAAACATTGCTTCTTGAAGCAGTTTTTCATTTGACATTAACATAACTTTTGACATTGTTATATTTTTTAAGTTATTTTATTGCTTTTGACATAATTATTATGTAGTTGATACATTTCTGCCCTTAAAATTAGCGGCTGTACATAAGAAACGCAATTTTTGTAACAACTTACTAACTATGTTCTGGCAAATAAACAATATCTTAGTAATCAATAATTCGCGTTAGCTATAGTAAAGTCTCGTCGGGGCGTCACTGTACAAGCAAATAAATCCGCGGGCTAAACGCTAACCCTTTGAATATTTTGAATACCTCTAAAATTGTTTCACAGCTTCGGTTCTACGCGTTGTTCACCGCAACAAATTGCATAATTTTAACATGCTCATTTAATGTAAACCTCAAGCAGGCCTACTTACTCTACAGCAGCCTCCACCCCGGTTTTTAACAATGTTAATAACACATCTCCAACTGTCGTAACCACATCTTGCACAGCACCAAACATTTTCGATCACATTTTTCTTCGAGATACTCCAAACTAAACCGGCACTACCATGCTTTTCACACAAATAACTGATTTCAAAGATTCCCAGCCTTTGCAGTAGGTATTGTATTGTAATTTCAAACTTAATTACATTCAATCGTGACCAAAATGTTTCGATTTAAAATCGACCTTGGCAATTTAAACAACCGACTATGCGTTTGGTGATAGTGGGACTGCGTTCAAGTGACTCGATAGCATCGCTTTCTTCACGGCCCTCTCACATTTCATATTGATCCGAAACACAGAATCTGGGTCTACTTAGCGGCTTTTTGTCGAATACACGGTCACCTTAACAACTTAAAACTGTTCTTGCGTGTACTTGTGTTTAAACGAACGGTCGCTCAAATACCTCTTACTCGGTCAGTACTACCTTCCTGCACAAACCTGCACGACAACCAGTTTTTTTTTTTTCGCATATCGATGAATTAGCTTTTTGTATGTGTTTTAGCCGGAGCTCATGTCTTGTACAAAAGTATAGAGCTCCAAAATGTCATCCTCATTCACCTGCAATAATTAGTGCTGTCTCCTGAGTCCTGGACAACTGATGAGGCTCTGATGGAGATTACAACCTTTACTAGCGGTTTTTCCTCTTGGTAGCAATTCGCAATTAAGTTCCGAAATATATTCTCAACATGTAAATGGATATTTTATCAATTATCAATTGGTGTACCCTTTTAATAAAAAATAAAAAAAATGACCTATTTCCATAATTTTCAAAAAGGTTAGATAAAGAAAGTCCCCTAACCAATGCTACTTTATTTCCAGATCCCTGCCTCTACATCTTACGGTTCGCCTCACAGCTCCAGTTTGAAGAGAAGCAGCATGACGTCAGCATGACGGCGCTCCGGCTCGTGCAAAGGATGAAGAGGGACTCCATTCACTCCGGGAGGCGGCCCTCTGGGATCTGCGGCGCTGGTGGGTATTTAACGTCCATTAAAGTTGATTTCGAAATCCGTACATAAGTCCGAAAAGACTAATTCCAAAAAAATTCAGCCCGTTCAAGAAAATTCATTTTCGAAAGACGAGCGGTCCACCTATATTGGGCCAGCGTGGTGGACTAAGGCCTAAATTCTCTTCGTGTTTCGAAAGGAGGCCCGTGCCCCTCGGTGGGGACGTATATATATATATATATATATATATATATGGGCTGTAAAAAAAAGTTGATTTTGAAGGTTCTGCCTTGTTGACGTATACGAGCATTGTATTACATTTAACATACATACAACTACGCGTTATATCCCTGTAGGCAGGGCATCATGAACTTGATGACATAAGGGGCCGTCCACATATTACGTCACGCAAAATTTTGACTTTTTGACCCCCCCCTATGTCACGCTTTTTTGGTATCCCTTTAACATGTACTGTCACATTTGGTATGACCCCCCCCCCTCTCCCCCATACGCTGTGACGTAATATGTAAATGACCCCTAATGTGACTTAAAGTCATCAACTGTATTGTTTTTCGGTATAGACTCGTAAATAATTAATTAATCAAAGCCATTTTTGCTGTTTCTTGTTATTGTATTTAAATTAGGATGAATGAATGTTAGGATGAATGTCAAACGTGTCGTCGTATGGTTTTAGAACCATATGGCGTTTTGCCTATCCCGACAGGGATTAAAAAAAACAAGAATCGCGACAATGGCAGCAATGGTCGACTGTTTTATGCGACCGATTGCAATTCTTTGTTAGGTTGAAGGAATTAAATGCGTGAGGGTATATGTGTGTGTGTGTGTGTGTGTGTGTGTGTGTATTTAAATAACTAAGATGCATAACATTCAAATTAATATTAGTGGAAACAAATTTTTATATAAGTATTTTATAAGTTGCAAAATAATAAAAGTAGTTTAAACAGAAAATCGGGAAATTCCGGAAATTACATATACACTGTACAGCAAGCATAATCCGGATCAATTAAAATACTGGCATTCTAGAATGTTTTCTTTCCGTTTTATTCAAAGTAATACTTAGAGTGAACTTTCAAAACGTCTGGTTTTTATAATTTATATCTTAACATTAATGAAAATTATGCAGCCCATATTACTCAGGGATAATGTAGCATCCTAATGGTGAAAGAATTTTTGAAATCGGTCCAGTAGTTTTTAAGTTTATTCGTTACATACAAAAATACAAATCTTTCCTTTTTATAATATTAGTATAGATTAAATTGTCTAACCGTTAGCGGGTCGGAACCAATCACTCGTTTTCTGAGTTGCACACTAACCGATTCTTTTACGACAAGGGAGAACATCGTGATGAAACCTGCACATTCAGGTGACTGAATACGTATGCAACCATTATCCGATCCGGTCAGCTTCCCCTGTTATCATATCAGGTCATGGAGTCAGATGCCAGTCTCTCCACTGGAATGACTTGACTTGCCAAATTCTAGATCATAGTCAAGCGTACCCGAATGAAAAACGGGACTAAGTGCTAGGAAGAAGAAGACCTCGATATCTACTCTTTTATTTGTTTGGAAAAATTGCGCCTAGGTCTACCCCTGACTCTATTTCAAGATTCAAGATTCAAAACGATTATTTGACATACACACTACATCACAACAACAACGAAACAAAGAAATAAACAACACAAAATAAAAATAATAACGACAAATTAAAAGAAATTAAAATTAAAAATTTAGATTAATGGAGTTGTGATGTAGTGCAATGACAAACAGGACATCAATATTACCTTCAATATTTCCCTCCATCATGTTTTTATAAAGTAGCTGTGCCTTATCAAATGCCTAATCATGATGTTGTGCTACTTCATTTTATTCTTTCTCCAATCTTCCAGCTCTTCTCATAGCAGCTCGGTTACACAACTTCTCCCGAACACCAGCCGACGTGATCCGAATCGTGAAGGTCCACGAGTCTACCCTTAGAAAACGCCTTATGGAGTTCGGAGAGACTCCTTCGAGCGCGCTTACCCTTGAGGAATTCATGACTGTCGATCTTGAGGAGGAGCAAGACCCACCTGCGTTTAGGGCCGCCAGAAAACGAGATAAGGAGAGGCTCCAGAAGGTACGTCATTTTTTCTTTTTGCACAATATGTAACTTATCAAATTAGGTCCAATATCTTGCAGTGGCCTAAAAAGCGTCAACTTGAAATTAAAACGCCGTTTCTCTAAGAGGAGTTTCTTTTGGGAATAACGTGGTTCACGGTTCAAATTGGGTCTCCTAAATTTGCAGGTTTTCTCGTTTAAGCGCATGTGTTGAAAAGGATAGTCACGTTAGCTAGCTTGTAATATAGACAATACTTTCACTACTCTGAAAATATTGTCTATATTGTTTTGTCTATAGATTTTAAATAGTGATACAAAATTATACAATATAAGAAAAATTATGTTTAGTTTACTACTGACGGGTCTGATAGCTGAGTCGGTAACGACCTTGCACTCTGATCTGAAGGTTGCGGGTTCGATTCTCAACCAGCAAAATCGTATTTTCAAGTATTTGTTAAGAGTCCGGTTGTTTAAGTAAATGTAATAAATACAGGGCTTAGGTATCTCTCTTTCAACCTCTCGGATGGTTAATGCGCTATATGCTGATGAAGTTTGTATGGGAACTCAAAATTTTTTTTTCGTATTTTGTCCTATGTTCCTTGGGGAAGTTGTTTAGTTTCATGGACTGATTAACCACCCAAGAGGTTGAAAGAGAGATACCTAAAGCACTGTATATCAGTTATCTAGCACCCAGAGTATAAGCTTTGCTTAATTTTACTTTGAATTTTCAGTTAATAGAAGAAGAAGACGGCGAGAAAGAGTTGACAGAGCTTCAGAAAGAAATAGAAACACAGTTAGAGAGAGACCTGTCAAAGCGGAGGAAAGCTTTGCCTAATCCTGCTACTCCTTTACACATTGCAGGCATAAGTAAGGACGTCATTAATCATATTAGTATTATAGAAGGAGACTCAAATCTTGATCTATACTAAAGTATTGATTGTCTCTTTCTATCACTATCAAAATGACAAAGACGACTGCTACTCAAGTATAGATCAGAGTCTGAGTCGCGAAGAAGATATCGGACAAATATCGTGACTTTTTATATACCATTTATAGAAAAGACTAGCGATAGCGGTGGACCAAGAAAACTGTCCAAGTATTTAATACTACGGCTTGCGTGCCTGTCGGGGTAGGCAGATCGTCATGTGCTAAATTCTTCTCAAGTTTTAATTAAGACTGTGTCCACTGCAGTAAATAAATGAAAATTTATCATGTGAATCAGCTTACTAAACTGAAGAACCTTCCCTTACAAACAGTTCGATATACGTAAAAAAAACTATACTACTTGAAAGCTAATAAAGCAAATTCGCATATATGAAAAGTCGAAAAAAAATTCCTTTGCTGGCAACAAACTCGCTTCGTTTTGGTCAATGCATGTCGAGCAAAACGTTGCTATTTAGTGATAAGGGCGTCGCTCTGCTTAAACTTTATAGTTAACCTTTTAGTGGAAAGTTTTACTTTGTATATTTTATAGCGCGTATCGGAGCGCCGCGCGTCACTTGCGCCATCTAGGGTAAATTATACAGAAAGATTTTTTATCACCATCCAAATTTTTTGTACGTAAACTTTATGAAAATTTAACAGACCCGTATTTTTTTGTTTCTACGTTTCATATAAATATTTCAAGCTAGATCGTCTGAAGCATGAAAATAAATCAAAATTTTTGTATGGAAAAAATTGGCTTGAAACTTTGTAACAGTACTCTTCAACACAATTTGTTACACCCGTGTTTCTGCGTTTTACAAAATTCATCCTCTAACACGTTAAAAAGACGTCAAAATCTAAAAATTAAAAAAAAATGTTCTTCCTCCTTATTTACGTTCTATCAACGTTACATACACCGTAACAAAAATTTGGATGCCAGTCTTCTTCAGCTTGGCGAGAGAGGAGTATCGTTTGCCGTGTCTTTCGAAGGACTACCTGTTGTACAAACCGTTCTACCCTTTAAAAGTCTGTTTATATACTCATCAAATTGTTTTCAGTTCGGCATACAGACCCTTACGATCGATTTTTGCTATAGTTTCCCTTTGTAATTACGAATAAATTTTGCGTAATTACAAAGGGAAACTATAGCAAAAATCACGTGATCTCGTGAGTTTCGAAAGGGGAGAGGGGGTTTGTAGAACATCACGAAATATCACAAGGGGGAGGGGTGGGGAGGGTGTAATGATAATGAGATATCACGTATATTTAATTTTTCTTTAAATGCTCGATTTTTAATGTCTGCCTGGACTTTTTATCGCAGTGTTTAGTAATAATATTCAAGAATTAAAATTAACAACTGAACTGAAATGAGTTTAGATTTATACCTGTATTAAAGATGGCATTCTGAAAATGTTTAAGACACTGCTGAAAACTACACGTGATTTTGAGAGGGGTTAGTCAAAACCTCACCAGGGGAAGGGGGGGGGTTTAAAAGATTTCAAAAAACCTCACTTTTTTAATGAACGATCCCTTACATGATTTAAAACTTACAGAAATGAATAGCAAATCAGAAGAGGCAGAAGCGTCAAGATTCGCAGCAGAGGACACGTTGAACCTCATCGGCGAAATCGCGAAAGACGTGCAGCCGAAATCTGAGAAACTTAAATTTGAAAAAGGACTCGGTAAGTCAATGGCCTGCCTCCTAGTAATCCATCCCAGGCAACGACACTTAATTTTTTTCTGAATCTGATGTGTCGTCCTATGGTCTCATGCGGTGTGGTAGGCTCTGTAAAGGGCCGTCTGGTTCGCGACCACATTGCTGTGTTCCATCGGTGCGTGGGAGTACCAGTGCCTTTATAGGCATTTTCTGGGTTAACTCGCTCCATCGTCGACCTCATTTTTGACCTTATGGTCAAGATTGAGGTCAAGAGTTAACCCATATTATTATTTAAAAAAATGGCCGAAATTAATTAATAATAGCATAACTCCTAAAAGTAGACATAGCCGAGGCGATGATTTTTAACGTCATCACTTTACCACAGACATATAATTTTTCTTTATAGTTTCTTTGATATAGTAGCTATTTCCAAAATTAATTTTGATTTTAATATTTGGATAAACTATCGAGATATTAAGTACAATTTTAAATTTTTACTTTGGATTTTTAACTGATGACCAGTGATCCATTTCAGTGTTTATTTTCGCTCTTATTTTAAACTAAATCTAACAATTATTAGCTGAATGCTGTCCCAACATTCCCACAAATTTTTATTTCATTTGGATTTTACTTCCTTGAAAAATACTTAAAAATGTTTGTATGAAAAATCTGTCTTCTAAAAATTTTGTATGGTAAACAGCAATTTCATAAGTGGCAACCTAATATTATTTGTCAAGATGTAACAGTCTAGTATAAAAGCAATATTTGCAAATCATTTTTGTTTCTCAGGTCCCGACCTAGCAGTAATAGGCCTAGGGCCACAAGAGGATAAATACGACAAGAATTTGAAGCCCCTGGTCAAAGATCTCACCGAAGCCGAGGAGCTGATCCTGAGCAACGAAGACGAGGCATACATCGACTCTCTGATCATGACCGAAGAGGAAGCGAGACATAAAACTATAATGTGGAACAAAATTAACGCCGGTTATTTGAAGGAGCAAAAAAGTTTGTATCTTTCATATTTCAGATAAATAAATAAGCAAGTCCAAGACCCCGCTCTTTTTGATGCCTACGTAATTCTTGAATAGCCCCTTGCACATATTTAATTTTCTAAGTTTTCTAATCAACCATTTCTGTCCCACTGCTGGGCAAAGGCCTGCTCCAGACTGTATGTAAAACTAATCCTAACTTTAACTAAGCTCCTCGGTTAGTTATTGTTTTTATTTGTTGTTAAATGTTATGTTTCTTTAGATACCCACAGTAGTTTAAAATTATTCATGTAACTAGTTTCGTCATTCTCCTAGTAAAAGCGTCTTATTGGCTTAAAAGGAGTCTCCTTACCACTATTTACTTTAATTAGACTAAGGATCAATTTCATCATACTATCCTCGTTAGGTAATCCACAATTAAGAAGTTAATCAAACAAACCGTTATTTTTTTTTATGAAAGTGACATTTTCAAATCTCGGGTTGGCTGCTAACCGCCTGTTAAATAACCAACAGAGTATAGTGAAATTGTGTCTAAGGTTACCAAATAAACAATTTTGAATTTTAATTCGCAGTAAAAGAAGAGATAAAAGCGCGCGAGTTAGAAGAAGGAAAAGATAAGAAGAAGAAGTTACGAGGGTCATATAAAAAGAAGACTATGATGAACGCGGCAACGGCTGGAGAGGCTATAGAGAAGATGTTGGCAGAAAAGAAGATCAGTTCGAAGATCAACTACGATATTCTGAAGAGTTTGGACCAACCTGGCACGCCGGTCACTGTGACGCCTAAGGAAGCGCCTGTGACTCAAGAGTTAGTATTACTCGCTGATATTTTCCTTATGAAGTTTATTTATATTTTCTCTTTAATTTCTACTAGCTTTCCGCCTAAAATTCGGGAAAATTATGTAACCTATATGTTAATCCAGGGTGTCAGCTACCTCCATACCAAATTTTATCAAAATTGGTCCAGTCGTTTGAGCGTGAAAGAGTAACAAACATCCATACATTCTCACAAACTTTCCTATTTATAATTTTAGTGTAATGTGATTAAACCTCCGCGTGCTTTTTGAACACATGGTGTACGAGATTTGTATCGCAAGCGGCGTAAACAAGCACGCGATTGGTTAAATAAACAGGATCTTTCACCCACCCATGGTCCTACCAACTTTGCGGCTCTATGGACCGAATCGACGGGAGGTGCGCGCGTTACTTTCTTAAGGCGACTACAGCACCCGACAAAGGCAGCACACATAGGAATAGTGCCATCTCCGTCTCTCATCAGGCCTGGGCCGGCAGTGCGAACAGTGTCGATACACGAAGTTTACGGACTATGAAAGCGTGCGTGCTTAAAAACATGTTCGAAAGTTAGAAAAATGAGATTTATGGAAAGGTAACAGCTTAAATCGAAAAACGCGTTAACTACTTATCGAGAGTGTTCAATCCTGTGTGCATTTTACTATCGTTTTTACAACTTAAAAGAAAGTGAGCTTTTTCTATCGAACTAAAAGTGCTGAATCATGTTTTCAGCAAACCACTTACCTAGTTAATGTCCTGAATATTACCGTATTAATAGTTTTTTCTTCGATTTAATGCAGTGCGTCATGCTTATCTACGCATCATAAAATCGTAATTTAGGTGCTGTAGTCGCCTTAACTCTCTACAAACTCACGCCACTCTTGCGTATCTCATGTGTCCTCTGTGTCGCTCTCCCCATTCTGGGGCATGACGCGCACGACAACGGCTTCCACTATAGCTGGAAGCCGTTTCGTGCGCATATATGGGAAGCATATATGGGAAGGCACCCTGTATCCTGTTACACTGTTAAAACTATCACGGGATACATCACGTCTACATTATTATGTCAATTTTTATGTGACAATAAAGATATTATTATTTTCTCTGTTTTGCTCCCTCTAAGAAAAAATATTATTATTAATATAAGTAGGATATAGTTTTTGATATGCTTATATTATATAAGTAGGATAAAATAATAAAGAATTGCGTTATTCCAGCACCAAACCCCGCGTGTCATCGGAGCCAGTAGTCGAAGTGACGTCACCATCCCCAGCCCGCAAACGCCGTAAGAAGGTCCCCAACTTGCCCATATTACCTCTGGCCTCCCCCTCCCGCTCCCCCGCTACCCCCTCCCCTGCGACCCCCGCCCCCGCTACTCCTAAGCCTGAGACTCCTGCGCCACCTACTCCAGCGCTTACAGGTAAGAAAACAAAACTTTTAGGTTTCCGTACCCAAAGAATAAAACGGGACCCTATTACTAAGACTCCACTGTCCGTCCGTCCGCCTGTCACCAGGCTGTATCTCAGGAACCGTGATAGACAGTTGAAATTTTCACAGATGATGTATTTCTGTTGCCGCTACAACAACAAATACTAAAAAACAATAAAATAAATATTTAAGAGGGCTTTAATACAACAAACGTAATTTTTTTGCTCGTATTTCAAGATAATGGTACGGAACCCTTCATGTGCGAGTCCGACTCGCACTTGGCCGGTTTTATTAGTATATGAGGAGCACTATCCCTTAAAGTTTCACTAATTTAAAGACACCTAAGTACATATATAAAAATACTTTCCCCGAGGAATCCATATGAAATTCCATAAAAAACCATTCATATCAACTGCTATAATAAGTTTGTAAAACAAACTTGTTAAATGCGGCCCGTCAAAAGCAAATCAATGTAAAAATGTATGCTGAACTGGTTTCAAGACCGCAAAACAGCCTTGTATTTGTCGCCGTAACATTTTACTTAGTAAGATTATTATCTCTTGATACTTTGTGAACTGCTTCAATTTTTTTTCAATTTTTATTTTTTTCAACTTTTGTATAATATTAATGCAACCTAACCGAACCTAAAAAAGCCTATTGTTAAAAAACTAAAAAAAGCCTAGCCTAACTTATCTTAATTTCATGCAGGCTACGTTAAAGTTACGTGAAATTGTAATTTGACTAGGCAAATTGTATGGCATGAGTGATTATTTTTTATATTTTTTTATTATGAGATGGGTTAACTCTTGACCTCAATCTTGACGAAGGTCATAGATGAGGTCGACGATGGAGCGAGTTGACCCAGAAAATGCCAATTAAGGCACTGGTACTCCCACGCACCGACGGAACACAGCAAGCTGTTTGGCGTCGGACTTCGGTAGGAGGGTGGTCGCGAACCAGACAGCCCTTTACAGAGCCTACCACACCGCATGAGACCGTAGGACGACACCTCAGATTCAAAACAAACTGAGGTTTCGTTGTCTAAGATGCATTAATAGGAGGCAGGTCTCATTTGTGTTTCCTTAGTCGCCTGTTACGACACCCACGGAAAGAGATGGGGTGGTGTTATTCTCAACCGATCACTATACGGCTTATAATTTCTCTAGTAAAATTGTAGTGTTACGATTTTTTTAAATTTTCCGGTGACTTACATTGGACAAATTTTCGGGCGCATGATGTCAACATGTCATTTGTTTGCAGACGCGGGCGACGATTACGACGATGATGTAGAGACCGACGCTGCCGACGCGGGAGCCGAGCTGTCCCTCGCCGCCATGTTGCAAAACGGAGAAGAAGAAGACTACTACGATTATGAAGAATATTAGCCAACCTTTGGCGAGAATCTGGTGAGGACAGTTACAGTGGTAACCATTGGCGTATCTAGGGTTCTTTTCAGAGGGGGCCTGGCGAAAACTAAATGTAGGTACTCCAGCATAAACCTTGGCGCGATTCTTGCACACCGGTGTGTGCAAGATTTGTATCGCACGCGCCGCAAACAAGCGCGCGACGCGTTAATACGCGGTGTATTCAAAAGTAACTTAATAGAATGTACTGTATTGTAGTATTTTATAATAAGTATGTACAGAGGGCCGCGCATTAGGTTACCATTACCACACCCGTGCATTCAGTGCTGTTACGATAAGAACAGTTTTGCAATGAAAATGGAGTAACCTGATGTGCTGGCCTCTGTACGTTTCTCGTACAATGTTGTAATCGAATTGGGCTACTAAACAGGTACACACGGCAGCACATCAGGCTATACATGTTGACCTTGACGTCGCCCTTATCTCGCTCGTAATAGCACCTGCTTTCGTAGTGCAAATGGGTACCCCAACGTGCTGCTGTTTGTACGGACGGACGCAACTCAAGTCACCACAAGCGTGCACTCTGACTGAGCTGTTGTAATATCAGCAGTTTTGCAATGAAAATGGAGTAACCTGATACGCTGGCCTCTGTAAATCGGCTTAACTTATAAACGTGTTACTACCATAGGCGTATAAGTAATTAAAGAGGGGAGCTATTTTTGAAATATCATACTTACCATAATTTTCCATATTGTTTACATATAAACAAGGACGGCATTATATTTAAAAAAGCTTTAACTTTAATAAACATTTCTGCAACTGAGTGTAAGTGTGGGCCTTTAAAGTGTGATGGTTACTATCTATTTATTATAGTTTTACTGTGAATTATTATGTTAAGTCTTGATTCTTTCAACTTATTTATTATTCTTAGTAGAAAGTAAAAAATTGTACAGTGTATAATATAATAGCTCATTAGTACAGGTCAGCACTTTAAAACACAGATGCATTCTAAACCCCTTATTCAAATTCATAAACGTTACTTAAGTTAAGTGGCAGTTAAGAGCCTCGTGAGAGCGTTTAAAAATATGTCTTATTAATATAAAAATAGCGTTTAAATTACGTTAACGAATAAGTGGCTAAGTTGTTATGACAATAAATAAATAAGTTTACTTTCATTGCTATCCGATTTCTGAAAATCTTATTCAACATCTGGAATCCAAACTTCTGTAACGGTAGAAACTTTCAGTAAATAATAGCCATTTAGACGTAATTTGTTTGAAAAAAAAATTGTTAACGAAATGTCATAACATAAACTAGGCCTTATTAAATTTAAAATAGTTTTTTCGTTATATAGACTGATCTATTATTTATTATACTTAGTAAAAATTTTATTTTTTAAGATCAATTTTTTTTTGTTGGCGAAAATATGGACGCGTGAACATTTTGTCGTATGTATGTATCTCGTTTCGCCCCCTCGTTCTATTGTACAGTATAAAAACGCAACAGGCAAGGCGACATCGACATGACAAAATTAGGTCGTGCGTTCATGTTAGCCCGGCTGCCAGTTTTATTAATGCTTTACAAAACTGAAATATTTAAAAAGTTCGCTGTGATTTTAATAGTTGTAGGTATTTTAATTTTATCAAGATCTCTTGTATGAAAGAAAAGATAGAATGTTATCTTGTATATTTTAATGTAGTACATTTTCTTCTAGGTTTTCAGGGCCTCGCACGTTACGAATGCTAAAATACTTTATATTTACTTATACATATATTTACTTGATATAATGCGTATTCCACTAATATATTGCACTTGCAAAACAACCGCAAGAAGTGCCAAAACGGGTCCCAAATCAATCATTTTTACGTCATGCTCTCTGGCAGGATTATCGATTTTTGATGTTTTTTAAAATGAAAAATGATGTACTCAATTAGAGCAATTTAAGTCCTGCCTCCTAAAAATAAGTACTTTAACTATTAACACACACACACACATACATAAGCTCCTGCCTTTGTCCCACTGGGGTAGGCAGAGACCAGACCACAGATTGTTACCTGCTATGATTCAAACGTACTTCTTTCGCTTCCTTGACATTTATAAAATTCACTTCATACGCGCTCATCGGATTCGAGTTTTTTTACGTACGCGTATGTGAGTTCTATTGCAATATGTTAACAGGTTTTAAGAAAGTAAAAGATAAGGAGAACTAATTTTTGCGCTCAAGTTCTAGTATTGATCATGGGTGACTAAATAGCCCACAAGTACAATAGTGTAAATATTTCTTATTTACTTATTTATTCTGTAAGAGTCCTTCTAAATGATACTTATATTGCTACTGTCATGTTATTTTTGGTACCTAATTATATGTATAGGTAATAAGTTATTTATTAAGGCTGGTACACACCACCGAATCTGGGACTCTACTCTGTACTATCTACGACTGAAAGCGTCGAATGTCAGTAGATCTTGCGGTATATGTATGATAGTGAAAATTATCAGCCGTCCGTCGATCGTAGATAGTACAAAGTAGAGATTTAACTAAATTATTTATGTACAGTCAAAGGAGAGCTGAGTATATATGTTATGGACCAAGTGATAAATTGGGCATTATTCATAATGACCGGGCATTATGAAAAATGCCCAATATGAGAGGGCAATTTGATAATAATTATTCAAATAATCAAATTGACCGGGCATTATACATAATGCCCATCACCTTTTGGGCAGAGTAATATAAACATATTTAATTGCTATTTTACAATAATACAATACAATACAATATACTTTATTGCACTCCAACACAGATAAGGTATTTTTTTATTATTACAGTCATTTAAGTTCAAATAAACTAAATTTTAAACAATTTAAATAATCAAACTCATTATTTGGATTAAGTAGCAAGGTAAAAGGCGAGGCCGAAGGCCGGGCTCCGCATAGGGCGAAGCCCGGAGCGTCCCCCTCCCCCAATCCAAGATTGCTGCCATGCGAGTTAAGATTTTAACGGTGAGGCGAGGTCGCAGACCGAGCGGCCATACAAGTTTAGATTCTGTAGGTGAGGCGAGCTGCGTTTAGGGTGAGGCCGAAGTCCAAACTCCGCGAAGGGCGACGACCAGAGCGTCCCCCCCCAATTCAAGATGGCCACCATACAAGTTTAGATACTAAAGGTAGGGTGAGGCCGTATGCCGAGGAAAGCTGCGTATAGGGCGAGGCCGAAGGCCGAGCTCTGCGTAGGGTGAAGCCCGAAGCGTCACCAAGCGTCTAACCCGCCGACTGTGTTCCGAAAATTTCATATCCGCCAACTTCGATTTTAGTTGGGGGAATCGTGACGAGAAGGGCAAACCCCGGAGCGTCGCGATCCAAGAAGGCGGATATTAAATTTTCGGGCATGCCGACATGGGTATCGTTTAATAGATTGTTGGGGTTCCGATTCCGAAAATGTCGTTCATTTTGATATCCAAGATTGCGGACGTTTACATTTTTGAAAAAACTGATATTGGTGTCGTTTAATAGGTTTTCGGGGGTGCTAATTCCGTAAACGACATCCATTTTGAAATACAAGATGGCGGACATGCATTTTTTGTAAAAATCCGTCATGGATGTCGTTTTAGATTTTGAAATCTAAGATGGCGGTCGTGAAAAAATAACGAAAACTTTTATAAATTACAACGAGGGCACTTCCCTCCCGAAACCGCTTCCCTCCCTGCACTTCCCTCCCCTCACAGCATCAAACTTAGCTTTATTATCAAATTGCCCAACTGTCACGTAGCAATATAATAATGACTGGGCAATATAGTTCAGTCTAGATGTAAATCCGTGCTTGCAAAAGGTCGGGTCATTCTGAATTTTTTATATGTTGTTAAGACCTAAACCAATATTAAAAAACCAGATTTGCAATTTCCAAAGTGCTGTGCGAGCGGCGGTGTGATCAAAAAACCACGAAATTTTCGGATATTTTTCAGTTTTTGCTCAATATCTTAGTGAAGGAAGGGTCTGATCAGTATAGTCACTATAAATACCTTTAAAGTATAGTAAATTTGCTACAATTTGAGATCAAGGCGAGTTCTCTACAGCTTTTGGTTCCCAAGTTACAGTTCTTCGAAAACATGATTTTTTTGCAAAAAGTGATTTTCTTTCGGAACCTTCACTTATTTTGTGAAATATCTTGTAAAATATGCATCCCACATCAAATGTTAAGTTGTAGTAAATTTAATTAGCTTTCATTTGTGATCAAACTAGTATCTGTATACCCAGCGGTTTTAAAACAACAACTACCTAAAGTAACATAATCTGACAGTACCTCTAAGAAAAGTAATATATATCATGTTGGTAATGTGTTTTGGTTGCCAAATTATGCCTTTCTTTTCATCTTTGATGACCAAGGTTTGGGTTCGTATGAAGATGGTTCCTCGTCGACAGTGATGGACGCTGGGAGAGGCGCCCAATCTGTATTCGGGTCATCTTCATCATCCGAGCATTTCAGCTCCACTTCCGGGACGTAAGTGCGCAATTTGCCACCGCATGACTGGCAAAGAACTGAGCAGCGGAGCCCAGCCTTTCCGCACGAGCAGTTCCCAGAGCACCCTTTCTTGCATTTACAGGAAATTTTTCGCTGAAGGGCAGGAGGTGCGGGATCCATGGTGGTGGGGATGGGGATGAGTCCCTGAGAAGACATCTTCCACCCCCAATCAGTGGGATTCAAGTTGACTCCCCGCCACTTCTGCACTTGGAGGTAGCACCTTGCTGCATGGTGGCCTGTGGCATCTTCTGTCGGTGGCAAACGGGCTAGGTTTATGCTCATTGAAGTTTTTTTTTTTTTTTTTTTTTTTTTTTTTTTTTTTTTTTTTTTTTTTTTTTTTTTTTTTTTGAATGACTATGCTGTTGGCCGCTGATGGCCTTGACAGCTTCACCGAGCAAGCTCATTGAAGTGACAAACGTCTTATACCTGAGGAAATTCAAAGTGTCCCTCGCGATGTCACCCCCATATAGAGCCACAAAGCACTTGATACCGGCTTCTTTCACGGCTTGTGGGGTGGAGTCTGGCCGAAGGAAGACCTCCACTTGCTCAGCAAGTGGTTCATTCTTACTCAGGAGTGTAGTGATTTTGGTCTTTCCTTGGCCAAACGGTGCTGAGGTGGTATCGCACCCGGTAAAGGCGTGGGTGAACAGTAACGTCCCGGTTTGTTTTTGAAGAACTGTATCTTGGGAATCAATAGCTGTAGAGAGCTCGGCTTGGTCTCACATTGTAGCAAATTTACTATACTTTAAAAGTATCTATAGTGACTATACTGATCAGACCTTTCCTTCACTAAGATATTGAGCAAAAACTGAAAAAAATCCGAAAATTTCATGGTTTTTTGGTCACACCGCCGCTCGCACAGCACTTTGGAAATTGCAAATCTGGTTTTTTAATATTGGTTCAGGTCTTAACAACATATAAAAAATTCAGAATGACCCGACCTTTTGCAAGCACGACCCCCTAATAATATTTAACTTGACTGAGCTAATATGATAAATAATGAAGTTTAGATAGTAATTAATCACTTTGCCCGATAGAGCTAGACATTATTAATAATGCCCGGGCATTATTCATAATGCCCGCATTAATCACTTGGTCCATAACATATATAGTGAATATAGAGCTGTTTGTGTATATGGGGACTTTAGATTAGTTATCGAATCCCCCATGAAACTGAACAATTTTCCCCGACATAACATTTAATTCAAATTTGGATTTCCCATACAAAAGCTAGTCAGCTTCTTCTTCAGGTCAGCTGAACGCACAAGTTGTATGAAGAAGCAAAAGTTTATTTCCATATTTCGACCTATGTTCTTGGAGGAAAGTTTGTGCAGTTTTTTGGTCGGACTCACATCCTGGTCATCCAAGAAACTGAACCACGATACTTTAAGGGTATTTTCTTCAACTATATTTAGCCTCGTCTGCGGGGTTTTATGTAAGTACAAGCCTTTAGCACCTCTACAGGTGTTTAATTTCGCTATATTAATTTATAAAGAAACTGTGTCAAAAAATATATATAGATAATCATTAAAATATGAAATAATGTGTGTGTGTGTGTGTGTGTGTGTGTGTGTGTGTGTGTGTGTGTGTGTGTGTAGTGTATGTAAGATAAGTTTTTATTTCATTTATGTGTATGTTAGTTTTTACAGAGTTACTTTGCGTGGCCGTCGTAGGTCACCAGCAGGGCAATCGCGCTAAAAAAAGTGGATTGAATCGCAATTGAAACGTAGCTGGGGGGCTACCACCTAAGCGAAGCTGATGCTGGTTGAACGAATGGAATGATGTACATTGCTGTGTTTGGTTCATGTCGGTAATCAAGGTCTCTTTATAAAGAAGCAATCGACAACGTTCCATTCGTTTACCCAGCATCAGCTTCGCTTAGGTGGTAGCCCCCCAGCTACGTTTCAATTGCGATTCAATCCAATTTTTTTAGCGCGATTGCCCTGCAGGACGATTTTTTATCTATTTTATTATAATAGTGTATAGATATAGATACTTTGGTATGTACAAGCTGTAAAGATATGTTTTGTGTAATTTAAATAAAAGATATTTTAAATGAATGTTGATTTGAATGTTGCAATATTGCCTAGTGATTGTATCTTGCTTTACTCACATGTTTAGTTTAGTCCAGTGGTAGTGGCGGCGCATCTTGATTATCGCGCCCTGGGTTCGATTCCCAAGTCGGGGCAAATATTTTTTATAAAAAGCAGGTGTTTGGTCTCAGGTCATGGCTGTTCTTTTCTCACTTTGTGTATGTTTCAAGGGAAAATCTTAGAGAGGAACTTTAAGTGTGTAGCGTTTACTAGCTTTCTCCCCTCAAGTTTGCAATCCAAAACCAATGTGGTCCGTTGCTCCACTACGACCTCCTGTATTCTGAGACTACGACGTAGAAAAAGGATTATTCTTTTTAATATTTGTAATTATTATATAGAGTGATTTTTTTTTTTTTTTTTTGACTTTCCTTCGGGAAACTTGTTGAGTTTTGTGGTCTAATTTACGTCCTATCACAAACTTCGTGTTTCATAAATACCCAATAAACCAATTTAAGTGAAATAGTCACAACTCTAGTTATCTTTTGGTTATTCTTTTTATTGGGTATTTATGAATGATGCTATATGCAAAATGACGGCGGCATTTGTAAATGGACGAATTGTATAGTTTGCCTGCTCTATTTGAAGTTTACCATCTATCTAGATTTATCACCAATTTGATGGATAATAAGGACGCTCGAAGCGCTCGTAGCCCAGTGGCGCTCGCTGATCTGAACCGATCAGTAAGGTTAAGCAATGTATACAGGGGCGGGGAACCTGATGGGTGACCGTAGTGTCAATTTATCACGAGCGTTTCCGTGCTTCGGAGGGCACGTTAAGCTGTCGATCCCGGCTGTTGTCGATTGACTACAGTTGTTAAAACCAAGTCAGAGGACATTTGGCGGTTTGAAAACTCTGACACCAGGGTTAGTCAAGCTCGCCACACCTACACGGTTAGAAAAAGTAAGGAATGTTACTGGTTTGTATACTGGGTGAAAGGGACAAATACTGATTTAAAAAAAAAAAACCTCAAGTAAGTACACTCAAGAGCACGTGAAGCTTGACACTTTGGACTTTGGACCGGCCCTGTATTGTACGGCGCGCAGTATAAATCAGAGCTCAGCTTACACTGGTAGTGTAAAGCTTAACCTACTCTTGACTGTACATGTACTTACTTGAGGTTTTTTTAGATATTTTTCCTGTTTTTACAGAGTACAATCCTTTCAATCAAACCTCAAAATAATATTGACTTTTTCGCTTCATACTGTATCTAACAATAACAAATGCACATTAACGACGATGGGATGACGCATCGTGACACCGCGATTACGACCAAATACAAATGCGGTCTTTGGCCAACAAGTTCGAACAAGTCTGAATTGCAGCTTACGTCATTTTACAGACGAGCTAGAGCAGGGGTTCCCAAGCTTTTTCAGTCCGCGCCGCACTTGCAAGTTTAGAATTTTGTTTTGGCGTGGCGCCCTGACCTAACTAGATAGTCGAAATAGGTACAGATGAAAGAAATAGGCACAATGATACTTATTACGTAGAAAGGCGCAACAATTAAAACATTAACAATATGAAGCTGAGTTTTTTTATTAATTAGAACAATACATTAAATCAAACCAAGAGAGAGAGGGTTAAAATAAAAATAAACTGAAATAAAATAGAGTAGCAGCTGCCTAGTCAATATGATGGGTGAGCTTGGTGATCTCCACACATCTACTCAAAGCGTGGCATTGTTTATTTTGTGCTTGCCAGTACTTAAGGAGTATGCCAAAGAGGATCACCTCACGGCGCCCCTCTGAACTTTCCACGGCGCACAGCTTGGGAACCTTTGAGCTAGAGTCTACCGCCCCGTCTAACGGAACTCAGCTATTCCGATAGTGCATTGTCGGTTGGTCGTACATTGCTGCATTTCGTTTTAATCTTAACTTAAAGTCGCTTAGTGAGGAAGCAATTTATGACGAATTCGATGTTATTATTAGGTATGTTGTTTGCAAATGCATGATTGATTAATTAATTTGAAAAATACATGGATTAGATCATCATGTGAACATAAGTACCTATGTTCATTCCCGGTCGTAGAAAACGTTTATAAAAAGCATAAGTATGTTTGTTTTCGAGTTCAGGTGTTTTATTTAATTACACGTTGGAAAATGTACCTATGTACACAGGTCTCCATACGGTTAATTAGATGCGTACCTAACGTAAATAATGTGAAAGCTCACTTCCTTTCCCTTCCAAACTAATAAGTCTATCCCTTCGGAAAGTAGGTACAATCTGTGGTCTCGACGTTTCACTTACGCTTTTTATTTTTAGCCGACTTCAAAAAAAAGGTGGAGGTTCTCAATTCGGGTGATTTTTTTATTTTTTTATTTTAATGGTATGTATTTGTAAAAATATATGTAGGTAAGTTTAAGTGGTAATTTAATATTATTAATAAAGATATATTTTTTATTATTGTTTAATAAATAAACAATACATTTATTTAATATTATTATTTAATCATTTTTTGCGCATTTCTCGCATTTAATTGATTGAAATCACTCTTATAGCATAATGCTGCCTAGAAGAAATTGCTGTTAAGCAATGAGGCCGTCTATTTCTATGCATTGTATACAATTTTCTGTAAATGTAATTTGTATTTTCCTATGTGTGAAATAAAGTGCCTATAGTGCATTGTATTGTATTGCAAATTATGACAACAGCAATATGAAATTATTAATATCAGCGGACAACACTCGACAATTCTTGACACAAGTGTCACGTCCATATCGGAAGTATGTTATGTAAGCATTTTGTTATTTACTTTATAATGGAATGACTATGTACAGAGGCCAGCGCATCAGGTTACTCCATTTTCATTGTAAAACCGCTCTAATCACAACAACACATAGTGCACGCGTGTAGTAACCTGATGTGCGCAAATGAGACCTGCCTCCTAGTAATCCATCCCAGGCAACGACACTTCATTTTTTTCTGAATCTGAGGTGTCGTCCTATGGTCTCATGCGGTGTGGTAGGCTCTGTAAAGGGCCGTCTGGTTCGCGACCACCCTCCTACCGAAGTCCGACGCCAAACAGCTTGCTGTGTTCCGTCGGTGCGTGGGAGTACCAGTGCCTTTATAGGCATTTTCTGGGTTAACTCGCTCCATCGTCGACCTCATCTTTGGCCTTATGGTCAAGATTGAGGTCAAGAGTTAACCCATCGTATAATAAAAAAAAAATGTGCGGTCGTCCGTACATACACATACTCACATTCAACTCACGGCTTATATCCCTGCTGGGGTAGGCAGAGCATCATGTGGTTCTTTGCCACTTTTGACATGAAATGAGTAAGATGATTTTAAATTAAGCCATCGAAAATGTAGCTTCCTTTAAATTTCATCCATTCATTTATATATCGTAAACAAATACATTTGTGTTCGATATATTATTACAATTAGGTATCGTAATATTCATTAATGACTTAAAGTATAGGCTGTTAATCAAGTCAACAAGAGTGTCATCATCATTGGCCTTCCCAAAAGATATCTACTTCGATCGGTCCTGCGCCACCCGCATCCAGCCACTTCCCGCAATCTTTACCAGATCATCGGTTCACCAGGGAGGCTTACCTACGCTGCGCCTTCCGGTTACGGTATTTTCTGCCCCAACGACTATCCACTGCCACATCCATTCATCCATGTGTCCTGCCCACTGCTACATTTAAGTTAGCAATTCTACGAGCTGAGAAACTGCGACAGAAGTGTCAAGTGCCAAAAATATTTTCTACTTATATGGATTCTTTGAGGAAAGTTATACAGTTTTATGCTTAATTTCACGTAGGTACTAAAGCACTTTTGCTAACCACTTTATTAATAAAAGAATATATTAACAAAAGTCTCTCAGCAAGTGCATCGACATTAGGACATACACAACGACATACACGTTATACTTAGTATAGATATTATACAAACGCAAACGCGGAGAATTTTAGTGCCGTCGCCGTACACTGCTCTCATACCAGTGTTCTACGAAATTTTTTTTACATTGAATTTGAATTAACAATTTTTAACATATAGGTAATCATGTACTTACTTAGTAGCAAAATTTAGCTTTTTTATTAGTTTTGTTTCTTTCGGAAACCCCAGTTTCTTTGACGACCGAAGCCCCTCCGTCCACTTGGATCCATTGCAATAGCTCCATTGATGGATCCTAGTACACTTTTTCTCCATTTGAATCCATTACGCCAATCCATTCCGAATAATGGATCCTAGGACACTCCAATTGCAATCGCTCCATCGATGGATCCTTGTACACTTTTTCTCCATTTGAATCCATTACGCCAATCCATTCCAAATAATGGATCCTAGGACACTCTAAAATCCACTTGGCTCCTCCAAAGAGTTTTCTATGCTAAAAGCGATTAGATTGACACAAGATTGCCTGGAGAAATTGCTAACTAGCAAAAAGACCGCCACTTCTTCGGATCAGATAATGATAATGGGTTGTTATGATAATATCGTCATTGTATTTGTGTACTCTTGCTGTTTTTAATACAATCTACTTAAGGATTTTAATACAATGCAAAAATGAAACACTCAAAAATCCTACTTAGGTGAACAAAGACATAAAACACGAATCTTCCTGGTTTATAAGACACAACACACATATGTACATTACAAGCTCACGCCTTTGACCCATTGGGACTGGCAGAGACCAGAGACACAAGCTAACATCGATAAAATTTGGAAAAAAATGGAAGAGTTTGATTGTGAAAAAATCCATGTTTACCAATTTCATTAATTTGCTATTAATTCAATACAGTAGGCTTCAAGGGGATACGAGGAAAACCGACCATGTTGCAGAAAAAATAAAAATTATGATGAAATATTACATCTGATGTCATCGTCATTAGGGTGATAGATGACGCTGAGTTCCAGGAAATAATACATATTTTATTTTATAGAGGGTTGCCTTTGGTACAATACAGATTGAGTCAGTCACTTTACAACACTAGGCAACTTCAGACTTGTCGCTACACGTATCGCGCGGCCCCTGATCTTTGTCGATGTATATATTGACATAATTGACTGTATAGTGAGTGGTATAACAACATGAATACGGACAAAACTTCGCATTCGCTTCTTAAAATACCAGCCGGGTAGCCGAAATATTTCTAGTCCGTAGTTTTAGTGAGATATTTATTAAAGATTTAATTAATATATTGCAAATATTTAAGGTTTATTATAATTTATTTACAGTGTTCAGTATTATTTATGTCGTGAAAGTTGCTTACAAAAAGTTTAATACAAAAATTAACTTTAAACCTACCTATTATGGGTGCAAAGTGTAAAGTACAAGAGCGTCAAATAAGGAGGCTTTCAAAATCGAGACTATTAACAAAACTCAAGTTGGAATTGCTGGTGAGATCTCTACATGTTCTTCGGAGGCAGTCCCATCAACAGTTACCTTTGTTGATGGAGGTTCAAAGGAGAAGATTAAAACGGTAAGTCTAATTTGTCTTTTTTTTGTAAGTATTAAGAATAAAACTACATAGTATCTAAGTTCGCATTAACGTGAACTTTATCATCAGTAGATAATCAATTGTTTTAATAATAATAATAATAATCGTTTATTTCTCCAGATTACAGTTAGCGCATTTAAAATTATTACAGGTAGAAAGGGAGGAGACTGGAGCCTGCGCTATAAGATAATAACTTTCGTTAGGCTGCGACCGCCCCTGGCTAAACAACGGAAATTGATGCCGTAAAGAAACTGTGTAATTAAGGCACGTTTTAAGTAAAAGTTACCAACAGTATCTAAAACAACACTGCTTTACCATTTCCACACATAAATTGCAGAGCAGACGTAGCAAAGTCCTTATATCCAGAGGGCATAAAAACTAAAAATAAATAAAAAATAACTGCCAAATATGAAAATGCGCTCTAAAGGTAATAAATGTACCTATTTCATTTTGAAAAGAACAGTGCGTGAGATATATTGTAACGATATTATTGCTAATGATTTCTGACAGTAGATGTTCCAAACTTTTTTTGCAAGTCCCGCCTTTTTTTCCCGCCATTGTATTGTTTGCCTACCTAAAAAAAATACGTATCTCTTTTCTACTGTACGTGTCAAAACGTGTATCCGAATTTTGTTCAGGATTGATGAATCGAAGCGTTTTATGATGCGTGAAAAGAAACGTATACTTTGATTTTCTTGATGTTGGCTCCACTGTCTAACGTCATTATTGTTAAGGCAAGTTCACATGACGGTAGGTTCTCGACACGAATATCAAGTAAAATAAAGTTTAGGGACAACTTTGATCAACATTGTCAGTTGGTATTTTTTCAGCTATAAAAAAATAACCCGTACTCACTTTCTTTTTGGTAGATAGAGCGATAAAGAATTTGTTTCGATTTTTTATGCAATTATTAACTATTTCTCCCTTACAACTACAGCAAATCAAAATAGTTGCAGCTATTATGATACTGTTGCATATGTCCAGCTAGAATCTCACATTACATTACCTGTATGGTCTGTACCTTTTGATTTGATTTACATTTATACACAACCTGACGCCTGTTAGTTCCTTTGACCCATTGCACAGCCTTTCCTCAGTTCGTTCACCACATGTTCACCACGTCGTCGCGTCGCGTTGGCCTAGGGTGCCCCTTTTCTGACCCTTCTGATACCGGCTTTTATAGCATAACAGTTGGGCCTATTAATGATAAATAGTTTAATCACTATGAGTTATTTTGTTTATACAAAATCTCTCGTTTGATTTTATCCATATAAATAGGAAGTTTTTTTTTTTTTTAAAGCACCTACTCTAATCGCTTAAAATTAATAGTGATTATATTTACCTAGATAAAACCATCGCATGCTTTTTGAACACATGGTGTACGCGGCGTAAACAAGCACGCGACGGGGAGACTTACCCTCGCAAATAAACTGCTCAAGCAGTTTTGTGAGGCTTAAATTTTAAGAGGACTGTATTTATAATTTCATTTATAATACTTTAGATAAAGTAAAATAATAATTTAAATAAGAAGAATGTATTTTTTTTTTCAAATGAATAAAAAAAAATTAATAATTGCTTGCGTGTACGTGTCCTAAGGTTTTTTATGTTTGTTATGTTGGTCTCATGTACTAGAATATAGTGAAGTTCGCTCACTGAGTGAAGTTGCTCCCTAAACTAAAAACACATTTCGTTGAGGTTTGTGTTTTGAGGATTTCTTGCACATAAATCTGTGACGTCGCGATTGTTTTTATCGGCCTTTTCCGGAATTTTGTGTCTTTCCTAAACAGTGATTCGTTCCGCGATTAAAAATTTAAAAAATAATTAATGATCGTAAAGGTGAAGTGCAAAAATCATCGAGGTTGGTGGAGCAAAGAAAATGAGTGAATTTATCGCTTTTTAGCGATGTGTGTTTGTAATGAATTGAATTGATAGTGATTTGTTAAAATTCATGGTGTTTCCGATATTATTAGTGCAGTTTGTAAAGCATAGTTCGAATCATAGGGTCCACAAACGAGCAGACGGATTCTATCATGGTCGTAAAACGGTAAGTTTCGTGTTCGACGTGGTGGCTTGGCTATGACGCCTCGGGTCCTTTTGAGCCGGAATGATACATAAAACATACGCGTACACCCACAAATGATTACCAATATGATCTTGTATACGCGTTAGTAACAGTAACAAGGCGCATTAACAAAAGGCGTAGACTGATGCATATAGATACGTATGTACCACAGATATGTATAGCATTTCAGTTTGTTTACGTTTCTCAGGATATCCCATCTTTTAGGTAGGTACTTGTCGCAAGCTGTTCCCAGTCGTGTTGCAATTTGCAATTACAACATTATGCGATCGTCTTTTGTTTACGTACCGCCACTTTTTGTCGCAGATATCGATCACACAACTCGCGTCTTTTGTTTGATGTTGATGCTTGTCCTACTTAAATCAAGTAGGTATATAGGTAACAATAAGTCAGTTCTTTTAGATCAGACACTGTTATACTGTTACCCTACCCACTGACATGGAAACCTTGGATAATTAAACCTATAACATTAAAAACCTATGCATCTCTGACCATAACCATCCATCTAATTATATTCCTATGAAATCTATTAAGCCTTTCAAATAGTAAAAACATCAAGAAAAACCGATCTCCATTTTGAAATATATTTTGCCAGTAAAAGCTACAACCACTAAAGCTAACTCTAGTTTTATTGTAAACAGCTTTGTTTGCCATGATCTATGTAGATGAGCAAATTATGAATATAGAGGAAGCGAAAGATGTGTGTTTGGATCATAGCAATACAATATGACTTTATTGCACTCCAACACAAATAAGATACAGTTACATTTTAATACAAAACAGTTATGTCAGGGTACAAGAGGTAATGGCAGGTAGTCATCTGTGGCCTCTGCCTAGCCCCAATGGGACAAAGGCGTGAGATTGTGTATGTATATCTATGTAGATGCTCTTGGCTGCAATGTGGAACTCAACTCCACCTATCATGGACACGGCAGTATTGGCTGGCTGTTCCTCAGCCTTTTACCGTTATGAGATAAATGAACAAAAAAACTGAATTTCAACTCTATTTTACAGTTAATGTTAAGATTTGATTGTTAGCTCCTTTGTTCATCTCAATAGATGAAAAACAAACTGCCTATTTCAAAACAAAAAGATAAATAAAAAATATCCAAAATTATTCTACATGGCTAGTGTCCAAGCCCACAAGAACTCTGTTGGTGGCATCGCTAGTAGTAATAATAGCTATGACATTTCAAGAAAGACTAAAAACTAATGACTTTGATATCAATTTTGTATTCTATTATTTTATTTTTCATGGGTAAATCCTTACTCGGAAATGCCACATGTTTTATAACAGTCACTACTGCAGTGTTCCCAAGAACATACAAGAAAATCTGGGGTTGCTTTTTCTGTTTGTTTATTACCTACATACATGAATAATTAAATGTTTTAATTAGTTAAATGTTTTTATCTGAGATAACCAGAAAGCTGAGCAGTCAATTCCCATGCTTGCTTGTCTCATAAATAAACAGAATTTTTTATGATAAATAATCTTAATCAAACTCTAAACTTTTTAAAACTCCAAAATGTACACAATTAGAAATATTCTACGAAGCTAAATGTAAACATCCCAAAGGAATTGTGTTACAACAAATACGAGTAGGTACTTGCATGTGGGCCGAAAAGTCTATCCATGCTTACACTCACGCCTATAATCTCCTTCGGGGTAGGCAGAAAGTTGTGTAGTTCTAGAACCACTTATGGCATATATTTGACATTCATTTGGAGGGTTATTTGATAGAGTTAGGGGTCGTCCATTAATCACGTGAGGCTCGAAGGGGGGAGGGGGTTTAGCAAAAAACACGAAATATCACAAGGGGGGAGGAGGGGTGTAGTAAGATATCACGAGTATTTATTTTTTCGTCAAACGCGCGATTTCTAAACCGAAAAGCGGCGTGTAGTGTGGCTTGATGAAACCGACGTTGATCTTCAACAAAGCACAGTAGGTAAATATGTTCATGTACCTACTAGTACAATATATGTTTTTCGCATGAATACACCATTCCTTTAATAATATCAATTATTTTTATTCCAGTCAAAAACAACCTGCAACATTTCTGTCTAGACATTTTTTTCATGGTCCTTTATTTCAGAATAAAATTAGATTATACTTTGTACCGGTATTTAAGGATAATATTCTAAAAATTTCAAGATTCTTTGTAGGTACTAAAAAATACACGTGATTTTGGGTAACCCCCCCGGGTTAGTCTTAAACCTCACCACATATCACCAAGGGGGAGGGGGGGGTTGAAAAATGCTAAAATAACATCACGTAATTAATGGACGGCCCCTTATCACATGGTCTATCTGATAGACCATGAGTATGGTGGTGATAGGATGTCAGTCACTCGCCCACGATACAGCAAAAACTTCTATAGTGCCTTGGAAGAAGTGGCAGCTGGTACATTTTAAGTTTTTCTTTCCCTCCCAGTCCAGCATAGAAGTAATGAGGCATTAATGATAGCCAATCATTGTGAGGCCTTATGAGAGTGAAGGGAAGCTGCATTGTTTGTATCTGAACATTAGTATGCAACTTTATTGACCATTTATAATGACTAATGTGTAGAGAACCTTATCTGTATTTTCCAACCTTCACTGCTTTGTAGCTCGTAAGGCATAAGTATTTCTGTAGACTATTCCAGCATTCTTACAAGTGTACCTTACCAACTTTGTACACCTACTTGTATTGAAATCGCAAATCTTATTCTGTTAAATAATTCCAAGTTTTAATCAATTAGGTACTACAGCTACTGTTATTGGTTACATATTAGATTTCATGGTGCATTTTTAGTAAATAAATGGTAACTTTTTTAGTCACTGACATTGTTTCCCACTGCTATTCAAAATCCTCTTTCTGCCAGCCTTTCTTGTATCCCTTTGTTGTCTAACACGACCTAAATACTATGAATGTTCATTTTATTTACGTCACATAGAGTACAAAATGAGGCTAATAATAATAAAAATATGTAACTGTTCACAGTTTAATAAGTTTTACAAAGGAGATGGTGTCCATAATTCACCCAAAAACCTAAGTACAATTGATACGTTCAAACTGTGTGTTCAATAATTCCTTCTAAATAAACGTACCCAAGTTGCAATATCGTAATATTTGGGATATTGGAACTATGGTCTGTCAAAGTATGCAAAAAATCATTTTTCGACTTGGAATTTTCACAGCTGTGGTGCCATAATAATCATGCTGTCGATTGTATTATGGACCAACAAAGTATGTGAAAAGTGAATTTTTCGCATACTTTGACAGCTCATAGTTCTGATATCCCATAGATTAGGATTTTGTAACTTGAGAACGTTTATTTACATAGTTCTAGAGAATTCTTGGGCACACAGTTAGAACGTATCGATTACGTTTCGATTTTGGGTTTTTGGTCATACATTTTAGATCATGTCCTTTGATTGTCAACTTGCTATGAGTATCGTTAAAAAACAATTAGCTAGCAACAATCGTCCCGCAAGGCAAGGCCTCTCCACGTAAAGAGGTTTTACAATGTACTTGCAATACTATACAAACAAAAGGGAACCTTCAAAGTTCGTAGCTCTCTTCAAGTACCCCTTGAGAGATTTCAATTATTGTTTACTTTTCCACTTCTTAACCAACATGTGGGAGGGTTATTTACGTATAAGTAGGTTTGTGTTTAGCGCGATATTTTTAACGTAACCTTTAAAGTACAACGACGTTTACGTAGTCCCCTTTCCACCCTTGCTCATTAAAGTTTCATAGAAGTAGGGCTGGCTGTGTATGCTTTATTATCCTGCAGACTCAGTTTCGCGGATTTTCTCTCCTATTCACAGTGTTATTGCATGTGTGTCGAGCTATCGGAAAAATTTGTAAATCGCATATCGTAACTACAGTGGACACAGAAGGGGTCGTGGGGATATCTTGTGATTCTAAAAAAAACTTCCGTCTTCAAGGGTTACTGAAGAGCTATAAAAGCATTGGTTTGGTTACCGATTTTTCCCAGTATTATTTTAATGGTAGTGTCTTTTCGATTGATTACATTGGCAGTCTCAACTCATGGAAAAACTACATGAAATTTGAATAACAATTGATTGGCAGATTTAGCCATTCACTTTTTGTAAACTTGTGTACTCACATAAAATTACTTTGAATTCCCGCAGCTACACGGAAATCCAAAGAATATATAAAAATAACAAGTTTTATCAGCTTCGTGCACTATGTAACATGTGGCCCGGTGGCCCATCTTCCGTTCGTCGTAATAATCCTTGATTGATGAACTACAGATGCATTTCATAGAAAGCCCTACCTGCGCCAACCCTGTGTCCCGTATCCCGCGGCACTCGCTGATTATCCCCGGAATTTGCAGACCCATTCCCTCGCTCTTCAATAAAGCGGGAGACTGCATTTTTAATGGCCACATTATCGTCCTTTTTTCCACATTCCCTTGTTGTAATTCTAAATCTTGCGAGGCATTGTTGGCACAACAGAGGACAGGAAAATAAGGAAAAAATCCAAATGTATAATAATTACGAGTTTCAAATTGTGTTTAAATTTTCATGTATCTTTCAATGGAATACAATTTAACAAACAAATCGTTCGCTACAAAGGCTAGTAGAAAAAAACACATCCGTCTAGAGCTGATCATCTTTGCCGTTTTAAGAAAACCTACATTATGAATCAAGCTTAAAGACTGACAAATCGTTTCATAAGATGATTCAATAATACCACGAATCTTTATTATTATTAAGAATCAGGTCATGGTTGTATTCTTATATACCTACATGTGCATTCATAATAAAGGCTATTTCACTGAATGAACAGCGATTCATCATGAATTGGATTCGTGTATTTCGTGTTATGAAACTTTCAAGAATTCATAAATATCAGCATGAAATTTTTTGTTTAATATTCAAAGATTTTTTTGAACTTAACGTCTTTTCATCACCTGCCGCCGCCGGACTCCGTGAGTGCACACCTGCGTGGCAGATGTTCCCGACCTAACGCCACGCATAACATAGTGCTGAAAAAGGCACTCGGCGTTCCCCCAGCCAATAAATAACGGTGTGAAGCCATTCAACTCTTAATAAATCAATAAAGACAATGAACCGATTGACTTGAGGATTAGTTAAATTAACTGCCTCAAGCTCCAAACCGCGTTTGAATAATTCAATAAGCTGATTACGTTCCCCTTTCATACGAATCCAATAATAATTTGAGCACGCGCCGGTTGAGCGGTCAGATTGTGGGGGTAATATCGACCATATGGAATTGTGGAACGAAGTGGGTGTTTGAATCGGTCGGGTAGTAGGAAGGTCACCCTCGTCCGTTGCAGTGATGGCAAGCGTGCGCTCGCGCATGCAAGCAAGCGTCGACGTATGCACGAGTTGGTTCGCTGACCCCTCGGCCTCGTTCGTGCCCATTGCGCTGCCAAAATTCAGTCGCGCCCCGTCAGTCACGATCGCTCGTAAATCAGGATGATGTTAATGGCTACCGGAGGAACCTTCCAAACCTCGTAAAAATTTGATGCCCTCCCAACCATGACAATGTTGGTTTTTCGATGGAGTAATCAAAACATTCAAAGCGTATCGAATTTAATGGCGCTCTTTAACGAATTCTATTTGCATCAACGTTTTGTGTCTCCCCGAAGTCTGTAGTGATTGGTTTGGCAGTATTGTGAGTAACTTATGCGAGTTTTGAGAGATTCGAGTTCGAAATATCTGGTTTCGTTTGATTCAGAACAATTTCCGTTTCTACTACAAAAAGTTGGCCGTTAGACCATTGCGGCCCTTGGAACTTGATTATGAAGAACCGAATAGGTACTTTACATCCCAAGATTTGGCAGTTTTACTGTCGGTGAATGATAAAAATTTACTTGTTGCTTTTGTTGAGCACGACACGAATGAGGCTATTATTTAGATCCTTGTATCTCTCGTCTGCGACTTCTTAATTTTATTTTAATGACCCTCTTTGTCTGATTTCTTAAGAGCTGTTACGGTCGGCACGGTTTTTTATTTAATGGACTCAATATTTGTGTTTTTGTCTCTAAATCGCCTTTATGTTGTCAGCTTACAGCCCGTAGTAGGTTTGTAAATTGACTATAATAATAAAATAACAATTGTCCGTCCAATAATTCGTGTTATTGTTATTAAAACAAACGTAAACGTACAAATGTTACTAGGTACCGTGACCATACTTAAACTGCTGAGTCATACAATTTTGTGAATTGTTGAAATTGTTTAATTGAAATAGAAACATACGTGTTACTACTTGCATTGATAACGACGGTGTGGCGTCTCGTTGTAAACTCCAAACCCTTTTTTTCATATCTTTCAACTAGATAATAGGAAATTATCGTACAGATAGCGATTGCGCGGTTCTTTTCACCAAGTGACAACCGAATTTGATAGTCAGACTTACAAAAATGCGAGGCTTGCCTGCATCGTCGTCTTTAAACACAAACCACACAGAGAAACAGGGAGCAGTTCAGGTGGGATTTTTTTATAGTGCTGAGTTCATATAGTGACCTTACCCATAGCAAACTCGCATAAATTGCTCTCGGTACAGCTTCTGTATGACCTGAGCTTGAAAGTTGCGACGATACGCCGTTATTCCTAGATTTTCAAGATGTGTATTGATCTAAACGTCTCACTTCAGGTGTCAGTTAAATGGTCGGGAAAGGCCGGCAGTAATCGAGGTAGAAAGTGTCCAAGAGAGCTGCGCGGGCGCTCAGATCGTGACCGTGTGAATGGAGAAAGTACAAGGGTTTAGTATACAACTATTGTGCAATCAATTGTCTTTAATTGTATTGTTCTAAACTGAGATTCAGTTACGCTTGTTACTTCATTAGGGTCGCGCTTTGTGGACGATTGTTTGATTATTAATTAGTTAATTCAACTTTACAGTGGTTGGGTAGATAATAGAGTAACATTAACCGGTACTGTTAAATGATCAAATAACAACATAAAGAATTTAAAATGTTTGATCAAGTTTACTCAAGGCAGAATTCAAACTCTTAAAAACCGGTTAAAACATGAGTTATCCTCTATAAATGAATTGTTTTTTTTGAAATGTATTGAGTCACTGAAATTCCGGTCGTGTGTATGTTATGTGTGAATTCATCAACTTCCGGTGTTTCCACTTTTGAAACGGACGTGTCGCAGCCTTTTATCGCCACGTGCTTGGCTTGCCTGATGATACCGCGAACTCGACCCCCAAGCTTTTTCTGACTCACTACGATTCCCAGAAATGCATCACATTACATCGTTTTGATATCTCCAAGCAATCCAACTTAGACGAAGCCGAGTCTGAAGAATCCAGCGGAAACGATTGCATCTAGACATGCAAATGAAATTATATCAGACACGATATCTTGTATGTTGTGTAATGCAACGTGAAGATGTCTCGGAAAATGTATTATTTCATTAATGTTAATAAGTAGGTAGTCGTTAAGCCGAAATGACCGGTGACATTTGGATCGATGGAAAAAAGACCTGAACAAAATTGACAGTTGTTGAAGAGTAATCCTATTACAATATCTTCGAAAGTAATAACGTATAGATTTTATGGTCATTGTGAATGGGTGGTAAAGATAAAACTTGTCGGCAATAACTCTTCAATAGTATCTGGTGCGCGTAGATTATATGGTGGGCCGGGAGCGCGCGTGAGTTATTATTTCAATAATTGAGGGCCAGCATTACTATCCTCGGACCGGGCGTTGAGGGAGGGAGGACGGGAGCTTTGACCCGGCGCCTGTAGGTAATCACTGCCTCCGTATCGGACTCGAATCACTTTTTCTTCTCACTGAATGTACTCTTCCCAATTTATAAACTCCTAATATCATGGATAACTTTCCCATAAGTATATCACGCGAACTCTTTGTCAAGTTTGCCGAACGAAATGAAAAGCAAACCTAATTTTAACTAGCACAAGAGTAGATAACAAAAGCGAGAGTTAGTCGGTGAAGTGTGTCAAGAGCCGTGTTGAGTGTGCAGTTAGGATGATAGTAATTTTATAGAGCAGGTATAGCGACCCTCTGGGTAGTTTTAAGATCACTAGATTGTGGTCAAGAGCGAACCCATTCTTAATAAAAAAAAAATAAAAAAAAACTTACCCGTGCGGTTAAATTATTCATCAAATCTAATCAAAGCATATCTGGAAGAAAAACGGTAAGAGGAATAAAAGCCATTATCTATTTACTTCAGGTATCTGTGACGTCATTTGACTACTATTGTTGATTTCAACCTAAAGCATCTCCAACCGATGAGATGGTAGTTTTTAGGTCAGAAATTGTCCTAAAAATTGTCCCGTCGTCTCATAATCTGTTTTCAATTTTCGCCCTTAGAGATAGACTGACCTAGTTCTGATCCAGATTGGTCGAGGACCGATAGGTTATCGACAACGATCGATAGAGCACTCACAGTATTAGACACACTTAACCGAGTCAAGTCCCTTGTGAACTGGAAATATGCCGAGACCCGTGGGTACCAACTCAATAAGTTTTCTCAAACATTCTACACGTTAAATAACTAAGTATTTCTTGTGGGAATTTATGTCGGTGTATGTGGATGATTTTCTTATTGAACTTAGTTATATATGATGCAGTTTTATCATAAAGAGATTTTAAAGAACGAAATTCATTATGATGGCTAGGAGAACCCCCTATAGTTACACTTATGACTGATATTGTGAGAAATCAATTCGATTCAATACAAAAACATATTTGTAGAGAGCATTCAAAGTACTACTATTTTTAGAAGATCTGCATCCAAAGCACATATTTGTGGATGCCTTCTGTTTCTTTTTGAATTGCAGATAAAAATAAAGCTATAGTCCAAAAACATAAATTCTATTTTCATAACCTGGCGTCTGCCCACTTAATCTTGTACCATTTATCACCAGTCCGCTATTTGATGAGTCTCGAAAAGGAATTGTGAATGAAACCTCACGTTAGAGGAACAAAGGCTACAATTGCACACAATGAGAGGACACATTGCTTCATAGAGGTAAATACCCGTCTACGAGTGCAGACAAAGGAGCAAGTGCGTTTTATAGTTTAATAACTGAGGACTATAGCTTAGTTAGTTTACGACGCTTGCGTAAGTCGTCATAGTTTAAGCAAATCTACATTGAACTACGTCAAGACGGCTATAAACCCAGAAGCTAGGTCTTCTTTAAAGGTGTTTTTAAGTCTCGGTTCTTTGTAAACTGGTCGCAGAGTGTCGGTGCATCGCCCGGAACCGGTTCTAACGCGGTAATAATTTGAGTCACTAATCTTGACCCACACATGAAAAGACCAGTTCTATATAATTTTAAGCCTACCAGAGGATTTTCGGCGGAAGTCGTTTAAAGCCTGGGCAGTTATGCCTTTTAATTCCATTCAAAGTTATTTGTGGTCTGAATACTATCAATGTTATTTTTATTCGACCTCAAAAAGTACTCGAGTCATCTGGTATTATTATCAAGCAGAATTCTGATCTGAGAAGGTCTCGGCTAAACTAAAACTCTTGCTTCCTCAAGACACGGGTTTGCGTGGTTAGTAATGATAATTTTGTTTTTAAACAAAACATTCGACGATCTCGAGGATTAATCCTTCGCTACGCAATATAGTTGAAATATTTGAAAAAAAAAACATTTGATCAAATGTGAAAATAGAAACGAAACATTCACGGCCATGGCCCTTAGCCTAATAAAACTGAGAGCAGCCGGTGGGAAATTACATCGGTTACATAACAGATTACCGATCCAAGTTCAACGTCATTCAATCTGACTATACGGATGTATACATTATCATTTTTAATCGTATTTTCGTTGTCATAAACAAAGTGTAGGCGGATTTTGTTATTTAAATTGGAATCACGTTTTTTAAACTAAGTATGTGTCAAATCGCGGGCTGACCGAATTTGGATTTGTTAGTGCCACAGTATAAACGTGTAAAAGGGTGACAAGATAGTGGCATTAATTTTACCACTCAAAGGCTTATGAAGTAATAACAGTAATGTCAAGAATATGTTACTGTTTAATTCTAAATGTTTGGTTTTTCCCAGAATGAGAAACAAAAACTATGAAGGTATCTTTGCGCCCTCATAATTTCGCCTTTCCATACATGTGCGTTCAGTTGATTTTTCTTTGTGTGGAAAATCGACATTTATTTTGGGAATTTCATATAGGTTTCTTAAGGAAAGTTTTTCTGTTTCGCTAACTAAAAAAGACACTCCATGATCTGATTAATCCTAGATCATGCTCAAACGTATCCTTAATCAAAAACGAAACAAACCCCCCCAGAAAGAAGTTAGTAAATATTTAAAAATATCTACACTAAAATATGTACATAATTTATTAAAGTGGTAAACAGTTTGCTTGTATGTAGGGAATAATCTGTAAAACTACTAAACCGATTCCAGAAATCATTTCTGTAATAGAAAGCTTTTATACATTTTCAGACGCAGAAGAAAATGCTGGTTATTTACTTTTTTTTTTTTTTTGTTGCAGTTCTGCGGACAGTGCGGAGTCCCCTATATTGGAAGAGGCGGGAGAAAGCGGCTCGGAACAGAAACCGAAGCCCCCCGTCAAATATGGAGAGCTCGTCATACTCGGGTATGTTCTTATAATATGTACTAATATTATAAAGAGGAAAGATTTGATAGTTTGCATTGAATAGGCTCCGAAACTACTGGATTGATTTGAAAGATTCTTTCAAATCAATCCAGTAGTTTCTGAAAGACGGATAATGTAGCATCCTACATTATCCGTGATGACCATAGGGTACATGATTTTCCCGAATTCCCACGGGAAAGAAGTCCCGGGCGGAAAGCTAGTGTAATTATATTCATCGAATTGTATGTCAAGGATGACCTTTGCAGATTAAAAAAACGTTTTTTTTTCGAATCAAGGTGTTACTTGAATATTTGTTCTCACTAGTTCAGTTGACTGAACTGGTGCGAATTATTTTCTCATTTGTTCAGTCGACTGAACTAATGGAAATATTTTAGGGATTATTTGTGGCTAGTAAATAATAACTTTCAGTTATTAGATTCTTTCGAATTGATATCATCATTCGTAGCAATTACTTGTGCAGTAGTATCGAATTTTTTTTTTTATTCTTACAAGACTGGTCCCCCGATTAATCTTAAAGAAGTTAACTTTTCTCTTGCCTAACTAACTACGCTATACTGAAACTCTCTACTTTAAAAACATAATGATGATGAGTTCAGCCCGGAAATTACAAAAACCTCACATCAGCTAGATCTTAATGGTCGGGAGTGCGTCGGTTTCCCGTTAGTAACAAATATCACGACGATATGTTGGTCGGGGGTCACGTACAGCTTGTTTGTTGTTTTATTTCTGTTATTGCCGGATCTTTGCCTAGTTGATACAAATTGCTGGGACGTTAACGTGTGATACTTCTTGTTTTATGACTCTTAAATACTGAAGTAGAGACTCGTGCAACATTTATGTTCTCATCCATTCTACAAGCAGAACTTTGATAGTTAGTTGATAGTTGATAAGGGCTCCCGTTTCCGCATTTAGGCTCTAAGATGGCCCTTTATGCGTGTGGATCGGCGGCTATTCCAGCCACCTCAGCTCCGACCAGAAGCTCAGAATCCTCCTGGGGAATTCAGCACTTTTCAATTTATTGTATTTGTTTGTAATTACATGGCTCTTACAATTTTAGTTAAGTTTTAGGGGACTAAAAAGGTTAATTTGAAGTGATTTATTGCTTGATTGTCGCGGTTGTTTTCAAGTTTTGAATATATTATAACGGGTTCTTATCACGATTTTTACTAACTCATTTAAAACGAAAACGTGGTGATCAACCCGAAAATCGGACCAGTTATAATAAATTGTTTAACATTGAACTAAGTTCGAAAGTAACTAAAACGAGTTTGAAGGAGACTTGATGATTTTGTCTGAATTTAGTCTCGTCTAAACGACAAACTTCTAATATCAGGAGCGAGAAAACTATAAAATTTGATTCAAGCTCCCAAATAGTAGTTTTACTACCCATGAATCTAATTACTTGGAATGAACTAATTTAGCCATTCACTGAGGTTTGAATTGCTCGAGATGCATGCTATTTGAGTCGTACGTTGTCTCTCAGAAACGGATTTCAAAGTATCTAGCTGGTTATTAGGTATAATGATGTAGTTGAGAAATAATTAACTCTTTATAACCATATTTATGACTCAGGAGTAAACTTCCGCTTTGCTATACTATAAGTAATATTTTAAGTTCTTTGAGTCATTTAGATAGGTCCATCAATCGGTCGATCAACACCACCTTATCGCTAACATACGACTTGGGTTTTTATTAAATAAAACATAGCTTATTACGATATAAGAAAATTATGAACTGTCAATTATAAAAGATACGGTTTAAATTCCAATATGCGACACTGTGTAATAGATAATTCAACACATACACACGTTAACATACCGTATGTGTTTTTTACCTATCCTAATTGATGCAATAAGAGATACCTAGGGATCTTTGGCGGGAACTCGGCGTGGGGAGTTGCTTTGTCAACTGAATTTTCGTTTTCTGCTTGAAAAAGTTGTTTAATGTATTATAGTGATAGTGTATTACGCAGTGAATTGACTGAAATTCGTGTAACTAGTGATAAAAAATTCAAGCGATAATAGTGTTTCTGCTCCGTTTGGTACCGATAAAGATCCCCGCGGTTGTGTTTCTCGCCGCCAGTTTTGGTAAAACAGACGCTATCCGTTTATACGCAGAACACGAGGAACTTAGGGCTTAGTTTAATTTAGAGAAAGAAGATCTTTCGCTGAAGACATGGCTGTATGGACATAATTTTCTTTGCCTTTCCGGAAAGGGATAAATAAAAAAAAAAGAGAGATACCCATTATAGTTTATTTGAACAGTCACTACCGAAGGACTTTTTTTATTCTTTATCAGACTGATGCGTTAAACTAGCTTAGACCATAACATTCGTACATTCGCAAGAAAACACATTTACCTTTATGTTCCCATCTCGATGGATCGTGATTGAACCAATTTAATGGGGTTATCTGTACATTACGTGATCCGATAGCGAAATGTTGTATCAGTACCAATCCAATTACTACCGAGTACCTTAAGTAATTTTTATCAGCTTCCAAATGGAAGTGTTTCTCAATTGCGCTATGTGTCTAGAGAAATAAAGCAAGAAGAAGAAATAAAGCAACAAATGTTTAAGATCCACAAAACTGAGATGAGAATATAAGTTGATCTTAACTTCTTAACAGTGAAATGCACTGTGTCTTCGGTTTACAATGGACGTGAAAGGGAAGGAGGTGAAAGACAAGAAAAGGCTTTTATAGTTACAGTTGTTACTTAAATTATGTTAAATTACTGAATTACCTTTATTTGTTCTTCAAAATCTAACGTTTTTTTTTGCAACTTTCCCTCAACTTTGGGAAAGTTGCAGTCTTCTTCTTTCTTTCTTTTTTTTATAACGACAGGGTTTGCTCTTGACCACAATCTAGCCCAAGAGCGAAGATGCGATCGAGAATGTAGCAAGCTCACTCAGAAGATTCACTCGAAATTTAAAGAGACTCGGGTTGTATGAGCCCGGAAATAAAGAAAACAGACAACAAATACTAAGGGCTGCTCTTTTCAAATCATGTCACGATTTTTTTAATCCGAGATAATTCTAGAGCAGGCCAAAAATCTGCTCAAAAATCTGGGTAGAAACGCAATTGAACCGCGGCTGCTTCACAGTTTCTTGTCAAAATTGCTAAATCGCAGAATCGCAGTAATATTTTTATCAAAAATTTGTAAAGCAGCCGCGGTTCAATTGCGAGGTTTTTTAGCGCCATTGGCCTGCTAAACAACTCGGTACTCGATCAATATCATTTTAGTTGTGTTCGTTAGTTCGGATTAAATTAATATTCGAATCTTAGTATCAGTCTAGATTCGGGGCTGATCCCTTTTGGCAGAATATCAGAAAAGCTTCTGTTGGAAAATTCCTTCTTTTACAAAATACAAAGCACCTTAATTCCCATGGCAACGAGAAAGGATTAACTCAATAACGTTCCTATTTATACTTCAATAGGCAGCCAATTTCACGGTCGGCAAATTCGTCAGCCACTGGTTTGAAATAACCGCCGCTTGTTCTAGGCTAATCGATTTACTTTTTCTACGTGTCTTACGGAACAGGTGATTAGAAATTGGCATGTCTAATTTGTGGATCAAATGTCATTAGAAACAAATAGTCGAAAATGCATTTAACCTTACGAAATAATTATCCAGCTCTACAGCGGACGGTACCGGCTGTTGTATGAATTTCAACAGTCGTAAAACCAAGTCGGTGCCCATTTGGCGGTTTGAAAAGTCTGTCGATATCTTAAGGGTTAGTCAAGTTTGCCACATACTTGATTATACCTACACGATAAAGAGGAAAAAGAGGATCCAGCTATGTAGTAAAACAGCTGTAACCATTTGATACAAGTTTACAAAAAACCCTTTTAAAAAGTACTTATGTGCGTGCATACACGTTTTCTATGCATACGAAAAAATGATCATCCGTCAATAGGAAAGAAGTACCGAAAAAAAAATGTCTAACATGAATTTCGTTTCCTTTTCGAATATCGTGCCGAACGAAGCTCCGACTTTTCACACAGAAGAGGTGGAAAATAACCTCATATTTTAGGCAGAGCTATTTTTAGGTTAGGAAAATTACTTGTAAAGGTTAAGTGTAATTTCAACTTAGCTCAGTCGTGGGAGGAATACTAAATTGCCAAAGATGTCTGCTACGTAAATCTCCGTTGAAAGGTTCTACACCTACATCTACGGTTGGCTTTTTTTGGTAGTATAATTACTTTAAAAACAAGAACAAATTGGCGTGTGAATTTTAGGAGGAATTAGTGTTTATTTTCTCACATATCTTTACTTATAATTTTACTAATAATTTTATTTATTTTATTGTTTAAATGAAAGGAGTTTCTTTCTTACTCAATAAGCTATAGTTTTCCGTAACACTCTTCGTTAGTTGGATTATTTTTCCTAAAGGGCTGGTAAAAAAAAGATTCTCTTTTCAAGGTTTTTTACACTGGGGCAATTGAAGGCATACTTCTGAAGACAAAATTTTTGTTCCATATACATGTTCGAAATAGATCCAAACTACAAATATCTTAATGCGTCTCAGTTTCATATAAGATGTCAGTGTTTATCTGGTGAACTTAGAACCGAACACAGAGCAACATTGTACTGTTGACCGCAGATATCACCTTTGCGTCCATTTCTGTCTCAGAAATAGAGAGGACATACATTTTTGAGTCGCTCATCGCTCAGTCAAGTAATTTGTAGATTTTCGCATTTTAAACCGCCTTTAGTTCAATATTGTTTGCTTTATTGGTATTTTTAAATCTATCTTGAGTACCTCTGATTATGTCCAATATATTGTTTACACACATAATTTTTTTAACGTCGAAAATTGATAATTACACTCATTGGCATGAATTATTTATCAGATAATTATATTTCAAATGGAGTGTCTTAATATTAGGGGCACTCCTCTCTGACTCATCGAAAACCGTATTCAAAACCTCGATTTTATCTAATGAAAACGTTTCTATAATAAAAATTATATTTTTTTTCTAATCCCATGCGAAGTCATTCAGTAGGCCTAGGCATTTAATAAAATACAAAAATAATTACTAAATAGCGGTTCGGTAATTAAAATCTGAATTGGAAACCTTGTTACATTAATGATCTTCTTATCTGTATTATAAAGGCAATATTATAAAAACATTAAATAAAGATCTATTCGGTATTCAAGATCAGCTGACCGCAAAATTGATCGTATTGCATCTTTTGTGGCATCATTTGTATAGACGTTGCATTTCACAAACCTTTAATGGAAAGCCTTAAAGTTGAATTTTGCTTGTTTCACGCCCTTATTTCCAAATGAACAGCGGTTTTTTGAAACGTTTTATGTGGAAAATCAGTAAATTCATTATAATTGTAACGTCAAGAGTTCTTAGTTATTAGTTAATTTGGGACAGTAGTTTCTGAGGCGGTTATAGAGGTCATTACCACGATGAGTATCTAGTTCATGATCAAAATAGTAAGTTCGTATTAAAACAAAAATTACCTTATTAGCCTATTAGATTTGAGCCAGACAAAAACAGTAACAATCATCTATACAAATAGTACCTAAAAAATTGAAAATGTTAATTCTTCAAATTTATTAATCGACCAAAACCTCGAGGGATACAATCTAAAAATGCTCAAAAAAATGTTTTTAATGTTTCAAATCAAAGTCGGACTTTGTAAGGCAGCAACTGCAGCTCAAATACAACGTGCTCAACGTGAAATGCGACGCGGTCAAATGTCAAAAAAGTCTCGATTACATTGCTGGAGAGCGAGCAAGCGGAGCCCTCTAGCCTCGTGCAATCTATGTGAAGTTTCACGTCATCTGATTGGTGTGACGCGCGAGTTTGTCGCGGGCTGTGCTAGCTATGCTGAAATAGCAACAGCCCACGGATTAGCTGTGGGATAATATGTAGCCAATGTCGTTTCCCAGGCTCAAAGCTATCTCTGTACCAAATTTCATCAAAATCGGTTAGGTAGTTTAGGCGTCAAAGACGGACAGACAGACAGACAGACAGAGTTACTTTCGCATTTATAATATTAGTAAGGATTGAGTTCTAGTTTTGCTGTATTTTGGGGTTGAAAAGTTGATAACCCATGCATGACACTTAAGCTAGATGAAGCGCCAAGTTACTGCGATCACTTGCTGCTAATGCTCTGTAGCCTGGGTTCATATTAGACCTAAGTTAAATCATCGTTGACCCGTTAGCAATCAATGTAATGCTGAGTCTAAAACCACTTACGAACTGGCAGTAGGATTGTTACCAACCAATTTGCCCAAGGATATCTACACAAAAGAAGAATACCTACTTGTATAATGGGAAAACCTTTGTTTTGTAGCGTATTTTAATCTTATCTTCATAAGCGGTTCTTGAGCCTATTGAAGTGCACATAATATTATGCGCACGTTCAGACATCGTTCTTTGATGTTGACACAAAAATTCTTAATACAATTATATCGCGCCAAACCATTAATAATAATAGCGTCATCCTATCCCATCCCGTGAATGCCGTAAGCGTCTGACGACTCCACAGCAGACGATTGGCAGCTATGTTACGTGCGTATTATGCCATTATTCTGAGATTGCCAATCCCTCTGCCAAGCCTGGCTATCATGGAAACCATTTTGCAGAAATTGAATTTCTTTTAGTTTATGTGATGATATAAACTATCGGTTCCGGCTGTTGTCGATTGCCAGAAGTCGTAAATTTTCCGATTTGAAAACTGACAATAGGTTAGGATAGGTTATAGTTGCTTGACAGTGCCTGTAAGGTGGTGTAATAGTCATAAACCTACATAATAATAAATCCTTCTAAAAAAATAGAGGCAAAGTAGAGACGCCTCATGCTAATAAAACGGTTACGACTACAATTTATTATAGTCGTTTACTAGGTTTACAACCTGCCTTACGAAAGTAATTCGACGCATTATTTTCTTTGAATCGCACACGCCAGACTCGCGGAAGTGGAAGTGAGTGCGTGTTTAAAATAACTACACACAATGAGCAACAAACAAATCCATTCTCGGACAAATCCTTGCGAAACACTACTTTCTCCGAAAAGTAATAAAGTCCAAATTGCATCACCTCCAATTAGGATTTTATCTCCATTTTCTTTTCAATGCCTCGTTTAGACACAGTAAGTGTTATGCTAAGTAAGCGTTTAGATTATTCATGAATATTTATCAAGCCTCATCTAGAGTGAAGTGTTAAAAGTTGTGTTTTTTTGCACAAAGGGAATGGTGATTTTAAGATAAGAAGTCGGATTCGGAGATAGCGTTTTATTTCCTTCCGTCTTTTTCAACTAGATTTTATATGATTGTATATCGATCGATTGTAGATGGTAATGTTGCCCAGATTGCTAAGCATGGTGAGTACAGGCCTCCGTAGTGAAGTGTATATAATATACCCTCCCTCTATATACCCTCCATAGTGAAGTGTCTGAAAAGGCTGAAGACCTGGTTAACAGATTGTTGCTTGTAGTCATTGCATGCATATTTCTATTGTTATAAACGTAGATGATTATTGTTGATTATCCAAATATTTTCTGGAACTAAATATGAAATTTCATGTACAGGGTCAACAGCACATCAAGCTTTCCAAAACTGTCAAATTTCTTCAATCGATTTTCAATTTTATCTCTAAGCATTAGATTTTACTATCCATTGGGGAAATTTGACAGTTTATGGTAACCTGATGTGCTGTTGACTGTACATTATCTTCTTATGTTTCGCATGCCAGATTCGGGTAAAATGTAAGAAGCATGCACCGAATAATTTTTAATCTTATGTACCACATTTTAAGTGAAGTAAATAAACGATGTCTTCTAGCAATAAACTGTGACCGAGTGGTGCTGATGTCAACATAAGTTACTAGCTGATGCCCGCAACTTCGTTTGCGTGTTAATTTTTTCTTTTGAACAGATTACACTTTATTGACGGTCCATTAATGGACCTTCATTTAGTTTATTAAATATTGATTTAGTTTAAGATTTATATTTTTACATACAAAAGTTTTTTCCCGCTAACTCCCGTTCCCGTGGGAATTTTGCAATATCCTGTTGCAACTAAGCTTTAAGTTTACTAAGGTACCTGCATGCCAAATTTCAAGCGTCTAACTTAAGCGGTTTAGATTTTTCATACAAAAGGATTTTCCCGCTAATTCCCGTGCCCGTGGGAATTTCGGGAATTCCTTTCTTAGTGCACCTCTACGGTACCTAAGCTACGTCCCTTCCAAATTTCAAGTGCCTACGTTAAGCCGTTTAGGCTGTGCGTTGATACTCGTATGTCAGTCAGTCAGTTTCTCCTTTTATATATTTAGATGAGTTGAGGTCGCACTGATTCGAACCATCAGAAATTCAGAACACTTTCCTTATTATCCACTTACAGTTATTCTACTAAATTGGAAAGCGCCTCCTCCCGCGATCGATAATGATGATAAAACCGTGAAATTGCCTTTTCCGTAGCAACGACAAAATAATTTATTAACCGCTACTTTCCTCCAATTTGCCACCGACCAACTTGTTTATGTAAATCTCGGTCTTTGTTCATGAACTTTGCCAACCGACATTTATAAGTCTTGAAGCCTTACAATTGGCGCAAAATTAATGGACCTAAAATAACCCCAAATAACTTTTAAACACAGAAAAAGGTCGCGGAAATTTTGTTGATTTAAAAACTGAAAAGTAACTTTTGCGGTTTCAAACAACCCTTAGCTATTTAAACACGACTTTCTTTAATTTCAGTCTCTCTCGTAAATTATTTTATGTTTGAAATTCAACATTGTTGTGTCAAACGTGGCATCGAGTGGTTCTAGAACCACTGATGCTCTGCCTACCCCGTTAGGGATTATGGGCGTGAGTGTATGTATGTATGTATGAATTTCAACATTGTTAATAAAAGGGCACAACGTATGAAAAATGCTCGAAGAAGGTCATTGCTCTTGTAAACATTACACGTAGATGTGATGTTATGTACTTTGTGTGATGGATGTGGGCGATGTACTCCGCAAACCGTACACGTAGGTTTTGATTTGATAGTATGTTCGAGTAACTGTGGTAAAGTCTCGTAAGATGTCAAAATCACAACTATTTTACCTATTATAGTCCATTATCCTCTTTGGCTGTACTGATAGCAATTTTTAAATTTTTTTTTGATCATTCAATTGCAACCGACATACGCCCAGTTGCAGAAACGTTGCTTCCTCGTCGACCTCAACTTCATAATTTTTTAAAGTCTATTAAAGTTAATCCTACCTTAAAATATCATGCTGTCACTTTCAGTCTTGCTCACGTAAACAAGGACGGGATTACATTTATAGAAGCTTTAACTTCGTTTCTGCAACTGAGCGAATATATGACTAAAGATGACGATGATAGCAGAAGTCTTTTCTCGAACACTGCATCAGAATTACATACCTTTTTGGTATATTTACTGTAGTAGTACCAGGGGCCATTCATTGTGTTTGTTATTCCCCCTCCACCTTGTCAGCAAAAGTAGGCAAAGCTCTTTCCACCCCTCCTATGCTTACGTTAACATATTTTATTTGTTCAGGTTTCTTTATTGTACAACAAACATAAAATTACTAAATGCAACATAATCAACATCCAAGCCCCTCCCCCCGTTCCTCTTGTTATTAAAAATAAGCAATTCAAGGACCCCCCTGCCCCCTCTAGAGCTTGAATAGTCCCTCATCATCTTTCCTAACTTTGCGGGCTCATTTCGCGTGTATTTGTATTTTAAAAGTTCTAGAAAGTAGACCGTTTCAAAATTGGCTTTCATACTTTTCCAGTCCCTGTTTGGGCGCCATCTTAGGTGCACCATAGAATCAAAAATGACCAATGTAAAAAACGGTTTTATCTCATTTTTATCTTCTATTTTTGTTTCGCTACTGTATGTAGTATATTGTAGTTTTGCTAGCTACGATACATCATTCCTGTCCACATCAGACATCTCTAATGCATCCATATCGTGTTACTACCTTAGTCGCTTGTAACTCGCGAAATTGTGTCTCACTTAGGACTCGATTTAGTGTGTCTAGCTTGATCAAGATCAAACTGGGAATGATATACTTATGTTCAAAGTAGAGATTGACCCACGGGGTGTACTTCAATTGATTATTATTTTTAAAATGTGAATCGCTTCCTTCCTTGTCGTTTAGTACAGCTACAGTATGTGGCACCTATTAAATCTACACAAACCCATTCGAAATTTCAGAAATAATCCAGTGTCGAAGTAAGGGTCAGCTCATCTCATCTTGTACAGAGATAGAGAAAAGACTCGTCGTTTCCTTTAAAGATATTCGTTCCCAAATCTCCCATATATATTACTTTCTTCAAGGATTTTAAATAAATTATTCCATATCAGCATTGATCCATCGTCGCCAGGGCTTCTCAGTCTGTTACATAACGCCACGGAACTAGCGGAGACACTTAACTCAATTAGAAGCCAGCACTAGCTATCCGCTTCCACTGGTGCATCCAATGTTCCTATTGCAAAAGGAAATTAAGACCCATTTTAAAAAGAAAAGCAATTTCAGTGACTCGCGAGAGGAATTTTGCTAAAGGGATTTTCTCTTGTGCAGCTGAACGAAACACGGCATATGTTGGGGCATGCATTTCGATAAACTATGGTAAATTGAAGTGTCAGTGTTATCAGGCAACACGTCTATAAAGTTTACTTTAATAATTGAAGTTAAGGAATAAGATACTTACTGCCGTACTCAGAGACGTCAATTAAAGTTAGGTACTGTTAAACTCTGATGTTGTCTCTTTCATTCTTTTTGATATAAACAAGGATAGCATGACATTTAATTACTTCTTAACTTTAATTGACGTCTCTGAGTACGGCAGTTAATTCACTTTGGTATTTATCTTAGGTAAATAAACTACAGGGTCTCATCCATTTGTATTATTGTTTTAAACTAAACATGTAAGCTTTGATGTAATTACTTAATAAAAGCGTTGTAAACATTTAACTGCATTTCAAAAACGCAGCGTGATTTTATAATAAAACTAAACAACAAATTCCATTCAAGGAAGTTTTAATTAAGATTACATTTTAAAACTTAAGTTTTAATTATCTTTACATGCTTGAAATTAATTAGATTTTATGAGTTCGTAGCAGGAAAGAGCCAGCCTTTGGATTTGCACGAATCTTTTTGACCTAATTAGAATAAAACCCGACGTGAAATGTCGAGTTGCTCGTAAACTTTGCTCTTTTTAAATAGTTGGAGCTTTTATCATTTTGTTTCTCTTTTTGACGGCAACTTTATTAAAATTATGATTTTTGTTTATTTTAAAACGAAAAACTGTTTGATGTGTAGCAGCATATTGTGCCAAAATATTCTCGCCTCAGAACGATGATTTTGCGCCTTGCGCTTACGAAATAAGAAAGATTACTAATATTATAAACGTGAAAGTTTGTGAAGATGGATGGATGGAAGTTACTCCTTCACGCAATAACTATCTACTGGATGGATTTTGGTTTTGCAGTAACATAGACATGAGGAAAACCATAAAAATTAAAATGATTTTTCGAATGATTTTCCCAAATTCCCACGAAAACGAAGTCCCGGGAGGAATGCACTCCTAAACTATTCATCCGATTATTATGTAACTTTGGCGAGGTGTTCTGCAAACTCCTGCGGGATAAAACCGGGAACGAAGTCGCGAGGTTCAGCTAATATAAAATAAAAAAAAGCACTTGTTTATATCATTCACATAACGTGGGCGTGAAAGCTAATAAAACATTGTTAGCATTTCAGATAACCGCAAACAAGACATCAAGTGGCCACTTTATCAAAGTTTCCATTTATCCCGTATCATAGAACCGAATGGGACGCAAACTGGGCCACTTTCACCCAATTTATCCTTTTTATTGCCTGGACAAGTCCCTCTGGGTCCCTTATCTTGCCCCTAACTTCGCACTTCGTAAAGAGAATTGATTCTTTGCGCAGTGACCTATATTATATCGTAGACAAGATAGTACGGTAGGAGACCAAAATAGTAACGCTACTTAATGATATAATTAGCAATTATGAAGTTTATAGATGAGCTATGGTGTACATCGTCATCATCATGGTCTATATTATGTTAGATATATACAATAATATATATGTGTACCTTACATTATTGAGAGAAATATTTTTCTCGAAATATATATCAATGACGTCTAAGATGGGCTAATTGAAGACTTGGCAGCTATATAGTATAAGAAACGCGTTAGATTTTTTTGTCTGAGGTCTTAACAAACTGGCCAATAAAGTCGGCCAAAACTAAGTTGGAAGAACTTACTCCTGAAAGTTGTAGACTTGAACATGAGCTCTCCAGTAAGATCTAATTTCACTACTCAGCACTCGGCACCAACAAAAACGAAGCGCAAATTAATAAAGCAATCGTGACCCGATTTCCGCAGATGCCATATTGTACATTCTGTATTCTGCCTATACTACGTGTAGTTACACGGTCTATTGAACAAAAATTAGGTTTGTAAAATCGATAGTAGTATGCTAAAAGAAGCTTGCGTGACGCTTCGTCCTACTCGTGCGTTCAAATTGTTGATTCTCATGCATTCGACATGGTTCTGTATTTCTGATAACTTTTTGCAAAAATTTTCAGTCAGTCTAGCTTCTGCTTACTCACATTTCTTACACAGGACCATGTGTTAAAATAGTCCATCTTTGAAGGGCTATATTATTCAAAGAGACACGTAGTTCGTATTAGACGTTGGACAGATGTCAGAACAGTGTCAAAAATGTCAAAATCCGAACTTCTCGACACAATGTCAAGTAATGTCAAGTCCCGTTCGCAATCAACAATCTCCATATTAAAAACTAGCATCCCGCTTGGGACTTCGTTCCCGTGGGAATTCGGGAAAATTATGTAGCCTATGTTACTCAGGGATAAGGAAGCATCCGAATGGTGAAAGAATTTTTAAAATCGGTCCAGTAGTTTCGGAGCCTATTCGTTACATACATACAAAAATACAAATCTTTCCTCTTTATAATATTGGTATAGATAGTAAAAGCTAATTCGTTTCAAGTTATGCGACACAGTGTAAAGTTTAGTTACAGGGTGTTATACAATACCAGACAAAGCTTGCACTTGAGCAGCTTCCCATGCGTTCCGAACATAACATTGTCTGAGTTCTTGCTCGGAATTGTATAACAGTAACTGCATATCACAGACTAACACAAATAGTGCTACAGCTGCTGGTTTTGTTGTTGTGGACGTGATGATTTTATAAAAAACTTTGTTCCCGTGGGAATTTGGGAAAATTGTGTTGCCTATGTGTTAATCAAGGGTGTCAGCTACTGCCATACCAAATTTTATCAAAATTGGTCTAGCCGTTTGAGCATGAAAGAGTAACAAACATCCATACATTCATACATCCATCCATACATACAAACTTTCGCGTTTATAATATTAGTATCTAAGTAAATATCTATAGATGTCTTCTTTGATTAAATATCTTTAATATCGACTCGTCCGGTGTCGAATGCGTAATACCTATTGCTCCATTCGAGAAAGAGTTTATGGATAAGTATTTCCGGATGAGTATATACTTGTAAGGAAATCACGAAAACTCGGCCTGGGGTCGGCTATCTTAATTTGGTAGTGAAATACCAACTAAGGAGGACTAAGCAATAAGCATCCCTCAATCAACTTTTAAAAGAAAATGGGGGTGATCATTTCCGGTACCACATTTGGATCTGAAGGGCTTCTAAAGTGCACACGGCAGTACATCAGGCTATACATGTTAACCTTGACGTCGCCCTTATCTCGCTCGCAATAGCACCTGCTTTCGTAGTGCAAATGGGTAACATGAAGTGCTGCTGTCTGTACATCCAAAAAATTCGAATGGAATAGAATCCCCTTTTCATTGTACCTAATCATAAGTTAATCTGTGAGTTAAACTTTCAATGATAGCGCTGTTCAAATTTGCTAATGCGTGTTCTCAACAGTAACCACTAATTGTCACGCTTTTATTGTTGCTTTTAAATTTCTCACGGAAGTTTTATTTTCCCAGTCGATGGACTGTCATTGCCATTGTTAGTAATAAACTATTGTTTGGATCTAGTTGGCACTTGGCACTGACCCGATGACAGACAGATTTAATTTTATTTACATCAATCAAGGAAAAAACAGACTAGATTTTTAAACATTATTATTTTTACTTTAAACAGAAGGTTCTATTGTAAAATCGACGTGTGCTTAGCAACAGCTTTAACAATCTAGCAGTTTTAAGATTCAGGGGTGCTTGAAATTACAGTTAAGTTTATTGTCTCTGAACTTTGTACTGTTTCATTCTGTATGTATTTACAAGTAAATCGCACTTCAAATTGGGAGCGTAAGATACTTAAGACAGTTTTAATCAGAGAACTGAGAGTGTGTTTGAGAGTTACACCGCCGCCATGCGCCAGTTGAAAAAGCGCTTATTAAAGTTCTCTTAAACATAATTAAAATAATGCTTTTAAAAGCGCGAACGTATAGTATAGACTGATCACTCAACGCTGTTGACAAACATCGCCAACTGTGTCAGTGAGGAAGCTAAGACAATCCACAATGCCCCAGTTCGCTGATGTCACCCCTCTGATGATTTGACTCACCCCGAACCCCCAGATTCCTAAGACCTGGTAACCTCACTGAGACCTGGCCGGCAACCGCCGCTGCCGCGCCAGCTCACCTGCTGCGCTTTTGATAGAAAAAATTGAAGAACAAAGCATAATAAGGATTAATTCGTGGGGGGTCGTAATGAGGCAGAGCAAATAAGGTCTCTGACCCTTGCCAGAGGATTATTGATAATACAAAAAAAAACGATTATCTCTAACTAAAAAGTTGATAGATATGTTAATAGAAACGTCAAGTTTCTCATCATATTCGAGTCAAGACAAACAAGCTTCGTCGTTACGAATACTCAACTTACCAAGAAAACAGACGTCAAATGGCAGGTGTCTCTGTCAGCTGATTGATTGATGCCCAAACCGGTACTAAGTAATTTCACGCGAAAACACACAGTACGAATTGCTGCCAGGTTCCATTGACCTCAGATTTAAAGGTTGAAAAGTCAATGTATCTGCAATTCTGCAATGCGTCAAACCGGTTGTACGTATTGCCTACTTAGATTACCTAAATATTTTCTTCAATATAACTGACTTAGTAGAAAATCGGATTTATTTGTTGACCGACAGCAACAACTTTAAAAAAACTCTGATACTTCATGACAAGAACCGTATTTCTCGTTAATGTAGTTATTCCACTATTTTGTTACATTCCACCATTATATGCTAGTTTAAACCTAGGACAATAAAAAAAAATTACGCTACACACTTAAAGGCCCACGTCGTGGGTCCTTTGGAATATACACAAAGACAGGAACGGTAACAAACAAGATCCAATAAATTGATCAAAACCCACTTCGACTCTCAATAAAATTAGTAAACAAATAAATGCACGTATTCTATCGTGATTAATACCATCAACAGTACCATGTTATTATGACAATTGCTCATTCATCCACCTTTCTGTGGTTTTGTTTCTGACCTTCGAGCTTACGTGTGCTTAAATTAGAATAAATAAACAGTTTCTACTGTAACAAGGTATTAAAAAGTTACTGAACTAATTATCTCAATGTGAGAAGGTACTTTGATTTAGGTACAAGTATGAATATTTTGTGAGGCTATCTAGACGTTCTACTGTTATGCATCTCTTCTATGGTATCCTTGTTTCGCTCATTTGTAATTTATCTGAAATTCAGGTCGAATTCTACTAGATGGCTTATGGGTGGCTTGACTTCCTTTTCTGCTCTTTCATTATCATTATACAACCAACAAGTGTCAGCTCAAATGCAAATCTCTTTCTGAAAGCATCGGAATAGGCTCAATGAATAAAAGTTTCAAACTGAAGATAATTCTACCTACCTACGAGTAATAAAGATAATTCAGCTACGTATTCCACTAGTCTTTATCTATATTTTCTTTCACAGTTACAATGGCTACCTGCCAGCGGGCGAGCGTGGCAGGAGACGAAGCAAATTCGTTCTATACAGAAGGCCTCAAGCCAATGGAGTGAGGCGGTCGAAACACTACGTAGTAAAGACCCCTCACTCCAGCAAGGCGATACTAGATGCGAGCCAACACTCCATCTCCTACACACTCAGCCGCAGCCAAGCAGTCATCGTCGAGTACACAGAAGACCCCGACACAGATATGTTTCAGGTAAGTCATAGTGTAAGAAGATTATCTAGAAAGTTTCTCAATTTCACTACTTTAATGATTCTTCATTCTTCTGTCACCCTAGCATTGATTGGGTTGATTATTTTACCTCCAAAATAATGGTACAGTTTTAAACGATGTAACTAGCCGTCTGATGAAGGTTCTCATAAGATCTTTATATAGGGCACTGCTAACGAATAGAATTTCCTGCTTGCATCTGCATTTCCGAGCTAATATAACCCGAATCTCTTGAAGAACGTATAGGCTTCTTCTGGTTGGGCTTGCTACATCCGCATCTTCGCCCTTGAGCTAAATAGTGGTCAAGAAAGAACCCATTATTCAATGAAAAAAACAATCGAAACTGTTGACCTGAAGGCCCTGATACCAGTTTTAACTACAATAGTTATTTGACTGTGTATTGATAGAAATTACCTTTATCACTATTACTGACTCGGTGAACCATTCATACTTAAACAAAAGAAAATCTATAAATTTAATTAAAATAATGGACTCTTAATTAATTAAAATGACAACTAGGTGAATATTTTGCATATGTGTGAACAAAATTGTGCAAACTGCATATGCATAAATCGCTGATCTATTGGAATTGCGTCAACATGAAATGAATCTCATCGAACCGCAAAGTTTGAAATGTGAGAAAATTAACCGGTTCCTATTACATCCGGGTATACGTAATAAATGCACTTGTTGAAATCCATATAATATTGCATATATGTATATTGTATCGGCATTGTAACCCATCGTTGTACCTACTTGATAAGTTAAATAGGTAAATAAACAATTATTCCTTGGAAGTTGTACAGTTTACGAGCTGGGATTTTCCCACTATTGTATATAACTTGTATTCAAGGAAAATATAGCTAAAGCTAGATTTTAACGTTACTTTTGGAATGTTTGGCAAGTTTAATAGCAAGTTTAAAGAGTTTAATTCTTGGCGTCCACAATAATTTAGAGAATGGCGAAGTCGCCAGTATCAAGTCAAGAAACCTTTTGAGGGTTGCAATACGTCAGTCGCATCCGTTGATCAGCAAGTATGACGACATTTTGGATCACTAAGGTGTTATGACCCCACGCACTAATCCAAAGTAAAGAAAATGTAGTGCTTAGCAGCAAAGCATGTTGGACGGCTTGGAAACCTATAGCACAATCTGCACTTTTATCGCCGCTTGCTTCGCTTTCTGTCGATTGTTGGATTACTTCTTGAAGAGAAACAGAGGCGCGGTTCTAATACACCTCCTTTTGGTTTAACTAAAACACATTCCCATGTTTCATAAAATGTTATGATGTATATAGAAAAAATTTGTCACTTCGCGAGTAGAAAAACTAATTTGGATGGACCTCCAAAGAGTAGTTTATTCCTCTCAAGGCAGAGTGGCGAGTCGTAGATAAGTTCGTGTTATCATCTTCCATTGATTAAAACTGCTGCATGCAAATAGTAAACAAAACAATATCAACATTGTACTACACATACATTTCACAATTCAGTCTGTTAGAATGAAACAATAAGGTCTACTTGTCTGTTTGTTTGCCTTGATGAGATAGTGAAATGTGAATGCGGCCCTTTATTTCGAAATGGTGTCAACATACGCTCTAATCGTCCCCTCCCTAAGGACAGCTTACGCTAAACATGGAGTGCCAAGTACTGATCCTCACGAGCAGACCTAATTACAGAACGGTGGTGTTTACAATATTTGTTTTCTCTGTGCATAATTACCAATACTCACGTGAATTTCGAATACAATAGGATCACGTCATACTACGTATTGATTGTTTCTATGAAGATATTTTTTCTTAATATTTCTGTCTGTAGTACGAGTAGCGAGATGAATTTAGTAAATTCTCAATGGCTATTGTATTGAACTCCCTTAATATCAGTTAAATCCGAGAATCTTGATCAAGGAGGATAAATTTGGCTTTAGAATTCCGCACCATACATTATTGGGATAGACACAAGAAAGCTGCAAAAGTATTTGCGAGTTGCTCGTACCGTAAATTATATTCACTGTTGGCTTATCTGGAGGTAGAGGCAGACGTCCTCTGTTTGCAACAAAGCGCCCAAACACTACATGAGCACACACAATAGACTTTGATAGCGACCGCTCGCCAAATAGACCGTTTACCTTTCACTGTTTTTGTAGACCGGCCCTATAATATCAAGGCCTAGTTGAAAATTACCATGGCAGACTCGTGGTCACACCAGTTTGTAACACCAGTGTGACTATCAGGAATTTACGTGCCGCGATCATGGCTCATTTTTTGTTTCTTGATAGCTAAGGTTTGCCAGTTGGTTAATTACTTGAAAATATATCTACCTTTTCTTAAATATTAAAGAAGTCAGTTACTTTGGTACGTCGAAACGCGGTCTCAATTGATTACTCTGTGCTGTGAAAACTTTCATTAGACTCGTATCCGGCAATGCATTCGGCCTTGCAAAGAACAGAGAAACCAGTTCCAACATTGTTTATATAATAATCTGACATTTTTAAATAATTTTTTGAAAGTTGCTTAACGTCTAGGTATGTAGTGTTTTGATTGTATCACAATTTGAGGCGAAATGTTTGGTTGTTTGCCAGATAACGAGTGATCACGTTTCGACTAATGGAAACGTCTGCCAGGTTGATGTCGAAATTCCTCGCAAGATAATGTAGTTCGAGTTTCAGACCGGTCTGAATTTGTATGTTAAGGCTAAATACCTGCATATTTAGAATAACAATATTGATATTACGCTCTAGTCATCCAAATTCAAAAGAGTCTTGCTTTCGTTATTCTCGAAGCACACATTATAGCCTAGCTTAGACCGTGGTGCATCAAGCCATGTCGTGTTTACACAGTGGTCATGCAGCTGATCACCACATGGGTTAGTGCTCCTTCAGAAAAAGTGCATATTTAAAAAAAAGCTCTTGCGTGTCTGAGAGGGCTCACTCACAATTTCTCATTTTCCTGTGTTATTTTTCTCTGAATGTTCTGCTTTGCTATTATCCACTGTCTTTATATTTTGATGTAGTCTGATTTCCACAGAAACTTGCGCTTTAGAAATGTGTCCGTTGTACTTAAGTGATGTACAGACATAGTATTTGCAGTTTATTCTATGGTCATACCTAATAAATCACCACTTGATTTAGTGCCCCCCGAGCAAAATGTATATGTTCCAAATGCAAAATGATTCTTGCTAAAAATCTCACGCATATCCAAGATGATTTTCAAAAGTTGCTTTTGTAGAAAATCTGCTCCCATCTCACTCCTAGACCTAAGTATTATTTCAGTTTAAATATTGAGCTACAGTCTTTCAAATGCCATAGAATCTTGTGCATCAGATATGCTATTGCTTGTGATGCACGTTGCACGCACATTGTATCGTCGCGTGCAGACGGTCGCATCGCGTCATGTCGTGTTTACAGTCTGGTGTGTGGCCGTATCTAATCACCACATGGGTTAGTGCCCCCCGGGGACAATGCGTTGGTCCCAGTCAGATGCGGACACTGCGGAGTCCGGAGATAGCGACCATACAGCGGTTCAGCAAGCGGTAATGAAACTCATATTATAAAACTCTAAAATGAAAAATAAAATTATAACCCTCGACATTTATCGCGTATCGCCACATAAATAAATAACTTGAACAGCTGAACAGATTGTGATCTGATAAAACTAAGATTCATCTCGATTACGGTCAGCAAAGTATAATGAAAAAATCTAATTATTTTTATATGTAACTTTGTGAAACACTACGGCTTGTAGCTCAGCTGTAAAACTTGTTTACTACTAGATATACACTTGATTTGACGCCAGGTTTAGCATTATCAGTAAAGAAAGAGTTATAAATCTTCTTAAATCAAAAAACTTACATAGATCACAATATCACATTTAGGTATCACATATTTTGCTCTGCGTTCGACAACCACCTCGATGCTAATTATCAACACGTCACGTCACCGAAGATACGTCACTGCTGGTTCAACATGTCATATATAAAGTAATATACCATTATGAGTATCACGCCATCATACTAATAAAGGAGTAGATAGCGATGATAACGGAGTGTTCGGCACCGCGTGGGTTAACGCACCCATTCCAGAACTGTGTAGGATGTGATGACGTCAAATAAAACAAAATTGGATCAATTGCATGCTGAGATGATCTGTCTATAGAATACACTTATTAAGGATTCGAATAATTGTTTATAATTGTCAAAGGGAGTAGATCTAATAGAGCAGTCGATTCTGTATACTGAAATAAACAGGTAACGTCACAGACTCCAAAGTTTCTATTGAATAAGTCCCTAGGGATAGACTTTGTAATTAAACCTTTGCTTCTTATACAAATATTTATCCCATTCGTAAATAGAATACAACCGAATTAAAATCAGCGTCAGTACCATCTGAAGCAGTTTAACTATCGTAGAACATTTTTTTTTCCTACAAAAGCAGAATTTCATTTTATTACTTTTTCTTGCAGAGGTCCTTTAATTCCAAATAGGCCACAGGAGCGATACAACTCAGAGATCAATAAAATTATTAAAAACTGAACAATGAAGTCTGCAAAAATAAAGAGAACACTGAAAAAAAAACAGTTCTGTACCATTCTTTTTTCTTTTAGTCTAAAAAAAATGTTTTCAGCCTCCCTAAGTCCTGTACTTAAAGATATCTTATCAAGATCTTTATAGCGATGGTTTAGTCTTTGAGCTTTCCGCTGAATCGCCCACAATTCCTATGAGGAACAGTTCATCGCTCCTATCATATTAATGCACATCCTGTTCTTAATGTTTATTACTTGTTAGGATACTTTCAGAAGTCAGTAGGTATGATGGCTACAGGGCCAACGTATGCAAAAAATGTTTGGGAAATGTTAAATACTAGATAAATTGTCATTTTAAGTCATTTATATTCAAGAATTCAGTCATGTCAGATTCATGCATGATAGTTGAACCCGGACCTTTTCGATATTTCTCAATGTGTGTGAACACGTGTGGGCCTAAATCTTCTAATTGTCTCTACTAATTGTCATTCTTAGTCTATTAGGCACAGTTAACCCCATCAAAGTTCAATGGTTATAATATTAGTAAGAATTTTTCGCAAAATAGCAGGGCCCTGATTCTGTAACTTCAGTTGTGTGTCGATGGAATGGAGGCCATTTTATCTATTGAGGTGGCTGGACTATTCAATTATCATATAGTTGCTGACAACCACCCCGACCAGCAGCGCCACCGCCAACCTAACGTAAAACTACAAAGCAACTGAAAATTCAGTTGGCGGTGGCGCCACCAGTCAAAGCAGCCGTCATTAGATGTATTACATTTGTATAGTTCTCAATTTCGCCATCTGAACGGATAAAATGGCGACCATTCCATCGACACACAACAGAAGTTACAGAACCGGGGCCCAGAATATTGTCTTTTTAAAGGAGAAACAAAACTGTGAAAGACGTAGTAGTGTTTACAAAGCGAGTTGTGAAGTTGATGAAGTGCGTCCGACTTGGCAACCGATCAAACTTTGTATTCGCTGGATTAACTATATTACTAACGTTAAAGGTGTGGACACTTTCGATTGCTGTATAAAGTACTAACTTCCCGCCCGGGACTTCAACCCCGTGGGAATATTGGCAATGAATTATACACATAAACCTTCGTCTTGAATAATTCTGTCCAATGGTGAAAACCACATGAAAATCCGTTCAGTAGTTATGAATTTATCGCGTTCAGACAGACAGACATAAGCGGCGGGAGACTTTGTTTTATAATATAGTATGAATTGTTGTTCTAATAACTTCAAGCTATTATTCTTAATATGCTTAAATAGCATACTCTGCTACGTTCTACTAATAAATTGATCGTCAGTCAAATCATAGTAAAAATGATGAGACAAAAAAATCTCAACAGCAATCAGTCGCATCCCTTTTCTTCCTGCGCTGTAGTTTAGAACTTAACTTATTTCTAACATTATGTTCTTTAGGTAAGCTACATACAATATACTATGCTACAGACTAGGAAAAGTAAACGTGTTTTCTTTCTTTTCTTTCTTTCGGTGGCTACGGGACACGACTATGTCACCCCACAAGTCCACATCCGTTGTTTGATATTAATTCCATTGCTATTGTCGCCGCCGACACGTGCTGTTTCAAATATGAACATACATAGTGACAAACATTATACGAGCTCTGTTACATTGCATAGGTATGTGACTATGTTTTGTAACAAATGCTTAAATTAAAAAATTACAAAAAATAAACCATAATCATGATGAGAGTATATTTTTCTTCCTAATTTATTCGATTCTTCAAAGGTAAGCTCCTTATTGGTTTAGATTCCTTTTAATCTACATAATATGATATCTACACTGGGCGTCAAAAATAAGTAGTACAGTTTTAAAATTGCGATTTCTCCCAAACTATAAAACTTAGACCTTTGAAACAAAAAAGGTTAAAAAGAAAATTTAATCTTATTCAATAAAAACTTCATGCATTATAAGAACTTATAATGCTTGACTTTAAAAAAAACGAATAAATAAAAACACTTTTTTTAAACTGTTGAAAGGTGTTGTCTTACTTAGGATTTTTGTGTTTGACACATTCGCTGCTGATAAAGCAATTGTAATTGAAAAGCATAGGTATCTTCAGAGAGTAAATTTGACTAATCATGCCTCTTTCACCAGAAGAATGTGCAAGAATCTTAGCTTTTCTCGAAGTGGGCATCAGTATGCGTCGTACTGCAAGGAGGGTGGGTGTAACTTTAAGAACGGTTCAGCGAGTAAAGCAAAGGTACGAAGAGACTGGAAACCATCTAAGGAGACGAGGTAATGGCAGACCCAGGTGCACAAGTACCCGAGAAGATCGCTTTATTGTTTCCACTGTGTTAAGAAATCGACACCTTAATGCAGTTGAGGTTCAGCAACAGCTTCTTCGGACCCGAACAGACTACATCAGTGAGAGTACAGTGAGAAGAAGACTTGCTGAAGCTAACCTGAAGCCTCTAAGACCAGCAAATGGCCCCAAACTTGAGACAGAGCATCGCGTAGCAAGACTACGCTACGCCCGTCAACACGTACAATGGGGCGAAGAAGAATGGGCTAGAGTTTTATTCACAGATGAGTCTCGATTCTCTTTATACACTTCAGATGGACGGCGGAGAGTCTACAGACGACCCGGTGAGCGATACATTCAAGCTTGTATCTCGGAAAGAGTCCAATATGGCGGGGGCTCTGTACACGTATGGGCTGGTATCTCTTCAGAGAGTCGCACAGAGCTTGTGGTAATAGAAAATGGGACTTTGACTGGTGAAAGATATGCCTCGGAGATCCTCAACGAGTATGCAGGGCCATATTTAATAAATATGGGTGATGGAGCCATCCTAATGCATGATAACGCCCGGCCACACACTGCTCACCACGTACAAGAGTACATTCAGGAGGTTGGCATCAACTTGATGGCTTGGCCATCGAGAAGCCCAGATCTCAACCCGATTGAACACGCCTGGGATGAGCTTGGGAGGCTAGTCAGAAGGCGCAGTCCACCTCCTGCCACACTCAGGGCTCTAAAACATGCGCTGATAGAAGAATGGGAAAATATTCCCCAACACCGCCTCCGAAACTTAGTGTTCAGCATGCCAAACCGGATCCAAGCTGTAATTAGAGCCCGAGGCGGCAACACAAGTTATTAAATTGTGAAAAAGTTCCAAAACGTGAAAATTAAGTGGTTGACATATCGTTAAAAATTGATACTTTTTAGTATTTATCTTAATTTTAAGTTTGAAACTTTATTCATGCCAAATAAAATATAACTTTAATAAACTTCGTTAAGTTTACTATAAACTGCTTTTTATTTCATAAGTGTAACTACTATAGTTTAGGAGTAATTGCAATTTGAAAAGTGTACTACTTATTTTTGACGCCCAGTGTATTTTGTTGCTTTGAGTTGAATGTCGAGTTCGCTGTTTTTTTCGAGTTGAATGTTGGTCACCTATAGATGACGTTGGCGTGTCAGTCTTTTTATTGGCTGCAGTGGCGTGCATTCCATACAAGCAGAAAAGCAGTGCCTACCCTAGGCTTTTCAAGGCAAAAAACTACAAAAATTAAATATCATAATGTACACCAACGATCACAGATCTTTGTGAAACGAATAAACGTTTTCCGAAATGACGCCATCTACATTTCTCTAACGAACGACCTTTAACTTTTCAAAACAGCGCCATCTTAACTTCTAATACTGAACTAGTAAGAGCCCTCGTAGGAGCGCGGATTTGCCTTTCTAATTATTCGTTAAAAGCACTCGTTTGAAATGCCTTTTTTGTTGATGTTTTGTGTTTCAATGGGGGCTTCTGATTGGCTGTTTCGCCTCCCCCGCCAAAAATTAATAAACTGATTGTATGGAGAAAAAAGCTCTGCCTATAAAGCGATGCTACCAAATTGAGAAGTGTCAATATTCGGTAAGTTTGAAAGGGCTGTTATAGATTTTTAATTTTGCGGCCTTTTATCTTATTGGATGCATTCAGCCATATTGGTTTGTTTTTGTTTTGCAACTACGTAGGTACGAAAACTTTTGCAAATTATTGTTTTATCAGTTTATAGTGATTGTTAGATATTTGTTTAAAACAAAATTAGTGCAATAAGTTGTGAAAAGTGTGGTGATGATGTTTGTTTGCCTAAACTACGTAATTTTTTAAGTTTACCTTTTCAAGAAAAAGTAAACATTACTTATCGCAAAAGGCCGATGCATGGATTTGATGCAAAAAAGGTACCGCCGTAAGACATTTTAATACTAAAATATACAATATTCATAATTAGTTCACGGGTTGTGTGCATACTAACCGCATAAGTATTTCGTTTTCCGTGCATTTTGTTTTCAAACTGTTATAAAAAAGTATGGAACGGCCCAGGGTTATTTTGATTTGAATAACCAATACAGCGATTAAAAAGCATGAGCTTTCTGAAAAACATCTCAAAGCTACGTTGAAAGTTTACTCGTTTGGCAAAAGTCGCATAGAAACGAGTTTGAGCGGTCAATTAAAACAAGACAAGTTCACTGCCTACCCTGCCTAAAATGTCTATGCACGCCACTGATTGGCTGTCACGACTGGATGACTGTTGCGGTCAAAAGGTTAAAGAAACTTGCTAATAAAAAAAAACAATTTTGTTGCTTTAAACATAATTCGAAAACTTTTTAGTAAAACACTTACCTATCGAAATTAACAAATCTACCGTATAGAACCTTATAAACTGCCACAAAGAAAGAAATTGCGTGTCCATAAAATGGTTTCCATTTTCGAACTCGTTCGAAAGGAAGTTGATTTTTTTACTGACGATGACGCCCTGTATTGTACATATTTATGTATGCCACCCGGAACGGAAGTACCGACCTACGCGTCATTGTCTGTATCAATGAATTTTAATGTGCGCTCGAACGCAGTATTCACCAAATAGCATAATCCATCAAACGAGTGTTGGTAGCATATATATATATATATATAGTTATACAGAGACAACCTAAAGCGCTGATTATGCACAAGCGACGTGGCACGGCGATCAAAGCAAGGTAAAATGAAACTTAATAGCTACGGAGCAAAGGTTTTTTTGCCGAAAATAGAAGCATGAAGAGACATCGGCCACCTGAAGACGGAGCGACGACGAAAAAAATATCTTTGCTTTGTAGCTATTAGATTCATTTTACGTTGTTTCGACCGCCGCGCCACGTCACGTGTATAAACAGTAACTAAGTGGAGTTCTAATGGTGATAAAAAAAATAGAGAAAACATTTTTTTGTCAGCCCATTTACGTCCCCACCGACACGGGCCTCCCTTTGAAATACGAATGGGATTTAAGCCTTACTCCACCACTCTGGCTCAATCAATGTGGGTTGGTTCGAAAACTTTCTGACGTGCGGATTCTATCCAGATGTTTTTCTTCATCGCTGAGCAAATGATAATGGAGAAAGCCTGGTCCAATTCTAGCAGATTCCCCTGTTATCTGAAGAAGGTATTAAAAATTTTCAATGCTCATAATCATAACTTGACTAGCCAAATACTGGACTATTTTCTACCCATGAAACAGAACAACTTTCCCAAGGTACCGATATCAAATTGTTAAAAAAAGTTATCATGTTAAGGCAATCAGCTGATCCATTATGTTGTATGGAGAGGTGAGATTTTTTTAATATTTCACACAAGTTCCTCACATCCTTAATTTTCCCTAACTAATTTAAAGTTAGTCCAGCGTATTATAAAATCTGGGCACAGTGCTAGAAGGAAGAGACTTAATCCATAATAACCAATCGACCGCGTTCTCAGAACGCAAGTCGCTTGGTTCACATCATTCATAAACACTATGTAAAGAATTCCTATCGTTATAACATGTTACGTGATGCATTCTCAAGCTCTCAGCGCTAAAGAGAAACAAAAAAGAAAATGCCTTGCAATACCATCGTTGGTTCGTAGACCTTCCCTTGAGTTTATTGTAATGTTTTTTCTTATCAGCCAAACAGAGTGATAAATGGTGAACGATTTTAGAAGGTGGTTTCTTTGTACGCCGCTGTTTCCTACTTTAGTTTTTACGAAATTTAGATTTACTTTTTAACCGAATTTAAAAAAAGGAGGAGGTTCTCAATTTGACTGTATTTTTTTATTATGTATTTTTTTTTTGTCAGAAGTGGAATCGAATGATTCGCTAACTGGGTGAGCGTATGTATTTTATGTATTTTTTTTTCTATCTTTGTTACCGGATAACTCCGCCAATTGTCGGCCCGTTTTCAAATTCTTTTTTGTTCTAAATAGTATACTCCTGAGGTGTACTCGTGTAAGTTTTATCGAAATTGATTCTGCACTTTCTAAAAAAAAATCAACAAAAACAAAAAGCATGAACATATTTTATTTAGATGACGTTTTGGTTTGTGGTTATCTGTAGGCATTGTTGGGATTGATGTCTGCAGGCCTTTGAGTATGTAGTATTTGTTTATATGGAGGCGCAATATTTGACATATACATACTTATGAAGCGTGGCCAGCCGCCATTTTTGTTAAGTTTGTTTACATTTCACTCGTGAGTACTTCAGCTGTCAAGTGAATAGCAACATTAGTGAAAAATTGTGTTTTTTGTTGAGGAGAAGTTGTTTTGTGGTTTTGTATAGTGTCAGAACATTGGATGAGAAGGTAGCAAAATGGCTTCGTGCTCTGTAAAACAGTGCATCTACAGGGCTAACAAAAATAGCAAGCAAACGACTGTGCATCAGTAAGTAACCTTTTTTTGTTGAAATTCGCCTATTAAACCCAAAAATACTTCTAAAACCTTTATTACTAAGATTATATTTTATAGTTTTCACGTTTTTTACACCCTAAATTACCTTTCTGGCTAACTTTACATAATTTTTTTCCATAACAAAAATTTCTATACAAATGACATTAGTGATGTAATAATAATGGCTATCGAATTTATATCGATGATTCTGTATTAGTTACAGAGCATATTTGTACGAGTGATCAGTCACAATATTTTTTTATATTAAAATAGCGGTGGGACACATTAAGCTAAATAAGATAAGAAGCTGTTTTTAACTATCTATACTATCACTTTCTGTATTCAAGGTGTAAAGGGACAGTTTTGCTAAAAACTGAAATGGCGAAATCAAATCATAGCTAAGATTTTATAGTTACCTACGTTTAGAAAATATATTAATTTAATTAATGTTATTCTGTATGATTATTTTGGGAACCGATCAATTTTCCGAAGAATTTATGTCCGAATTTTATTTGACTGAAAACGGTTAACCTACGTCTTTTTTGCTATATGCGTCATATGCCATATTTTTTGATAATCGAAATGCCGTTAGACAACAGTATCATTTTACCGAATTATGTTTAATCAATTTTTAAAATATCTTTTTACTGTTGGTCGAAGTTTCTTTTGAGCACTCACCTATTGATCGAATTCTCTTTTGAACTATTTACTGTTGGCCGAGGTCTCTTTTTAACTATTTAGTTTCGACCGAATTCTTTTTAACTTTTTTCATTTGCCCCCCTTTGACTTCATCGAAACAAAATTTTACGGAATATTATTTGATCACAACTAGGTTGGTTGGCTAGGGGGGCGAAGCCCCCCGCAAGCAAAATAAAACCAACAGAACTCAAACCAACGGTATAGGTTAGGTTAGGTTAGGTTATGATTCTGCATGCCTGCTTGCTTGCATGCTATATGTTTGCATGCATGCTTGCTTGCATGCTGCATGCTTGCTTGCTTGCATGCTTCATGCTTGCTTACTTGCATGCTGCATGCTTGTTTGCATGTTGCATGCTTGCTTGCGTAGGAATCGCGAAGGGGGTGCGGGGGCGAAGCCCCCGAGGGGGGGCTCGGGGGGCGAAGCCCCCCGCAAGCTAAACAAAACCAACAGAACTCAAACCAACGGTATAGGTTAGGTTAGGTTAGGTTATGATTCTGCATGCCTGCTTGCTTGCATGCTATATGTTTGCATGCATGCTTGCTTGCATGCTGCATGCTTGCTTGCATGCTGCATGCTTGCTTGCATGCTGCATGCTTGCTTGCTTGCATGCTTCATGCTTGCTTGCATGCTGCATGCTTGTTTGCATGTTGTTGGCTTGCATGCTGCATGCTTGTTTGCATGTTGCATGCTTGCTTGCGTAGGAATCGCGAAGGGGGTACGGGGCGAAGCCCCAGAGGGTGGGCTCACGAGGCGAAGCCCCCCGCAAGCAAAACAAAGTCTTGGACTCGGCGATATAAAATTTGACCCAGATGAAAGTGGTACCCATGCAGTATTACGTCATCGAAATTTACGCGCAAACTGTTTATGGCATATTAAACAGGCATAAGGCATATTAAGGCATAAGGCAATATTGCGTTTTCAATGCGTTCAGTAAAATGAAAATGTGTCAAATAATACAGTGGTATAATGAATGTTTGGAAAAAAAAATAAGGCAAATAAAACAGTGGTGTAATGAACATATGTGAAAAAATTCTATGGCAAATAAAACGGTGGTGTAATGAAATGGTGGCCTAACATTACTACGCTAAAAGTTTTTCGGCCAAATAAAATGATGGAGTAACGAAAAAAATCGAATTAATAATAGGTCAACTGATACAGTGGCAAACGTTACGTCGGCGAATTAAAAAAAAACAAAACAAAAAAAGTCGCAACGTTTTCGGACAATTAATAATCGGTCAACATTTTTTCGAACATAAGATAGGTAACCGATTATTTTACCTTAGAAATTTGTTTTTCTTTTAAACTACATTACCAAGTGAGAGGATTATTAGTATTAGTACGTTTTTGGTTTGATTATGTTTTCAGGTTCCCAAAAAATAAGCGTTGCGACGTAAGTGGTTTGACATTATTGGGAAAGATAATTTGAAACCTCATAAAGTACTCCACCTATGCTCTTTACATTTTGAGGAATCAGCATTTATTAAAACCTTGCAAATTGTAAGTATTTCTGTGTCTTCTGTTTCTTTTTAGGTAAGGAATCCATGAAATTCTTGGAAAAAAATCTCATACTGAGGCAATTTCTAGTTGCATGGAAAAGCTAAATATATTTTTTTTACGTAGCATTTGCCCTTAGAGAAGTCTACAGTGGCATTTACTCGTTGAAACTTCGTACGCACTCCTTATACAGATGCACAGATCGATCGAACCCAGTCCGAAACCCTGTACCTTGATTCATACACAAGTAGAAAAGACAACTCTACAAAACCAGGGATACGGATCGGGCACCGGGTCACGCATCCTCACCATACACGAGGCTCAAGGGTTGACGTACGAAAAGGTGGTGATCGTGCGTACTACAACGACCAGGCAGGAGCTACACGACAGTATCCCACATGCTGTAGTTGCCATATCGCGTCATACCGCCAGTTGCAAATATTATGCGGATGATGGTAACAATGCGATAGGCATTTAGGCAGATTCATCAAAGAAGCAGAGACGGCAGGCAGGGGAAAAGTGGTCAATTCAGCCATAGGTCTGGTAAGAAAGGCGCGGATACATGTAATTATGTTATAGAAGTTTCAGCACAGATACGTAAAGCACTCGTATCAAACGATAGAGTTTTTATAAATTGGTCCTCGTGTCCTGTCAAAGACTTTACTATAGTGACTCGGTGCTTCAAATGTCAGCAATATGGACATGCGGCAAAGTCGTGCCGTCAGGAAACAAACACTTGCGGACATTGCGGAGATACAGGTCATGCGTTTAAAGAGTGCCCAAAGAAAGACCAACCAGGAAAATGTGCTACCTGCTTGCACTACAAAAAGCCTAGTAACCACAGAACAGGCGAAAGCGACTGTCCAGCAAAGAAAATGGCCGAAAAATGGTATATAAATAGTATAGACTATGAAGGCGCCTAAATGTTTTTGTTTTATCTTATAACAGTTAAAGTCTAGATGCGGCTTAATATTGTTTAGTTATATGCACTTATAAAATCCTTTTTAACACACTAGTTAAAATACATATTTGTTCTACTTTTACCTAGTTACTCAATACTACTTATTTGTCAAATATATCTATTGTTTACTAAGCACGTCTGCAATATGCAAGTCACCAAAATTGTTAACTAGGCCAGTGTTGCAAAAATCGTTGTGTAATTTTTGTTATTTATTGTTGTGTTAAGTCGGTTTAATTATTTAAGCAATTTTCCGGTTAGTATGAATTAGATTATTGTTATTGTATTTTATTGAAATTTGTAATGTTTTGTATATTTAAATTCTAAATTTACATCTAACATATAATTTAGGTAATTTATTTAACTTATCAGTAGGAAACTTTTTTGCATGAGATAGTTTATTTTCATAATTGTTTGAGGTCTATAACGCCTGAGATACAGGTAATATTAATTAACCTAGTTCAGGCACATAGTGTTAAGTTTTTTCCTTTTATTTTTTACACCTAGCCCTTAGTTTTTTGCTGTGAAATTCTTTGTTGAATGAATAAATTTTATTATTATTATTATTATTATTATTAATTGCAACCTCAAAATGGCGATCAAAAGTCGAGACACAGCCATCATAGATGCCTTGAGGTCTGAATGCAACAGCGAAGAACCGTCACTCGTTTAAATATATATTATATACATTATGTATTCATATATTTATTATACTTATTTATAAATTGTAAACCTCTATGGAAAGTATTGTATTATAGTTAAAAATCAAGTATTAACAAGAAAACTTAATCTAGACAAAGGCACGGACATAAAGTCTGTGGATGCTAATAATAACACAACTAATATATACATATATATATTTTGTATTTCCACCCGTTCCTTGGGAAAAGTTGTTCAGTTTAGAAGGCGGATTCACATCCTTAAGTCACAGAATAAATAATAGCTTAAGTTTTGCTTACTAATTTTATAAGTCACCAAAAAATACTTGCTGCCTGCAATGCTAGCTTAAATTGACACTAACACACTCTTTAACCTCCTTACTCTGTCTGTTTTTTCGAGGAGATTGATAACCTCGACGATCACATGTTGGTTTATTCGCAAGCTTTTAATAATATTGGCAACAGATTCCACTTTTATAACTAGATTTTTTCAATAGCGTGCATGAGTGTCATTTTTGTATTAAGCATTTCTTCGGGTGCTATTGAACGACACGAAATATCAGGTTCGCAAAAGTTCATATCCGAGATCTTGAATTTTAGGTTGGGTGAAACGTCACGCTCCGCGTCGCTCTACGTAGAGCTTGGCCTTCGGCCTCACCATATACGCAGTTTTCCTCGGCCTGCTGCCTCGCCTCGCTCTTAGAGTGAACCTTTTATGGCGGTCATCATGGAATTGAGAGGGTGGTCGCTCTGGGCTTAGCCCTGCGCGAGCTCGGTCTTTGGTCTCGTGTCACGATTTTGTATGGCGGCTTTTATTTTAAACAAAATATCTTTTGTATGATCATTGTACAATTAAACACATACATATGTCACCGTAAAATTGTCAAAGCTTTAGTAAAATTATAAACTCTGGGTACTTTGTGAACTGGTCTTTTTTTTCACATTGACAAATTGTAAATAAATGCTGTGATTTTGTTTATTTTTCAATTATCATAAAGTAACCGTACTCTGTACCACCTATCGATACTTTGAACAAGTATCGATATTTTGATACCCTAGCATGTGCTTACTACAGGCACGCATATTTTTGTGAAATTTCCTGTCCTTTTACTCTTTAGTCATTGCTGCAGGCCGAGTACGATAGTGACAGCGCCGCGACAACACCGCGGTCCTATGTCAAAATGTCGACATTGACAACGCCATAGGACGAGCAAGCCTTTGCGCGGGACCCTCGCGCAATCAAAGTGAAGTTTCAGTGCTAGAGCTGCAGTTGATTTATACGTTTTTAACGTGGACAATGAATTACTCTACTGCCTATTGTCCATAAGGCACAGTAGGTTATTTACGAGAATGTGAGCAGTATTATGGTGTAACAAGTATATCAATCAGTCTGTAAAATAAATCTATTACTGTTTAAAAACAGACTTGCCTTAGTAAAATATATGGCTGTAGAGGCTTTTGAACAAATAGAATCTAATGTTCTTGTAATATGGTTTAGTATACATATTATAGCTATGCCTATTTAGGTTTATTAAGATAACATGTTTATTATAATACATAAAAATAACAAAGAAATCACTGAGTTGAACCTTGAAAATAATAACTTTCTATAATTATGTCCACATCGTGACGTTCATTTAGCATTACAAGTGCATAATTACTTTTTTAATGTTGTCGGCTAGTACAACAGATTAAAATAAAGACCCGAGCGACCTAGAAAATACGGAGAGATGATGAGTTTTCTTAGAAATAACGCCTAGCTAGATCGATTTTTCGCCCCTGGTTTCGAGAACGCGTTTACAAAATTCATATATTTGCTCGTATTTTTATAATGTATGTAGGATAACACTTGGTAGGCTTAAGGTAAGGGCCTTTGCAAATTAATCTAAGTTTGGTGGACATAAACTTAGATTAATTTGCAATAAAAACAATAGACATCTCTTTCTAAATACTCTTGATTGTTTATAAAAAAACAAACATAAATAAAATCGACAACGGGCTATCTAGGACTGCTATTAATATGTAAATTGTATTTATTGTGACAGTGAATGATGTGATCACGCATATCTCTTTTGATGAATGGGTCCCGCCTCCACCATATACATTATACGACGACCCAATGACCTGAAAATACTTTTCTGATCCTAATCACTTCTCATTCGGTATGTAAATGCTCAGGCAAAGGAATAACGGAATCCTTGCTGAGTTAGTTTATTTTGTTTTGATATTCATCGAAAACTTAAGTCAGTTTTAGAGCGTTTCCGTGCTTCGAAAGTCAGAGGGCTTTGGCGGCTTGAAGTCTCTAACACCAGGCTTAGAAAAGTAAGGAAAGCAAGGTGAACTGATGTTTGTTTTAAATATGAGTCCTTGTCATCGCCTAGGGTGACTAAAATCTTTTCTTCTTTATGTCTAATCTCTGTCCGCGGAGTTAGATTAAAAAAAAGTTTAAACAGGCTGGTAAAACTTTTACCTAAGCACTCCACTGCAAAGCTCGGACACCCATATCTAGGCTAGCGTATTTATGCAATTGAGCAAACAGTTTCAGTGTGACGTCACGGATGACCCGCTTGTGACGTCAGCAACAGCGCGTGGGCCAAGGGCGTCGCCGTGCCGACACCGCCCCTAACACTACTCGCAGTAATCGATATCCACTACTCTGTGCGAGGATGTGTTGTAAACTTTTAAAAGTTAAAAAAAATAAAGTCTTAAAGGCCTGTTGCATGCAGACTAGAAAATTCGTAGCTGCGTCTTAGAAACTCATAAGCCAAGGCTCGAACCATGGAGATGACCTATATAAAAACTAGCTTTCCGCCTGTAGCTCCGCTCGCGTGGACTACACGTTATATCGTGTCCAGCTGTGGGAAAAAATGTAGCCTATGTCCTTTCCTAAGGCCTTATCTATCTCTGTACCAAATTGCATCAAATCGGATTAGTCGTTTAGGCGTGAAAGCTTAACAGACAGACAGATAGTCAGACAGATAGAGTTACTTTCGCATTTATAATATTAGTAAAGATTGTCTTCGTCAATTTTTTTATAGATTTCGCGACGAAAACGGTAGAACTAACACGTATTATATTAAAGTGTAAGAAGGTTCTAGTTTCTTTCGGTTCTAAATAATAATAATAAATAAATTTTTATTTTCACCAAAAAACCAGTTTACATTATTGATACGGGGGCTGGTGTCTCCTTTTAAGTTTTTTTAAAACTTGTGTTAGGATTAAATGACTATGTAACTTCTCTGTTAAGATATTCATCGCAGTTAATACGTGCCATGTGTCAGTTAGGTAATAGTAAATACCAACCATAAGATAACAAACAACATCTTTAGTAACGGTAAACAGGTAAATGTTAAGAATATTAACTAGGCTGGGGAAATACTCGTACACACGGCAGCACATCAGGCTATACATGTTGACATTGACGTCGCCCTTATCTCGCTCGTAATAGCACCTGCTTTCGTAGTGCAAATGGATAACCTGACGTGCTGCTGTCTGTTACGCTTTTATGCCTAAACTACTGAACCGATTTTGATGAAATTTGGTACAGCGATAGATTAGACCTTGGGAAAGGACATAGGCTACATTTCATCCCACAGCTGGGGACGATATACCCTGTAATCCACGCGGGTGGTAAGCTAGTACAGTATTGTTATTGATCGTACAGTTCTGGAGAGAGCATCCACCGTCATTAGATTCGTCGTTTTTTTTTTATCTGTTTTTTTTAACCCCCGGTAATTAAAAGAAGTGTTATAAGTTTTGATGTGTGTACCTGTGTGTCGCTCCTAAAGGAATGGACCGATTTCGATGCGAGTTTTTCAAATTTGAAATCTGACGTATGACCCTTAAAATTTTGATCAAATATAGCTACTAAACATCTCGATATAGCAAATCTTTATATATATATATATATATATATTCTTTATTGCACAAACACAGTAGAAAAAATTTCACATAAAAAATAGTGTACAAAGGCGAGCTTATCTCTAGAAGAGATCTCTTCCAGCCAACCTAATTGGTGAGAAATAGTGTACGAGACGGGAAGAGAGAATTGCGCACAACGTAAGAAAATACCAAATAAGAGAAGGGCTTATATTATTAATACTTATATATAATGAAATTAAAATAGTATATATACTAACATATATAATACATATAAACGAATATAATAAATCATACATACATAATACAAAATTTGCTCATTACAGTTGGGACAGGTAGTATTCTTTGACTCTATTTTTGAAGGAATGTATAGATGGACTCTCTTGTATAGCTCTCTTATATAGGTGATATGCCGTAATTGAGTGATAGTTTAAATTCATCCGCTATTTTAGGTCGCATGTTATATTATAAAATGTTATTTTATGAAAAGTTCAGTATTTGCAAAATTTTTAGGCATTTACTGTTGCGGGCAATTTAATTTACTCTGACTTCGCAATTTTTCTGTAAAATAAAAATCAAAATCACCGATTAACCAAGTTTTTCCCTACGTCAGATACAAACGTTAAACTTATAACACCCTTCTTTCGTTGTCGGGGTTTAAACAGCTCTGGAAATCATGAATTTTACTGTAATAAATGACGAGCGTTGATCAAGTCATTTTTCCATTTTATGTTCCGTTGGTAATTTATTTGTGGTACCGTTAGAAATCCTTAAAGCGTACTTGCGGAACCAGTGTGCCCAGTCAATTAAATTTCAGCCAGTGTTTTTGGTGCACTCTGTTTCGTGACATTTGGCCGTTAATTAACTTTCACGGGCTTACTCGTTATTTTTGTGGACTAAATCTAGATAGATCGGTAAAGCTCTCATCGTGACAGCTCATTACTTTCTGCATGGACTATGTTCATAGTAAACGTTATTATTTTCTAAGAATAGGCAAATATCAAAATGATTCTGAGGTTCTCCATTCATCCTCACGCTTATAATCCCTGATGGGTTAGGCAGAACATCATTCAAGGTTTACATGAAAACACGTTGACGTACATTTCGAGGGTTATTAGATGTGATATGAGTATAGTCGTGATAGGTTGTCAACTTTTAGCATACGATGCAGCTAAACATACCCTTACAACCCAATGATTGGCTTCCACAAGTATGCTTGAAAAGAGTTGACATTTTAAGTTGTTCTATCACTCCCATGACTAATGTTGAAGACTGGGATTTGTTTTTTTTGGGATTTTGAAGACTGCGAAAGATTTTTAATGTTAGATTGTATTTCTGCAAAATCTGCTTTTTAATCACTAGTCGAGAGTGCATCCCTGGCAAGAGTCCAGTTTGCGGTGAAAGTACTCCTAGCTTTATTGCGAAACTTGCATCACAGCGCTGAATTCTAACTTGTGGTAAATAAACTTCTTCAGAGGAAGTTACAAACAAGAATTATTTATTTCCCACAGCATTTTTTTCACAGCTCTATCGAGAGAACGTTATGAATATAAATATATGAGGCTTAATAAATTCTCCAGAGGTAAGCCCAAACAGATCCTACCGAAATGTACGATTTATGTTGTCTAGACAAATCTTGTTCCTTATTTATGATAAAGATCTAAATCTTCGTCTCGCAAATGGTTCCATTCTGTAGTTTATCGTAGGATCTTGGCTCTGAGTACTTTCGCAGGCAATGAATATATCACTTGAGCATTACATTTAGAGTATAGTATAGTATAGACCATTGGAACAGCTCAAACAGCAATGTTTGACAAGCCTCAAACTCTTATCTAAAGTAATTGGATACACCGCTTAATAAACGTAGGCGCTCAAAACTTTCATTGTTACAAAGTAAAACCAAGTTTCCCTTTTATCTTTTTGATTAAGTATTCCATTACACTGTTCCTGTCAGTCTGGAGTCTACAAAGGAATTGGGGCGGTTATTAAAGTTGTTGAAGGTTTTTTGATGTAAGCTTCGGAAATGATTTAATAATCGGAAGGAAGTAGGCGATTCGATCTATGTATAAATTGGTCAAGTTAAGAAACTTGACATTTTACCTTATACAAGGTGTTTAAAAAAACCCAAAAAAAAGAAATTCCAAAATTTAATTTAAAAGTGAAATAACTCTAGTAATCAGTTGGACGGTTTGACATCTATCAAAATGAAAGTTTCGTATAATTAATATGACATACTTGTCATACTTATAATCGGGCTGCGCAATAAGCTAAATTTTAATAAATTTTGAATTACCTTTTTTTTGGGTTTTTTTGACACACGTATACTTTTTGACGGACACTTTTTCCGATCGTAGTTGTATGAATACGGTTATCTCCGATGTAGACTCCTTTATGGAAAAGATGCGATACTAGTGTTAGTTCCGGCACTTATAACTAAGAAAAAGATACTTTGTTAAATAGTACCTACATCAGGGGTCTGTTGAGGAGAGGAGCAAGGGGAGAGTAGGGTGGCTAGACGGTTCACGGACCCTGACTACACGAGTCTTTATTATATCTTGTCTAGACTATACATATCGTTTGGACGGACGATTCACATTTTGATTCTATCGACTGTGTCAAATCCATAATCTTTCAGATTATTTTGTCACGCCATAACACCTCGGATTAGTAAAGTTATAGCTATGTTATACGATGACTGTTGATGAGTCTGAGTGATATAAAGCTGAATTTAATTGAGATAGACATGTCTGGCATCAAGAGAGAGAAGCCCAAGCCCATTTAATGTTTTTTAGATGTTTTGGCCTTGTTACAAAATTTTGGGCCAGGTCTTGTTTGGAATCCCATTCCATTATAAGGTTACGTTTACGTATTTTAGGGATGTTCTCGCAAGCATAGTCGAAACAAAAGGTTCTTTTGTATCATAGGCAAGGAAGGATTTTACAATATTCCCACGGGAACTAAGACCCCGTCATCCTCTAGTATTAAAGCAAATAAAGGTTACTCCATGCGCGTACCTAAATGAAAAACTAATTCGATACATCTATTTAGGTCCTATCTTTTTCCGCAGTATGCCGTATTTGACAAACATCTAAGTGCTAAATGCGTAAAATAATATGTTTTTGGTCGCATATTAAATTTCGTAAACAACTTATTTACGTCTCGAATTTGACTATCGCGCATTCCTACGTTATAATTTATCACTACATGAAATGTTTCGAAGAGAGGCCCGAGCCCCTTGATGGGGATGTATTAGACGGAGATCCGAGGGCCGCCAGACCTTATTTATTTTCTCATAAACCAAATGTGTGGGAAATAGTAGTGCTAGTGCGTACTAGTAATGTATGAATACCAGCTAACCTGGGCCGGCGGCCAATTTTCAGCTATCAGGTTCTGAAGGTACTTCCAAAACTTACTCACTTGTCTTGAAATCTGGGTGCTATTATTTTCTTATTATTTTCTGTTAAATTATTATTTAACTTATTATTTTTTGTTACTTTAAAATCTCACCGCCAGAAACCGTGAAATTATGAACGAACCTATGTTGAACTAATGAAAGAACGAGCGGGTTCACAATATGAATGGCGACCTATAATATGAACTTATATGTATTATAATTTGTAATATTACTCATTATCATCACTGCTAAGCGTAATCCCTCTTCTTGTCGCAATTTGATAAATCAGAAAATATGTTTACTCAAACGAATGTTGTGCGTTTTTTTTTTACCAGCCCATATACGTCCCCTCCCCACCGAGGGGCACGGGCCTCCCTTCAAAACACGAAGGGCCAATGCGGGTTGGTGGACCATGTTGTGCTTCAAAATGACAATTTATTATTCGTGTGTTCTTCTACAAAGCGATATTAAATTAGTGCATTCTTGACACATCTCTTTTGGGGTCTGTCCCGTCAGTGTTCTCTAAATTCAATACATTTTAGTTGAACTTACAAAGCACTAAGTTAAAAGCGCATTAGTGTATTCAATTTTACTCCACCGTATAGATGTTCTGTACAACTCCAATGTCATTATTATTAGTACAGATCAATGCATGTCCATTACGTGGCATGACAATCAAAATCTCTCTACAAAATATAAATGTACTGTACTGGTAGAGATGTGGGATAAAAATCAAAACGAAATACGGGGCGAGCACTTCAATTTCGATGGTTGCATACCTTCAACTTTGTTTTTTAGATTCTTAGAAAAGAGTTGTCTGCATATAAAAATCCTGGATTCATGTATTTTATGCTTTGTTTCTTTAATATTTCCATAAAAGCATGAAAAAAAAATGTATTCTAAACAAGTACATCAGGGAGATTACCTTAAGATTTGTTTAACATCTGTAAGTTTTTTTTAAAGCTAAACAAAAAACAACATATATGCTTCGGCTAAGCGAATTATATTTTTACTTGTTAAGCCATCCCACCGAACTTCACCGAAGCCAGAGAGGCAGATTCATCGCTGTCGTCGCCATGGATGTCAATTCTAATGGAAACCGACAAAAACGTTAATTTTCTTGAATTTCGATAACTTTTTGACTTGTCAACCCATCCCGCAACTTCTAATATACTGAAGTGATCTTAATTATCCGGGATACGTTTGTCTCACAGAACACAGGGTTTGTTTTTGCTTGTGAAAATCGAGACATATACTACCGGCCGCAATTGGAAAACGTTCAATTTTTAAGATTAGTTGAAGCACTCTTATATAACAAAAGAGTTGCATAATGTTGTGTATTGTGGCAGTGTTACAAAATGACATTATAATGGCCTTTATCGTTATTGAGTTAAGAGCCTTTGTAATTGAATTCTCAAATCATATAGTGCTGAGTTATATAAATATGTATAATAGAGGCATTGTGCGGACATTATTAAATGAAGTAACTGTTAATGGAATAATGTTCAAATATTATATTAAATTACTAGCTATTATTGAAGAACCCTTTCACACTAATTGGTTGAACTAACTTTGGAAAGGTCGAAAGTTTTTTCCTATGTTTGACCTTTGTTTCTCAGAAAAAGCTGCTGGTTTTTGGGATAACCTTTCATAAGAGATTGTTTGCGTCATTTTATTGATTGATAGCAAAGGGACGCATGATAATTTGTACTTGCATAATTGCATATTGCATACATATGTTCTTTTTTATTTCTATAAAAGCTGCCATAACTACATCCCGATTTAGTGCTAGGTGGCTGCAGTAAATAGCTCGTATTATAGCTCTCTCTTATGCGTTGATAAATCACACAAGTCTAACCATTCAAACCGCAACTTTCACGATGCAAAGGAAGTTTCCAATTTGGTGATCACTCGTCCATGTGCCTGCTAAATGTATGGCAGATTCTATTGTTTAGTTCTAGAAATAATAGCAATGTGGGAGTCTTTTTCCTGTGATATTCTATTTAGTTTGAATGTTATATTATGATTCAAAAGGTTACAGCTTTGTAGTAGCAAGAGTGTTTGAGTTACACCGCGGAAAGACGGACGAACGAAGGGACAGACTATGATATCCAGTTGTTTTTGCTATACATGAATGAAATTTCTGTCACTATGCGCTTTTAGTATTTTGCTCTTTTGGTTTTGGTTTTCTGTGTCTAAACGGCTATAAGATATTGGTGATCTGCCCTGTAAGTTTAAATTAAATTTACTTAGCTAAAAAACTTCCAACAAACGTGCGGCGTTGTCTCATGTAAATACGTACGAATACATTTATACAGGTGGGGTCCTAATCAAATTCCTGCTCGTATTTCTGCGACCGCTTTTCTGCTTGCGCAGACGTCAATAGTTTCAATAAATAAATAAAACATTTTATGAAATATTCATAAATCCACGAAACGCATAGATCAAAATCAAGCTGTGCGACTTTGAAAGTAGCAGCCTTGAATGGCAGGAAGAAACGCAATAATTTCAGTTATTTTATTTATTCTTTGTTGTCTGTGTGTATTGTTTTATTATTTTATAGGCTTATATGTATATTATATTATCCGTCTTTTAGATAGACTGTTAGCAACGGGCTTACAGTATATCTTTTAGATAGCCTAGTTAAGCCTATCTTTTAATACCGAGTAGCCATTATTATTCTTACTAATATTGTATGTAAATGTGATGAAGCAAGAAGAAACATCTTTTGTAGAGAATGTTTCTGTCAATACGAGTATATATATATGTAAAAGTTTGTTTGTCTCTTTTTAAACGTCGAAGAAAAGAGCAACAAATCGACGAGATTTTTAGATTGGCTTCTTTTACACGTGAACGAAGTTGCAGGCGAAAAGATAGGAGTATCTGATATCTAATATTATTTGAACGGCTATCGGCTAGTACAATAAGTAGACACTTTAAAGGAAAATCGACCTATAATTTTAAAAAGAATCCTTGTGTAGTTGTATTCTTTGCCTAAAGTAACCCTGACAAATGACAAACGTATTATGGGAAATAGGATAAACCGCCAAAGTATTCTTGATGGCAAAATAATGTTGATATGACAACCGAATACACGGATCCAAATTACCTATACCCATTTATTATGCAATACATGTTATTCTTTTCTGTATTCTGAGGCATGCATGTAAACATTAAGTACTGCTCGAAAAACAGGGAAAATAAGTCAAGTCTTTTCTATGTAGTGTTGATGGATACTTGTGTGTACAAGTATGTATACGCATGCGGTCATTTTAAAAGGACCGTTAGATGATGCATTTGACCTCCTTCCGAGTCAATTTAATACTCCAAATTAGACTCCGATTCGATACTGTTATTTTCCTTCACTAAAAAAACACTTGGTGTTCTTGGTATCACGTTTCATTGCTTTTTATTACATTACATGTTAATTTTTATTTTAGTTAATGTGCTGTAAGATATTGGTTGGCCTATCTATGTTTATCAAGCTAAATTACGAGATGTGGAACGAAGTAGATGTATTAAAAAAAATGTGTAAATGGGTTCTTCAGGGAAAGTTTTTTTTGGTGAGCTAATTCATATTTTAAGTATTCAAGTATGGGGTGACTTTACGTGTAAATTAGCTAGCGAAAATTTAAGGGGTTTTTCTCCCCGTGAAACTGGACAATTTTCTTAAAGGAACCTATATGTAATACTTAAAAAAAAATTGGACTTGCCATACAAAGGAAGTCACAATCAGCTGACTTCCTTTGTATGGCAAGTCCAATTTGTATGGAGAGGCGAAAATTATTTTTCACATTGTTTTTGGTGGGCTAATTTAAGTATGTCAAATATAACCAGATGATTCTGTTAGTAAGCAAAATCAAAGCCATTACACCAGCCAATTGTATACGTGTATTGTATAGCAAAGTACAATCGCACGTGCCCGAAGGCCTATCCCACAAGATCGAGACAAAAGCCTACTGTCCACAGAGCGACGCGTCTTCTCACGTAAACAATTGTGTTCGTACAAACATGGAAGTTAACCAAAACATGGAAGTGCTTTGAAGGGATTTTAGTCAGTATTTAGAATAACTTGAAAGTTATAAGTATAAGGCTATTCAATTTACTTTTAAGATTTTTGAGTATCCGATATTTCGGTGCTGTTGCAAACAATATTATCACGCAGGAACTACGGGAAGGATGAAACCGTTATAACTCGTGGTAAGAATACGTTAGACTAGAGAAGAAACGTATACACAATTAAGATAATGAAACGAACACAAAATTAGTTTTTTTTAATACTGATGGCCAATCATCTGTGGTTTCTGTCTACCCCAATGCATGATAGCTGATCTAAGCCTGTATATGTTATAGTTGTGTCCTTAACAATAAGCTTAAATTCACTATTCTAAAAAAATCACATTTGGGATGACAAAAAAATATTTTCTCTAAAATATTTTCTCTAAAATATTTTCATTTCCTTCGTCTTCACAATACGTTGACAATGGCAGCGTCTGTGGAAAAAGGCACAATGTCCATTCGTAGAGCCCAATAGGCTAATTTGAAGGGTACACGCGACCAATAGGGATGTTGACAGAGTTTGATTTTGTGAATTATTGTATGTGAAACAAAAAATAATGCTAGAAATATATTAATATCCGAAAACAGCATTAAAATTAGTTTATAAATGAAAAAGTTATTAGCATTTATATTAACGTAAGGACTAGCCATCTCGTTTTGTGGGGAGAGCTAGCTATCTCGTTTTAACCTACGCAAACAAATGGCGGTGACGTCACGTGTCTGTAAGTGCATCTCTTTTTCGTTGTTTGACAGTTTCCCCCTCTATTGAAATTTAATAGCTTGTAACTTTTTTATTTCTCAATAGTTTTCAAAAATTATTTCGGTTTTGGGTTTTGGATTCAGTTCCTTTTTAAGATAAACAATAAAAAAAATTAGTCAACATCCCTATTCCACTCCGTCTTTTGGGTGTCAAGGACTTGTAATGTATTCAAACTGCCTATCTTATGTGCCTGGGTAGAAATGTTAGCAATAACTTAGCTGGATTTTTGTCGACTGGCTTTTCGTGCACAATTTTTCCGGTATGTTTTTTGGGCTGTTACATGCTACGTAGATGTACTCTACGCAACTACCTACAATAAGAACGGTTTTACAATAGAACTGGGGAAATCGGATGCGCTGGCGTCCGTCGGTAATGAAAAAATTCACAGATTTCGTGCCTCACACGACTATCGAGCATACTGGAAATGAATCTACGGAATTCGAAAAAATGTCGTTGTGATTTTTTGACTTTTTTCGAAAAGGTTAGGCTACAGGGCAAACCCTTAACCCGATCGTCTTTGTTTTAGGCTCAAATTGTAGCTGACTAAATTGTCCAATGGAGTTTTTCTCAAATTTTTCATATCATTCTTAGTTTCCAAAGTCCTAGCTGTTGTCGATTGACTACAGTCGTTAAAACCAAGTCAGAGGCCATTGTGCGGTTTGAAAACTCTGACACCAGGGTTAGCCAAGTTCGCCACACACTTGACTATACCACAGAATAAATAATAGTACTAACACGATAAGAAGAAGAATGATGTTTTAATTTGTTTTATTTAACAGTGGACTTTCGGTAATAGTCGGCATTAGTTACTCTATAATATTAGCCTGTCCGAGTACAAAAAAACACTGCTACTATTAATTGACTATTGTAGTTATCGATAACGCGAGTTAAATGAGTTAGCCGATGTTATCTCTTGTTAACCATAATTGACGGATGAAAACAAACATTAATTAGTTATCTATCAACACTTAGTCATAGGTTCAAATCCTTGTGAGAAAAATTTTGAATAGTAAGGTACTTTTTCTGTATCATATCATTCTGTCACTTTCCGTCTAGTTAACGTAAAGAAGGTCGGCATTACATTTAAAGAAGCTTTAACTTTAATGAATGTTTCTGTAGCTGAGCGTTACTCACAGTTTGTTAGAAATAATATGAAGTTTCTGATATTTTTAAACGGTTTTATTTAGCTCACCCCGTTTGTTTGTTTTGTCACGCAAAATAGGCGCATGTTGACGTCGAGTTGCGGAAACCAGCCCGTCTTACAATTACAATTACCCCGTTTGTTTTATTTATTATTCTTGGGTCAAATTTAGTAATTCAAATTTCACCCTCTTCCTGTCAACCGATTAATCTGAAATTTTGTATACACTTTGGATTTTGGTGACAATACAATTATCTTTATTCATTATCATTATAAATTCAAGATGGCCGCCGCTACAAAATGGCGGATAATTTATGTTTTATTAATCCCATCAATATGGGTATCAAATGAAAGGGCTCAACAAGCAGAATACAATATACTATAAAAAATTGAAATCCAAGATGGCGGCCGCTACAAAATGGCGGATAACGTAGGTTTTATCAATCCCATCAATATGGGTAGGTATCAAATGAAAGGGCTCAACAAGCAGAATACAATATACTACAAAAAATTGAAATACAAGATGGCCGCCGCTACCAAATGTATGTTTTTAATAAAAACTAAAAACTAGAAAATAAAAATAGGTAAAAAAACTTTTTAAGTTAAACGGTTTTATGTTAAACATACATTGCAATGTTTAAGATAAATGTACTAAAAACCAAAAAATAATAAAATAGATACAGTCGTGGGAATTATAAACATATGCATAGACTAGACTAAAATAAAACCGTGGGGCATGTCAATTGTCTACAAATTATCGACTTAATGTGCCCCACGGTTTTATTTTAGTCTAGTCTAGTCGACTTAATGTGCCCCACGGTTTTATTTTAGGTTTTATTTTAGTCTAGTTTTGTTATTTATCTTAAACATTGCAATGTATGTTTAACATAAAACCGTTTAACTTAAAAAGTTTTTTTACCTATTTTTATACTTAAAATAAATTTGAATATCACGGATGGAACAGTAATATTAAAACTGTAACGGCGTGCTACTGAATTTTGCAGAATGACTACTTATTAAAAAAAATTTTTCAGTACTCGTCAGTGTTTATAAAAAAAATATTATTACACCATTGGAATTACAAGAATTTGTACTAGTGACGTAATAGAGAAGGCATGTAGTTGTATAGTACTTTTATCTGTAGGTACATACTCACCTAACGAAGTAAGTACAAAGAAACCCTTATATCGCTCTTATCGTATTCAAACAAAGCCTTTGAAGAAAAGAGAATCAGGGAACTCCCCTTTCTTTAAAAACATCGTTTATAACCAATTGTTAAAATATGTAGTTAGAATGTAGGCCTCTGTATATGTAGTCCTTATAAATTTATCAGGTTTTTTTTAAAGAATCATTTTCAAAAATAGTGATGTCACGTTTTCATTTGATAATAAAAACCTGCTTTTATTTTGATATGACGGATATAGGACGAAAATTAAACAATTTTTTTTTCGTTAAAATTAATTTTCATTTTGGAATACATATAATAAATATTATATCCAAATAATAACCCGTTCAAATTAAAAAGCAGGATAGTGACCGAAAGACAATTAACCCTTCATGTAACCATGGCAATTACCATTTCTGCTTATTGCCGATAAAAAAAGATAGGTATTTGATTTTATTTTGTCCTCAAACAACTCGAAAATGTCTAAGTAATTAAGAACTTTCTCAAATTAATAAAATAGTATATTTCCTCCTAAGCTAGAGAGAAATTAAATTTCTTGTACAGGGAAATCCCCTGTAGATCCCGTGATTGAATTCTCAGCATGAGTCATTAAGAGGATACATTTGTTAAAAAAGAACTTGGGGATTAATATACTTTTTAAAACCGTCTTTGGAAAAATGAGGTTATCAGTTCAGTAGTTCGACCTTATTATTAAAATATAAAATAAAGTTTGTGAATTAAAAAGAAAATGGAGAGACACGAGGGACTTTTATGGGTTAAAAAGGAAAAAAAGAAGAAAAATAAATTCGTTTTAGGAAACGATAGTAAACAGAATCAAAATAGGTTATTTTTACACCGACAAATGCTCGGCTCTTAAAACTAAGAAACACAATACGGCACCTGAAAAAATGCAAAGTGTATGAATGTATCAACTTTCCTCCTAAGAATCTATAATAAGTTCATTTCAGATGGGGAAAACCCTTGCAAACCCCGTGAATGATTTCACAATGCGAGCATGTAAGGTGGTGATAAGCAAAAAATTCCGTGCTTCGGAGGGCGTCACTGTGGTAATTTTTGTTTGAAATGTTTTTGAAATTACCTAATCATAGGTTATTGACGACGAATCACTTATGGGATCTACGGCTTAAAATCCAATCACTACTAAGTACTGCTTAATGACTAATACGTTACGTTGTGCAATTTATTATAAGGTAAATCGTATGTCATTTATTGTTAGAGTAGGTCAGAATTCGGGGACGTTTCGTCATTTAAGCAGCTATGTTGTCTTAGTACGTAATGTATTAGTTTTTCAATAACACCACCCTTTGAAAGGTCATTCTCGGTAAGGTTTTTCTTTTATTTCGAGTTCCTTGCGACTAACACAAATAATACTAATACCCAGGATCGAATAGAAAACTAGTAAATATTGCTTTTAACACAAATGTTATTCTGACGACAAATCGAACCCGGGCCCATTGAATAGAAAGCAGCATTTTTACGTACCACATAACCAAATCTCTCTTCAAATATTATTTGGTAGTCGACCTAAATTATGTATTCTATGTAGGCCATAGCTAGCCTTTCAAACAGAGGTTTCAGTTATTTATCATTTAGGTATTACATGGAATGGGACGCGGTGTGTGATTCGGTTACTTGCACGACATAATATTACAGACGTGCCTTCGTGGAAGCCAAGCCGTAAAATCCAATAACTGCGAGCCAGCACTTCGCTGCCGGGTTATTCCGTAAATTTTTCCATTACATTCCTATTTTTCAATTTTATACGATAGATGTACCTACTTACTAGCTTCTTTTTTGCATTTATACCATAGATTCATCGTGGAATTCATGGAAAATAATTCTATACGAAAAATAAAAGTTAATTTAAGAGGAAATATTTAATTGTTTGTTTGCATTGAATAGGCTCCGAAACTACTGGACCGATTTCTAAAATTCTTTCACCATTAGAATGCTATATTATCCTTGAATAACATAGGCCTCATAATTTTCCCGAATTCCCTCGGGATCGAAGTCCCGGGCGGAATGCTAGTATTTTATAACTCTAAAAATCTTTACATTTAAAACCCCTTGTTATTAAAAACCCTGCTTCATCATTGATTTAAATTCTTCTTTTTTTAGAGTAATGACCAAGTCAAGAGGCCATTTGGCGGTTTGACAACTGACACCAGGTTTAGTCAAGTTCGCTACACACTTGACTATACCTACACATAAGTGTGTCGATTCACGTCGTTTATCCATTTTTTAAGCTGTAGAACGAGCTTTGGTGTGGTTTTAACTATCATTTTCGAAAATTACTTTAAGAAAGCGTATCTGTAATGTATCTTGAACATAAGCCGGCGCGCGGGTCGTTACTATTTTATTTATGCTAGAAACACCACAATCTATTATTGGTCTACACATTACGCTAAATTTCAATAATAATATACCGTATTCAATTACCCGGGGATAGCAGTACGTAATTTGATTGTCTCGAATGATAAATTCCCTTCCAGTCCATTCGGACCGACCCATTGTGGCTGCATCCCTTCTCTAATGCGGATTGCGATAATTTGTACTCGTGCGTGTTGAATTTATCATATTTGCTTTAGGACCTTGGGATTGGCGAGTAATTTAGAAAATTGGTACACAGTTGTTTCCCCTCGTCGTGTACGGATTCTTGGCTAGCACAACAGATATTATTTCATCACTAGCTTTCCACCCCGGAAACCGTTTTTATGGGAATTTGAGAAAATTATGTAGTCTATGATATCTAAGCTATATTATTACAAAGATTCATCAAAATCAGTACAGTACAAACAAACATTCATCCATCCTCACAAACTGTCACATTTATAGTTTATGTAGGTATAGGCAAAATATTAGTAGGATTTTTAAAAGGACCAGAGTTCAAGAGTTATGGCTATCTTCTTTTCTTAAGTGGTCCTTGTAATTAAATCTAAATTATAAAACCTCCTCTTGTTTTTTCTCTCGTGTAGATTTTGTTAACAAATCGCTAGATTGATCAGCTGTATTAAAATTTACAAGCCGCCAAATGGTATCTATTTAAACTAAATATGTAAAAGATTTCATAATAAAATAAGAGTTAATTTTGCCAAAAAAACCCGACTTAAATAGAACCATGACTTGTTACTTTGTAACTTCATCAAACAGCTTTCATACTCGTTTGAAGTCATCTTTTTGTATGTCGAAGATTACGAAATTATAATTTCATGGCAGATTAACATCTTTAGAAGTAACAGCATGAAAGTGTTTACAAGTAATAATTTCAACCTTCAACCTTACCGTAAAGGTTTCGTTACAAGTTTGTTTGATGGCACGTACCGTGTACGTCACTCAATCAAAATGGGTTTCTCCCTTGACATTTGTTATCTTTTCTCTTCGTATACTTAAAGAAAAGAAGAAGCTAGAGGCAATCTCAGTATTATTTTTTGTTTTTTGATTTTTTCTTATTTTTTTTTACCAGCCCACGTCCCCACCGAAGGGCACGGGCCTCCCTTCGAAACACGAAGAGGATTTAGGCCATAGTCCACCACGCTGGCCCAATGCGAGTTGGTGGACCGCTCGTCTTTCGAAAATGAATTTTCTTGGACGGGCGGGTTTCATCACGATGTTTTCCTTCACCGTTGAACAAGTGATAATTAGAATTAGAAAAGACTAATTTAGTGCACCAGGATTTGAACCCGCAACCTTCCGATTAGAAGTCTGACTCATTACCAACTGGGCTATCACTTTTTTCTTTTGGTTTTTGGTCATTTCTTATTATTACGTATAAATAAATGGTCAATCAAAGGGTCGTGGAAATAGATGGCCATGTACTAGCCCAGGTTTCATTCTTAACCGCGCCTATTTTTGTGCTTGTCAACTACTTTAAAAACAGAAAACAAAACGAAATGTCCCTTTTAGCTAATGGGTTATAATTAAATTCCCTGCTTAACTTCCCTATTACATTATCTTCCTATAATGTATCATGACAATATTCCCTGGGGTAAGTTCGCACTAGCTTTATCTAATCGAGTGGATATTCCAATTTAGCATAACACGGGACTATGTGATATTGGACCGATGTACAGATATCAGTATTGCTTGTATTGAATTGGATTTGTCGCCCGTTTTATTTGTCATGGCAACAAGTACTCTTCAGGCCTGTTTGTATGTTGTATTTAATTTTATTATCATTTTCAGGTACTCAATAAGATTATTAATGTGATTCGTCGTCGGTTTTCGTTTGGTATCGGGGAAACAAAAGTTATAATTTGAAGATGTACAGTTGGCATCAAATAGATAACTTGGAACAACAATAACTTATATTTACAAGGTGTGAAAGTATAACAGAAGAGTTTCTAGGTTTTTATCTATACTAATATTATAAAGAGGAAAGATTTGTATTTTTGTATGTAACGAATAAACTTAAAAACTACTGGACCAATTAAAAAAATATTTCATCATTGGGATGCTACGTTATCTCTGAGTAATATAGGCTACATAGTTTTCCCAAATTCCCACGGGAACGAAGTCCCGGGTGGAAAGCTAGTAATCCATACAAGACAAGTTGTTTCAAGAAACTCAATAAAAAGAAAATCCAAAATTAAACGCAAAAGTCAATCAATCAACTTGTTAGATGTGGCGTTTCCATGTGATTTCACCAATGTCGCAGATGCAATAATCATAATCAGTCGTAATTTTGGGTTTTTTTTACTGTGTGGATATTTAAGAAACACGTACTAGTTAGCGAAAATAAAAAAATTCATTCAGCGTACGAAACTGAACAACTTTTTCTAAGGAATACTGTAAAGTCGAAAAGTGAAAGAAAATTTTCGCCTTCTTACATCTTGTGCGATCTGCTGATTTGCCTTTGAATGGGAAGAACTTCATATTTATTTTAAAAACTTCATATGAGTGCCCTGGAGAAAGTTGTTCAGTTTCATGGGGAGAATGACCCCCTAAACTTTCGCTAACTAATTTAAAGTCACCGCATACATATCATATTATATGGGCTGTAGGATGATGAAAAGTTATAAAGGAAACCTTGCTAAAATAAGAATACCGTTATTTAATCTAAATTTTATCTTCTCGAATCAAAACTGAATAATTCGTGACTCTGTTTAATATTGTGGTTTAATATGTTGATAAGAAGGGAACGCACGTGTACTTTAATGTTCACAGTGAGATGTGATTGGTCATGGTCTTCATGGGTTTAAGCTAGAAACATTGCAATCGATTTTTTGAACGTTACAATATTTTTCATCGCCACAAAATATGGAGAAAAAATACAGAGGTTTTTCTAGTTTACGAAAAAGGACATCATTCACGGCCCATACAAAAATACCAAAATTTTTAAAGTGGCGGCCAAAAAAGATAAAGTTAATATTTCGAAAGAACATTTATTCTTAGCATTTTTAGTATGATAGCTAAGCTGTACGACCATTACTAGATTTGTTCTTGACACTTATAAATCTGGATTTTAATTATTCCGGCCATAGAAAATAATGTTTCAATAGATTGTGATACTAAACATTTTTCGTATTAGGTTAAAGGTTTAAATTCTAGATTTAAAAATGCATTTAAAGCAGCTGAAAATCTAGATTTTTATGTTTAAAAAAGGAAATTTCGTAAAGGTCGTGCAGCTTAGCTGTCATAATAAAAAATGTTAAGAATAATGTGACCTTTTGAAATTATAACTTAACTTTTTTTGGCCGCCACTTTTAAATTTTGGTACGTTTTGAATGATGTCCTTTACATTTGAGTAACTTTTAATTCAGAATACTTTAACTGCTATTGATTTATATGATAAGCAATCAATCGCATAAAATACGATCCAGTCGGTTTTTTTCATAATGTAATTTCCGCGCTGGACTGGGACTGAAAGAAAAACTTAGAATGTACCAGCTGCAAACTACACAGGCATACCTACTGTAAAACTAAGTAATATTGACGCGAGGGTTTTGTTTTATCGGCGTTAGGCGAAATGCTGACAATCTCTCACCACTATACACTATGTTTCATCTAATAACCCTCAGAATTCATGTCAAACGTGGCATCAAGTGGTTCTAGAACTACTGATGCTCTGAATTCCCCGTTAGAGATCATAGTCGTGAGCGTATGTATATTTTTCTATTAGGTAAATTGAGATTTTTCTTAAAAATTTGACACTATGTGTAATGTATTTTTAAGTATACTGCTGAATACTTCCTCAATAGTAAATAACAGTATAACGAGGTTATAACTGACAATATATGACAAGAGTAGCTAGTTTAAAGCAACTACTACCGGTTATGGTGAGAGTTTGCGACAATACAGAGATGCATGCTAAATACTGAGCTTCCGGTTTCCAGGACCAAGCATAATAGCACTCAGTCAAACATGGAAGTTGATTCATGGCTTCTACTGTCCCTGCAATTGAGGACAACAATTTAGAAAGGAAAAAATTCGTTGACCAATGTGATTCAAGAATCCTAGGTTTTCTAGAAATATTAAGCTGATTCAGCGTTAATTAGAATTACAGCTAATTCATTAATTTTGGGTAAAAACCTCGTGAGTGTAGCGAATTACCCGATAAAAAAGGCGTGTCTAGTTTTGGACGACTACAGGCTGAATAGACAGAGGTAAAAATTTTGTTTTTGGGTTTAAATAATATTATTTCTCCCTTTAACTGTCGAATATATTTAAACTAAATTTCACAAACGCTAACCTTACAGACATTGTTTTGGTATTTAATAACTCTAAAATTAAAAATGTTGTATCACCCCAGACATACGATTACTTATATTTTTTAAACGGTAGAACCAATTTTGATCAAATATAGCTAAGAACCATCTCGATTACATCAGCTTTCAAACAAAAAAACCGCATCGAAGTCGGTCTATTCGTTTAGAAGTTACGATGTCACAGACAGATTCACAGACATACATACATATACACTCGTCAAACTTATAACACCGCTCTTTTTTTTTTATAACCATTCTAAATTGGTCCAACATGATATTGAAAAGGAAATGTAGACTATCACGACTCGCGACAGTTCATTTCACGTCTATCATACCCAGGTTTTCATTCGCAGCCTTCATAAATGCGATGTAAGAGCACCCTCGCAGCGGAAACCATATTGACAACTGTCAGGCACATTGAAATTACAGACCTATTTCCACTAACACATTTCTCCGATCGGATGACACCAAAATCAACATTGTAAACGCGTTTATTTATGTACAGGCGTTGTCCCATCATGCTATCCAAAACTGTCAAATTTCTTCAATAGGTTTTCAATTTTATCTCCTAGCATCAGAGTTTACTATCCATTGGGGAAATTTGACAGTTTGTGGTAACCTGATGTGCTGTTGACTGTACTAATATTATAAAGAGCTAAAGTTTGTGAGTTTCTGGAACTACGTAACTTAACCGATTTTAAAAATTATTTCGTCCTTAGAAAGCTCTTTTATCAGCGGGTGCCATAGGTTACATAATTTTCCCACGGAAACTAAATCCCGGATAAATATTAGGATTTACCGTAGTTCGGGCTTTTACAGTAATAAATCAGAAAACGAGTCATTGGTACTCGGCGGCACTGGGGTTTAAACTCAGTACCTCTCGCTAGCGAGTCTGACCCGCAAGCCGTTAGACCACCGACGACGGTCCTTAGACGGGATACACAAATAAAAAAATTAAAAATAAAATTTTCGCAACAAATTAAGTAGGTAACAGAAGTGAAACCTGTGACGAACCAAACTCAATTACTCGATAAGTGCTCCTCAGTTTACGATACGACAATAAAGTTATAATTCGTTTTTATTTACATTTAATTAAAGAACGTTTTAATGAAATGTAAATGAAGCGAAGTCAGTAAATATTTTATGTCTTATTTTATTACATTACATACAGGGCTTTAGGTGTATCTCTCTTTCAACCTCTCGGGTGGTTAATCAGTCCATGAAACTGAACAACCTCCCCAAGGTCAAAATACGAAAAAAAAATTTTGATATCTCATACAAAATGCGCTATATGCTGATGAAGTTTGTATGGGAACTCATTTTTTTTTTGTATTTTGACCTATGATCCTTGGGAAAGTTGTTCAGTTTCATGGACTGATTAACCACCCGAGAGGTTGAAAGAGAGATACCTAAAAGCCCTATCAGGCTAGCATGGGCAATTTAGCAAAATTAAAATTAAAAAATGCCAAAATTTGTAGCTTTTTAATTGCTAATTATTTGCCAAAATAACGATTTTTTTGCTCAAGCCGATCGCGAGAAATCGCAAATTATGCTACCTTGATATAAACGTAGCAGAGTATCTCAATAAATTGCATACTTTTCTCTTGATCATGACAGTAGATTTTGTTGCTAATTAGTTGCGATAAGTGAGAAATAGCGGAAAATTCAAAAATATTTTTTATTTTATTTTTCCGCTCCATGCTACCTTGAAACCCGTTTTTCCTTGAATAATGAGTTCTCTCAATTTGTTGCTGACTGAGAGAGTACTCAGTTACTCCTAAAGAAACAGCAACAAAATAGTTGAAACCGATCAGCCGATTTTTTAATTTTTTTTCGATTTTCCTGGTCCTTGCTATCTTGAATACAGTTTTTCCTCGAAAGTAGAGTACTCTGATTTTGTTGCTGACCGAGAAAGTACTCAGTTACTCCTAAAGAACCAGCAACAAAATAGTTGAAACCGATCAGCCGATTTTTTATTTATTTTTTCGATTTTCCTGGTCCTTGCTATCTTGAATACAGTTTTTCCTCGAAAGTAGAGTGCTCTGATTTTGTTGCTGACCGAGAAAGTACTCAGTTACTCCTAAAGAACCAGCAACAAAATAGTTGAAACCGATCGGCCGATTTTTAACATTTTTTTTCAATTTTTCCGGTCCATGCTATCTTGAAAACGGTTTTTCGTGGAATAATGAGTGCTCTCAATTTGTTGCTGACTGAGAGAGTACTCAGTTACTCCTAAAGAACCAGCAACAAAATAGTTGAAACCGATCAGCCGATTTTTTAATTTTTTTTTGATTTTCCTGGTCCTTGCTATCTTGAAAATGGTTTTTCTTGGAATAATGAGTTCTCTCAATTTGTTGCTGATCGGTTTTAACTATTTTGTTGCTGGTTCTTTAGGAGTAACTGAGTACTCTCTCGGTCAGCAACAAAATCGGAGCATTCTACTTTCGAGGAAAAACCGTTTTCAAGATAGCATGGACCAGGAAAATCGAAAAAAAATTTGAAAATCGGCTGATCGGTTTCAACTATTTTGTGGTTGGTTCTTTAGGAGTAACTGAGTACTTTCTCGGTCAGCAACAAAATCAGAGCACTTTACTTCCGAGGAAAAACTGTATTCAAGATAGCAAGGACCGGAAAAATTTTAAAAAATTTTAAAAATCGGCCGATCGGTTTCAACTATTTTGTTGCTGGTTCTTTAGGAGTAACTGAGTACTCTCTCAGCCAGCAACAAATTGAGAGCACTCATTATTCAAGGAAAAACGGGTTTCAAGGTAGCATGGAGCGGAAAAATTAAAAAAATATATATTATTGAATTTTCCGCTATTTCTCACTTATCGCAACTAATTAGCAACAAAATCTACTGTCATGATCAAGAGAAAAGTATGCAATTTATTGAGATACTCTGCTACGTTTATATCAAGGTAGCATAATTTGCGATTTCTCGCGATCGGCTTGAGCAAAAAAATCGTTATTTTGGCAAATAATTAGCAATTAAAAAGCTACAAATTTTGGCATTTTTTTATTTTAATTTTGCTAAATTGCCCATGCTAGCCTGATAGGGCTATACCTAAAGCCCTGTATATGTTTTGACCCCTCTGACAAAAAAGAGTAATGTAAGTTTGACGTGCGCATCTGTCTGTGGTATCGTAGCTCCGAAACGAATGGACCGATTTCGATGCGGTTTTTTTGTTTGAACGCTGACGTAATCGAGATGATTCTTAGCTATATGTATTTGATCAAAATTTGTTCAGCCGTTTAAGAGTTATTATAAGCGATGAATGTGGAGGTAATAGAACATTTTTAATTTTAGAGTTATTCATCACGACAGTAAATTCTCTTATTTTGAACTATTGATAATGTTGAAGAAATATACGTATTGTATGTGCTCCATTCTAATAGCACGCTAAATAACTGCACATTGAGTATAATGCACAACTATTAGCCTCCTTTACATTTACTGCTTTCCAACAGACGGAAGATTCATTTCACTCCTCGCTAGCTTTAAAAAAGGAATCGCATTGGTAGCTGACACTGGCCGAAAAGAACCGTTACAGAAAACCGTGAATTTAAATCGTGAGGCTGTTTATTTTGCTGCGTTTTGAATGCTTTTTTTTTGGTGACAGGAAACAGACGAATGGATATTGTTTGCAGGTAAATGGCGCGCCGGCGCAAACGGCTTTTAAGATCATAAAAGTATTTGAATGTAGCAAATACCGCTAGTATCGAATTGCAGCATGGAATTCCTCTTGGTTTTCTGAGAATTGAATTATTTTACCTTCTAAATTTTTTTAAAAATTCTTTGTAGAGCTGGCCCAAAAACCTATTTTATTACAATCCCTAGGCCAATAAAAGTATTCGTTGCTTATAAGTAAAGTTTCAAAAATCATCGTAAAAAATCTGCTTTTTGGTTTGCATTAACATAAAATCAATTTATTACTATTACTGGCAAAAAATTGGTATCTTAGGCAGACATCTACCGATTGTCGCACTTCAGTGAACTGAACGTTCATGAATGTGAATAAGATTTGATTTAGATAGAGCAGACTATTCTTGAGACTGGAAATGAATATCTATCTTACATTTTCTAATATGTTTGAGAATTAAAGAGAAGTTCGAGAACCCTGTACCAATGACGAATCACCTGTTTTATTTGTTTTTATATTATTTTTAGGGCTTATTCCACTCAAGCTCAAAAAGCATACTCCAAAATCATGGATGATCATTTTTTACGCTGATAGCTTTGTCCGAGGCTCACGATATCCTCCTCTATAATACAATTCTTAGGGGTTCCTATAGAACGATAATTCCATATCTGAATGGACCATGGTAATGGACCACGGCATTGCTTCATAAGCTTCACACAGCTAATAGACCGAGCTCCCGTTGCACGAAACCCTACCTCACGAGGTGGCAGCTCAGAAATGTAATGTAGTGATAGATACTACTTAGGAGCACTGGATTTTAGTAGTTTGCCATCGCATATCCTGATCAGCCACCTAGAACAATATATGTCGAAATCTTGTTCGAGGTGGCTGAATAGAAAAACTGCCAGGCTGAATACAGACAACCATATATATTCATAAACGGCACGTCTAGGGCAATCGATCTGCATCAGTTTCATCTTGCCACCTGATCTATACAAGAAGCTAAATAAAATTACTTCTTCCAGGATATGCGATGGCAAAATACTAAAATCCAGCGCTCCTATGCAATGTTGTATCTATCACTACATTACATTTCTGAGCTGCCACCTCATGAGGTAGGGTTTCGTGCAACGGGAGCTCGGATCTTTCTACCTACATGTATCTGTTTTGTGTAAAAACTATCTCAATGCTGTTCCCGGAAGGAGCAGGTGTAAGTTAATAGCACTGGCGCCGCCAAGCGAGACAGATGTGGTTTGCGGTCGCACACTGCGTAGAGACAATTTCCTGAACCCCACTCCCTGGGACACGAATATTTCTACTAACCTTCTTTGGTTTGCTTGAGAAAATAGCTCGCTAACTAACTTAAGACTGAGTTAGCGAAAATTTAAGATGTGAATCAGCCCACGAAACTTTTGCCTCTGGAAAGGCAAGTTGTTCAGTTTCATAGAGTGGATGACAGTTTCGCTAACTAATTTAAAGTCACCCCATATTAAGCTTGTTTGATACATTTTTAATTTTGTTTATGTCACAATGTTTTTCTTCTCTTTTGCTTTTTGTCAGCTTCTAGCTATTCTTTAGTTCCAATTTTTTTATTATTTATCCGTTAAAGCTGTCTTTGCTTAAAGCTATTTTTAGTCCTTCGAGCCGGATATGAACCAATCTATGAAAAAGCTTTTATTAATCGAACACTTCTCAATATGAAAAGTATTAGAACAGCAGTTTCAACTTCGCATATTATCTGTGAAGGATTCTATTTCATAAGCAAAGTTCTCACACCTACGATTTCAGGTTATCGATTTTACCTAGCATATTTTGCGTCTTAGTCATTTCAGAAGAGCTCTTACGCTCACTGTTTCGAGCAGATAACCTTTATTTTACGATCTGTACTTGTGCGTATTACCTAAACTCTCAGTTTATTATTAAAACACATAAATTATAATGAACAACCGGTGACCTTTTAAGACTACACTGAAAAATAAAGATACGAAATAAAAATCTTTGTATCTCAGCATTAAGAGCTTTTAAGGAGATTAAAGAACTATTTATACATAATAAAAGTTATGTAAACTCCTCGACCACATCTTTGCCACTGAGCTAGATTGTGGTTCAGAAAGAACCCATTATGTATTTATAAAAAAAACGACCTAGCCCAAGTTTTAATGTGATTAAACTGGATAATAACTGCATTTGAAATTTCAAATTTTGTGGTATCGTGTACCAGTTATGGGTACGTCGTCGTTGCGTTCCTGTGGTTTGCTTAACCTGGTTTCCAATGATTTGTTACCTAATATTTTATCTAGACTAGAATATTGCAGTTTTCTAGATCACTGTGTGTAAGTTAAAATGCTGAAAAAATCTTTGTGGATATTTCTTGTTCGGGTTACGGTACAATACGTACTTCTCTATCGAAAAGCAGGATATGGGTCGAAAGAAAAACTTAGAATGTGCCATCTGCCAACTCACCCCAGGTATATACTGTAGAAGCCAGTAAATGGGACATGATGGCTTTGCTGTATTGAGAGCGAAAGGCCGACAATCTTTCACCGCTATACTCATGTCTCATCTAATAACCCTTAAATCTATGTCAAACGTGGCGTTATTGAAACATTATGGTACACTGTCTACCTGGTTAGGGATTACAGGCGTAACTGTATGGACGGATGGGATGGATTTTTTAGTTGTTGTAACACGTATGTTTATATTTCTACGGGTCGGGACCCGTTCGACAGGTAAAGTTCGGCCGGTCACAAAAAATGATATGGTTCGACCTGTATTTTGGTGTCGTTTCGACAGGTTTGCATTTTTTTTCAAGTGGCGAACGGGCACTGGTAATATTTTAATTTATTTGAAGGGGCGTTTCGGCCGGTGTTTTTTTTATATGCAAAATTTAAGTCCTGTTGGTACAGTTAAGCTCGAAAGTTAATAAAGATGTACATATGATCAACATGTGATATTAAGCAGTTCTATGATAGTTGTGATATTAAGCTTTATATTACCCTTGTTTGCCAAAATAGCGTTCTCAGGTGACCTTGAAATGGCCAGGTAGTAAAATCAAGTTTGAGGGACGAGCAGAGATAATGAAGGACGATAGGTGTAAGTAATAAGTTACAAATGAAAGTGTTGTGATTGGTTGTTGGCGATGAGATTTTGCTTGCATATTGTTTTTTTATTGCGTATCTATTGGAAAAGGTTACAGATGGAGATGAAAATATTTAGTTTAACTTCAAGTTAAGTACAGCAAGCAAATGTGTATTAATAATTTGTTTCGTAGAGCCGGAAAAATGTAAGTAAACAACTTCAGATAATATAGATGTTATATTAAGGAATTTGATATTAATTATAATAAGAAAATTCTAAACATGTAACTTTTAAGCCTTTTTTTAATATTTTTAATCTAAAATTGTATTTTAGTCGAGAGTACTCGAGAGCAATGGTCAGTGGATAGTGAAATCCTTAATATTTTTGTTTTATTTAGTAGATAGTTATTTTTGTTTTATTTTATTACAGCTAAATAATGGACGAAGCGTCTTCTAGCGCTGGCTCCGTTGATTTAGTATATAATACTTCAAAACGAGGTGGATTAATATCGATGCGAGCTGTTGATGCGAGTTGCCTAACTACCATTTTAATTGTTTTCTTAATTTGATAATGATAACTACTGTGGTTTTTAATATATATTTTTAGTTGATAATAAAAACCTAGCTGTGCTTTTAAATGTTTTATTTTTAGTTTATAATTATGACAGTACTCACAGCAGCAAATTGGGCTATACATGTTGATCTTGACATCGCCTTTATGCGTTAGCAATAGCGCCGGCTTTCGAAATACAGATGTATAACCTGACGTGCTGCTGTCTGTACCCACTCAACTGTGATTTTGGATGTTTTTTTTTCAATTTAATAATTAGTACTTACCTAGCCTAGCTGTGAATTTGCATCTTTTTATTATTTTATACGTTAACAATTACCTGTGATTTTCTATATTACTGAAAGAAATAATTGTTTTTTTTTTTTATAAATATACCTTTAGTTTATAGTTTCTTTTTAAATAAAAAACTTAAATATGTATCCTGAGTTTTTATTTGATACACTGTTACACTTTTGCATGTGACTGTACTAAGAACTAAAACAATTATACCTGTCGAACTGGATATGAAATTGCGTACCTGTCGAAACGACACCACCGGCCGAACCTTACCTGTCGAACGGGTCCCGACCCATTTCTACCCATCCATTTCTCAGTCATGTTTCTCAAACGAAACCATTTATTTAATCCGATTCCGATCGAGACGGCGATGCAATGTTCACAAGAAGAAAATCGAATCAACCACATATAGTATTGTTATAGCTGGGAAAAATGCTATGTTTTCATTCCTTGTAAAATAAACGTTTCTACAACTTCATCAGGCCTGCAGGCCGATTCTACTAAAACCTACAACTGACATTGACATTTTCTAAACGCTCTCGGATGTAATTGATTTAACAAGCAATAAATAAAATAAATAAACGCTAAACGCTACACACTCAAAGGCCCACACTAAGGTTTTCCCTTGTGTCGTGGATCCCTTGGAACACACATAAAGACAAACACAAACACCCATGACCCGAGAACAAACATCTGCTTTTTACACAAATGTTTGCCCCGACTGGGGATCGAACCCAGAACCCGCCGATCAAGAGGCAGCGTCACTACCACTCGACCAAACCGGCATTGGCGTATCTAGGGTTATATTCTAGGGGGGGCCGCGGGCCTGGCGAAAATTAAATGTACTCTAGCTTAATACGCTGTGTATTCAAAAGTAACTGATACTGTTTTATAGTATGTAATAATAAGTAAGTATGTAGATTTCTCAGCTGTAGATATTTTTTAATGATTTTTGTGTGAAGTTATCAGTATTTTGGCGTCAATTATAGAATTTCGAATTGGTAGCCCAATATTCTGGGGTGGGCCCTAGATCATACTGGGGTGGGCACGGCCCACCCGGCCCCCCCCCCTATATACGCCTATGCAAACCGGCCGTCTGATATGGCTAAATATGGCTAAACAACGTAACCGCGAACCTTTAAAAAGATCAACGTTAATACAATTCAATTTCTTGTTTGTCTTTCGCGAGTACTCGGCGTAGGTGGCTGCTGTGCCAAATGAATTTTTGTTTTCTACATTAAATGTATGATAGTCCGTTTGGCTCCGATAAATATCACCGCGATAATGCTTACCGCTGTCATAGTTGATTGATTGATTGAGACAAGTTCTCTTTAAGCAAAACACTATAGGTTTAAGGACAAAGGGAGGAGCTTTTGAGAAATGTAGATAGACACCAGATTCCTTTGGTCTTCCCGAAAGGAATGAATTTATTTTATTTATTTTATTATAAGATGGGTTAACTCTTGACCTCAATCTTGACCATAAAGGTCAAAGAAACAAAAAAAAAATATCTCTCTCCTTTGTTGTTTAGGCCAGTGTCAAGTTCAAAAGAGGAAAATGGACTTCCAATAAAATAAGTAGTCAAGTTAAGAACGAGTTGCTTAAATTAATTGACACATGACGCGCAGTAGTGTAGCTGCAGTGTTTTAGTGGAATCGGCCTGCTGGACAATATGGTTGTAAAACGAGTTCTTTTTCGGTGCTTGCGTTCACGACAATGTGCGTAGATAAGACTTATTGTCTTCCGCTCGAGAGGAAGCGTTGCGCTTGCGCCGCGTGAAGTAACGGGATGCGCCGGATGCCGTGCGGTAATCTCGACATCGTCACGCCATTCTGCGGTCGCTGCACTAGAAAAAATATTAAGAAATACTGGCTGGCGTTCGAAAAAGTAATAAACGTTTTATCCAACTTCCAAAATTTATACAAACCTAATCCGAATATATTGGCAATGGAACTGAACCTATACAGCCAAATATTTTGTGGTGTTTCTTCATAAAAATCTAAAATTGTTAAATTCATCTCAAAAAATCATGTTCTAAAAACTCAAAAACGTGCGTTAAAATCATATAAATAGAAAATATTTGCTCTTCTAATGAATCATGCCCAATTAAACCTTCGCGTGCTTTTTGAACACATGGTGTACGAGATGTATCGCACGCAGCGTAAACAAGCACGCGACTGGCATAGTAATATGTAAGTCGATGGCGACGGGTTAATAAGAGAACTCCAAAAATATTTTTATGGTTTCTAAGTCGTGGCTCATTGTTATCTACAGATTGGTAATCTAAGTTTTGCAATAGAACATTCTTTGTCATTTGTGGAGGCTGAACTCTAAATTTGGCATTCTTCTTCAGTTTTATCGTACTAACAAGCTTCTAATATTTTTCTCTATTTCTCTTTCGTTTTTATGAAATTTTTGATTCTACAAGATCCATTCAAAGTTTCTTCATTCCGAAACGAATTTTTTTCTTTGATTTCGGTTGAAATTATTCAAGGACGAATTCACATGTCATACATACCTAGATGACATAAGCGAGACTTTCAAATGACAATGAATTTATAAATGATTACTTTAAAAAATTAAAAAATTAAATTAAATTAATTAATTTAATTTAATTCTTTAAGGAAATTATAAACCATTTAATCCATCAGTTTGCTATTTGATGGTTTTGTTACGTAGGCATAATGTTACGTACACAATAAACACGTTGAGTATGTTTACCGATATTTCTGTCAACGTTTGCCGGTAGTTTTTGAATCTCATTAAAATGCTTGTTAGTGGTCAGTTAATCGTTTGTTTGCTGGCAACTAGATAATCCTGGTGAAGTCATGCATTGAGCCTCGTGTTTGTATATTGAATACTAGCTATCCGCCCGCAGCTCCCCCCGCATGTAGTTTGGTTACATCGCGCTCCTGGTGGAACTCCTAACAATTTGCGCATCAAATGTAGTCTATGTCCATCGTCGAACCTAAACTATATTATATGCATACAATTTTTTTATCAAAATCGGCAGTTTTAAGTCAAGATTTTCAATTAAAACTCAATTTAAGACTCAAATTCCAACTTTTCAAAAAACATTTTGATTGGATGCAGGATTCATCAGTGGAATAGTTTTACACCTTTTGAGAATAAAGATTATACCCAAAAATAATATGAATACCATACGAATCTCTCACATTACTCTTGTTTAGTATTTATTGATCCAGAAGGGTCAAGTTTACTTTAATGATTTCACCCTACTCAGGCGGATTTTAAAAGGCAATAGCCCGTCATCACTTTCTCTAGCAAAATTTCACATCTCAACAATTTCACCCAGACCATAATAGGGTAATAGGGCCGGCCAACTTCTCACAAGGTTCGAACGATCTCAAATCGTGATACCTATAGTTTTGCAAGTGCATAGTGCAGTCGCCGGTAATGCATGCGGCGCGGCGGCGGCGCGTGACGCAAACGCTACGTCATTACAACATCGGCATTGCGGCCGTCGACACGCTAATCTGCATTCTTCACACATAAGAATTACCGAAAAGCTGACTCAAATTGCCCCTTCGTGCAGAAATTTTGATGTTTTTCAGAAAAAATATTGTGGTTGCCACTATGTTCCTGCAAGGCATCATATATGTATAATATAGCTCATACAATGTTCGGATCTACGAAGTTCCTAGATTTGGATCAATGCGTACAAGGTACAAGATATGCAATTTTCAATAAAAAGTTGTTTATAGTCCTTTTCCTTTTTATTATTCAGAAAGTAGTCTGTGAAATGAATAATTAGTGACAGGCTCTTCTATTATTTACCTGAGGTACGTCTAAGCAGATAAACTAGGATATCATCCACATAGGATCTCAGGATCAAAACGACCGGAAGCTGAATTTGAGTCAACGCGAATTTCAAAATGTCATATCGTATTCAAAAACCGATTTCAAAATATCATTAACACTATAAAAGAACTTCGAAAATTAATTCGAAACCTACCTTAGACCTATTATTCGAAATATATTCGAAAACTCCGTACAGTTGTGTGGTGCCAAATGTGCGGTTGGGTTGGACGGTACTCTCAGCTCGGCTGAACTTACGTGGGCAGGTTAAACTACGATAATCTGAAAATACTCTACGTAAATCCCCAGAAATAATGTGTTTTTTTTTATGAAACATACGCGAGAGTTCTTGGGAGTCTGGCGGTTTTTGCCTGCTTACATAATATATTAAGTGATAGCCCAGTTGTTAGTGAGCCAGACTTGTAATCCGAAGGTCGCGGGTTCAAATCCTGGTACGGGCCTGTACCACTAAATTCGTCTTTTCGGATTTATGTACAGATTTCTAATTATCACTTGCTCAACGGTGAAGGAAAACGTAATGAAACCCGCCCGTCCAAGAAAATTCATTTTCGAAAGACGAGCGGTCAACCAACCCGCATTGGGCCAGCGTGGTGGACTATAGCCTAAATCCCCTTCGTGTTTCGAAGAGAGGCCCGTACCCCTCGGTGGGGACGTATATGGGCTGATAAGAATAATAAATAATATATAAAAACGCATTTACTTCTCCGGTTTATAGAAATTATTTTCATTCCATAATTTGAAATGAAACATTCTCTTAAAGCAAGCTATCACAAGAATAACTAAAACATGCAGATACGTAATATAACGAAGAGAATAGCTTCTTTGCTTCTTTAATTTTTATAATTCTTTTCATAACCGCACGCTAAGGAACATTGGCTGCATTTTATTCAGGCAAGCATTCTCTTTGCTCATTTCTTTCAGACTCCTTCTTCCATACTATCGCACTGCTGTCTTTCTTTTTCATTCGTTCAACTTCATAATCCAAGATTAGCATCAATGTAGTCACAATCGTTGCATGTATAGTATCTTAAGACTGGGAAAATGATCTTGACAGTATCGGGGCAGGAAGGAAGTGCATGTGTGTTGCATATTGCGTGCTCGGCGAGAGATAAAAGATGACATGTGCTGGCTTATGTTGACGAAACTTGATGGATTGCAGTTTCTTTGGGTTTCTTAAAATGTAGGTCTTATCATTTATCGAATCTTCATTAAGTAGTAATGTAGATTTTACGAAATCAACTATTATTTAAACTTCTCAATACGAGTAGATTTTGATAAAATGTAGGGATCCTCAAAGAAGGGGTTTCCTAAAATTCACACGGGGACCAACAAAGTCGTTCGTTTAAAGCAGATCATCATAATTTGACAATTCATGTGAGCATGAAAACGAAATTATCGGTTTAAGATAAGAAACAAGGATACTTCGACCTTGGTGGTCGGTATCAACGCAAAATTTAATACCTACCATAGCATTTTAATTAATTGACAAAACTTGTAATCACGTTTCGGTCTGGTAGTATAGGTATACTCTCACACTCAACAAACAAACGAGCAAGCGCCCGCAAGAGACCGCGCTGTACCAACTTTTGATTAAACTTGAATTTATTACTAGGACAGTTTGAAAGTTTGCGACAAAACTCTGCCTATTTGAATGTTTAAACACCTTCCTGTTAAACGTGCGGAAATATTCATATGTTCACACAACTCTGAGATCAAACGTAATGGTGAATGAGACACATGCACTAAATAAAGAATTAATTTTAGGTTTATGGTTATGTCTTTAGTGGATTCTGTAAAATGGGACTTTTTTTATCCAGGTGACATTGAAAAACATCAAAATTTAAATGTTTGTTTGCAATAAGTAATTATACAATTTTTGATTTTTAGTGATCAATTACGTATTCGTATAACTATGGGATTCCCTTCGTACGTATATGTAGATTGTATAGCGTATATATGTAGGTTGTGCTTTTTTGTAAGGTGTAAAGTTACTTCGACCTCCATTCATCAAGTTTACTGCCCTCGGCAACACCATTCTATTATTTATCGCTTCCTCAATAACATGGTATTATATTTTATTTCGATCTAATATATATGTTATGGACCAAGTGATTAATGCGGGCATTATGAATAATGCCCGGGCATTGTTCATAATGTCTAGCTCTATCGGGCAAAGTGATTAATTACTATCTAAACTTCATTATTTATCATATTGCCCGGTTATTATTATATTGCTACGTGACAATTGGGCAATTTGATAATAAAGCTAAGTTTGATGCGGTGCGGGGAGGGAAGTGAGGGGAGGGAAGCGGTGCGGGGAGGGAAGTGCCCTGGTTGCAATTTATAAAAGTTTTCGTTATTTTTTCACGACCGCCATCTTAGATTTCAAAATCTAAAACGATATCCATGACGGATTTTTACAAAAAATGCATGTCTGCCATCTTGTATTTCAAAATGGATGTCGTTTACGGAAGCACCCCCGAAAACATATTAAACGACACACATATCAGTTTTATCAAAAATGTAAACGTCCTCCATCTTGGATATCAAAATGAACGACATTTTCGGAATCAGCATCCCCGACAATCTATCAAACGATACAAATACAAATACAAAATTGCCCTTCTCGTCACGATTCCCCCAACTAAAATCAAAGTTGGCGGATATGAAATTTTCGGAAGTCAGTCGGCGGGTAAGACGCTTGGAGACGCTTCGGGCTTCGCCCTACGCAGAGCTCGGCCTTCGGCCTCGCCCTATACACAGCTTTCCTCGGCATACTGCCTCACCCCACCTTTAGTATCTAAACTTGTATGGCGGCCATCTTGAATTGGGGGGGGGGACGCTCTGGTCGTCGCCCTACGTGGAGTTTGGACTTCGGCCTCACCCTAAACGCAGCTCGCCTCGGCCTACGGCCTCGCCTCACCTACAGTATCTAAACTTGTATGGCCGCCATTTTGAATTGAGGGGATTGACGCTCCGGGCTTCGCCCTACGTGGAGTTGGGCTCAGTCTGCGACCTCGCCTCACCGTTAAAATCTTAACTCGCACGGCAGCCATCTTGGATTGGGGGAGGGAGAGGCTCCGGGCTTCGCCCTATGCGGAGCTCGGCCTTCGGCCTCGCCTTTTACCTTGCTACTTAATCCAAATAATGAGTCTGATTATTTAAATTGTTTAACATTTAGTTTATTTGAAATTAAATGACTATAATAATAAAAAATAGCAATTAAATATGTTTGTATTACTCTGCCCAAAAGGTGATGGGCATTATGTATAATGCCCGGTCAATTTGATTATTTGAATAATTATTATCAAATTGCCCTCTCATATTGGGCATTTTTCATAATGCCCGGTCATTATGAATAATGCCCAATTTATCACTTGGTCCATAACATATATACGCAGAATGGCTAGAAAAACATATGTGTTGTATGCAACGCCTGCATCATCTATTAGAGAAATACTTAAAATGTATTTGAGCTTTATTACCATTGCTATAATGCAAAAAAAATCGGCCAAGAGCGTGTCGAGCCACGCGCATTGTAGGGTTCCGTAGCAGCATGGTTCAAATACATTCTTATTAATCCCAACAGTGTTTGGCACTTGGTCGACAATTACTCGCAAACTTGAAGGACCAACTTATGTGTGATAGTTTTCCTTTAAATTTCGTTGTATATTCTACCAACGTGAATGTTTTCACATTTTTAGAAACAACCGTTTAGCAGGTATAGGGGGGGGGGGGGACACTTGTGTTTGACAAAAAATTTCACTTTAAAAATTTATATTTCGCAAACGGAGTGCTGAATCGAAAAACGTTCTTAGTAAACCCCTTCTATCTTTTAAAATGCTATCCTATGACACCCCATTCAATGATATTGGCGAGAAAAAAAAAATTGCCCTTTCACGTCTATGGGAGACACCCGAAAAAAATTTTTTTCCAAGATTTTACTCTACAGTTCTGTCGGCGTGATTTATATGTATAATCATGCTTAGTTTCAGCTTTGTAGTACCAAGGGTTTCTTAGGAAACCTGCGGACAGACGGACACGGCGAAACTATAAGGGTTCTTAGATTACTACGGAACCCTAAAAACGGACTTTTCTCTCCCATGCAATTTTTTTGACGATTTGGTTCTGTTTTACAGGCGTTTTTAGTTTGATGGTGTTTGTGCTTCTTTGGCAAATTCGATTCTGTCTTGTCTACATTGATGCTCTGGTCTAGGTATTATTGTACCCATATTAAAAAGGAATAAGGGAAATCTTGATACGAGTTTGTCATTGCTTGGCAATGTATTGCTAATTTAATCAACTAGTTCAAGTGGTTCGTATAATTTTAAACGGAGTATGATTGAAGGCCTTAAGTTCCACTTAAATGAATCGCAATCAAACAGTTCCTTGAAATTTAGATCGGATCCAAAACCTCATCGATTACTTATTCAGTAGATACCGGTGCCTTATCCTGGGTTTCTGGCTTCAAAGACACTTGAGAGCCATTAACTTCAGCGCTCCAGCTGTCAGTTCCCTTCCTTAAGTAATTCTAAATGGAATTCTGCGAAGATTGAATTTCGCGTTCATCTAATTGCGAATAAGATATTGCTGAATGTGCGTGTTCGAGAAATAGTGTTGGATTTGGCTCGATCTTGAACATAACCTTGTACCTACACACGCGATTAAAAAAAACGTCTTCCGGTAGTTCAAGTATGCTGAGAGTGGATGGACTATTGTCGGTTAGAATGTGCGCAATTACTGGATTTTTGTGAATAATTGCGCGCAAATTGTTTACAAACGACCGATGTTTTCCTCGACATCTCAGCAAGCATTCACAAAAAGAGTCTAAATTGTGGGGTCTGAATGTTGATTTAAACCCATCCACACAAAGAAACTTTAGAACAGGCTGTATTTAGAAAACCAATAAAGTACCTACATTTTTATAGGAACGTGAAACGAGACTGTCGGACAAAGATTTAGTAGGATATGACGTCACTAGGGTTGCTATAATTCAATAATCTCATGTTCTTAGCATTAGGGGGTTGAACATAAATTGTAGAGCGCGCAAGTTGCACATACTATATTGTTTTAAAACTAGTTCGTGCACTCACTAACTAATGTAACCTTTTATCTATGTGTGTGAAAAGTAATGTAAATACCCAGAATAGAACCCTGAGGCACTCCACGGAACCTTAATTTTTATTGTCTTAAAATAAATTCGTAGACATCAATGTCACATCTTGACAGATCTCTTTCCCTTTATGTCTAAAAACATTTTTTTTTATGAGATGGGTCTCTTGACCCCAATCTTGACCAAGGTCGTAGATGAGGTCGACGATGGAGCAAGTTAACCCAGAAAATACCAATTAAGGCACTGGTACTCCGACACAGGTGTCGTTGCCTAAGATGGACTACTAGGAGGCAGGTCTCATTTGTGTTTGCTTAGTCGCTTCTTACGACACCCACGGAAAGAGATGTTATTCTCAACCGATCACCACACTCTGAACCTGCTAATGGGGTTGTTGGGAAAAGATGTGGAGAGGTAACTCGTTCAAAGTTCTTTGCGAGTCACGATGCTTGAAACACTCCATATTACGAAGTTCTCGAACAGGACGGAAGTTAGCTTGACTTGCAATGTTAAGGATAGGACATTTTATCATAAGAACACCATTAGCTTGTAAACTTTTAAAAATCTCGTGGGCTTGCCTTTAGGGAAAGAATTACATTTGGTTTGCAGTTGTTCGTGCTTAAATTTTGTCGCAATTTTGTTTCTGTTTTTTTGCAATTATTCGTCTTCTTATTGTGTCTACCTTTTTTGACTAAACTTCGAAAATTTACAATTGACACTTAAATTCATAACACATTTCGGTCAGGCAGCTGATAAATTACGAACCAAAAACTAATTATTTGCATTTCTTATCGTATAGGTATCAAAGTATGTAGCAAACTTGTCTAACCCAGATGTTAGTATGTCATTAACAATATGTGGTTAACTTTGCAATAGCAAACCAAAGCAACTGTTTTGCGGTGACCCAGTTGAACCAATTAGCGGAATCGGTATTCGGTAGCGATTGTTCTAGTACACCGTTTTCCACACTTTGATGTTCTCGTAAGTTTTCGCCAAAATCAATCTCCCACTGAGAAATTTCGAGAGGTTTAATTAATTTATCCGCAAATGAAATTGATTTTAATTGTAGCAGGTAGAAAATAACTGTGTATACGAGCTTTCTAAATTACTTTTTCCAATTTTGGCAACGCTATTTCAAGATTTTTGAAATGAAAGAGTTTGGTCGCCTCAGGTGGTTTTCGGTCACTCTCCGGTATATTTATGACTTGGGAATGAAATGATATTTTTACTTTATCTTTTTGTGTGAATATCGATTTGACGACATTCAAGATTTGAGTCTGGAATAATAATGCTTTGGGTTTATTTAGAAAGTAATATTTTTGACAGTGGTTATAAGTCTGTAAAAATCATTTACGCAATGTAAAAAGAACGTTGTCAACATGTTTCATTATGCTGGCATGCAACACCTAATAAATGTTTTCTTTTTTTTTTGTAATTATGCCTTCTTATTGTCTGTTTTTCTCAAACTCAATAACTTAGCTCACAATCCACTCCATGCTATTCATGTAATAATAATGATGTACAATTTACATCAGGCTGTGAGGGGCACCCTCACAATCCTTTGTGGTCTTCTGGCTCGGCGCGTCTGTCCCCGATGCTGCCAAGTAGAGCGGCGCGGGCGTAAGCGTAACGCTGACGTAACGCAGCCTTCACACCTAGCCACTGAGCAACTGAACTGATGCGAAATCGGCATCTGAAAGCATTGAAGGAATCCGTAGCTCGTAACGCTGATATTGAATACCTTGCACAAGCTCTGGCAAAATATAGTTTTTCTTGTTGGCATTAAGCAATAGGACCTTTTTTCAGGAGTCAGCTGAAGCTGTATTTGAACGCTTTTGATGAATGAAAAATTAAGTTACTTTAGACTTCCAATTTTAGGCTGTATTTCTTATTAAGTAATTTATTTTAATGTTTAGCTAAGTTTGTTTCAAATACGAACTAGGAATTAACTCAGATCTTATTGATTTTGCTATTCAATTAATCAACAATTTCAATCAATTCAAACATTTGTAGTAACATCGATCTCTGTGAAAAAAGACGCAATAAAGTTCATTGTTTACATTGTTATTACGTTCATTGTTTAGTATTGTTATTGTTTACGAAGCGTGAATTGGTTTTTATCTCGACAGAGTTATCGTTATCGTTCAGTTTTATACGCACGAAATTCCCAACATAAGTAATTCAACAAAACATTCCTTATCCTATATTTTGCTCTACATCATTGAATTTGACACTCATTCATGCTCTCTCGCGCTCATTTTACAAAAATATATATATAAACAACCTATCTTACACCTTTTTAGTTTAATAGATTTTTATAAAAGCAAGGGTTCAGCAGGGTTTCAAGGTTATGTTTGGTAAAGATGACAGTAAGCAGTGATAGCCCAATTGGTAATGAGCCAGACTTGTGATCGGAAGGTCGCGGGTTCAAATCCTGGTGTGGACCTGTACCACTAAATTCGTCTTTTCGGATTTATGTACGAATTTCTAATTATCACTTGCTTAACATTAAAGGAAAACATCGTTATGAAACCCATTTGTCCAAGAAAACTCATTTTCGAAAGACGAGCGGTCCACCAACCTGCATTGGGTCAGCGTGGTGGACTATGGCCTGATACCCCTTCGTGTTTCGAAGGGAGGCCGGTGCCCCTCGCCGGGGACGTATATGGGCTGATGACGAAAGATGACAGTGTCAAATATAGAAGTCTAATGTTTATTTTTTATCGGTAATAGGTTTGCTCTTGGCCACACACAATCTACTTTAAAGAGATTCGGGTTACATGAGTCCGGAAATACAAACGCAGGCAGACAATTAAATTCCTTAGAGGTGCGCAAAATAAAAAACGAAAACAAGCGCGGGTTCAGAATAATAGGGCTTATTTATCATCCGATCTTGTCTTTAGTACTTTTAATTTACATCAGCAAAATTGTCAATCACCTGTTGTTTTTGGAAAACCCATAATATGTTAGACCAAGGTTATCAACTGCGATTGAGGACAAATGTAACCGGTCCTTGTTTGTAATTTAATTAGGTTTCCTGCTACCTACAGATCCTTGATCCATTTCATGGTTCTAAATAATCTTCTATTACGCAGTTTGATGCATGGATTTAATTAGAGATTGAAATATATTGTGGTAGAATTTTATAATTTGGCCTCACCGCAATTATATGATCAACCATTTCTTATTATGGGTTTATACATTGTAGGATGTACTTACTTATTTTGCTTACTTTTAGCGCCTTAAAATACTTTCGCAAAAGGAAATGTTTAATATTAAATCACCGTCATAAGTTAATCTGTCTCAGTTACCAGCTAAGGATGTAGCGTCAGATATCCATCTGAGTATTCAGTCGATGTTATGAAACGTTGCAAAATGCAGGCGGTAACGCTTCAGAGCAACTTAGTCACACGGGCAGGTTTAAACATGTCTTACTGCAAGACTTTTACGATCCTTCTTTGTTGCTAACAGTACGTTAGTACTATTATTTATTATGTGCTAACAGTTTTAGCGTTTTAGCGCAAATTAAAACGTTGTGTTTTTTCTAATGCGTTGCGATCGATTTGGTATGGTCCGCCAACATCTAGCTCCGATTAAAAAGAATTATCTAACGAATTGTTCTCTTTGTTCACAGATCGGTAGGTCATCAGAATCACCAATCGACTTCGTGGTGATGGACACAGTAGCTGGCGACAAAAGTGGGGACACGAAGGTGTTACAGAGCACCATCTCTAGATTTGCTTGCAGAATAATATCTGACAGAAATGACGTGAACAACTGCAGGATCTATGCCGCTGGTTTTGACTCTTCAAGGAATATATTTTTAGGGGTAAGTTTTGTGCGAATTTCTGATTCTGTCTCTTCAGAATTAGGAGAAATTAGTTTTGTAAATTGGGAGAAATTAGCTCTTGATACATAAATAGCAAAAGAAGAATCTGATTTTCAATCGTTTGAGGACTGAAATGTGGTGACCCTTGAGTTGTCGTCGAAAAATGTTTCTTATTAGATATAGCTAAAGTTTAATAGTTAGGTGGTGTAATATCGACAGGTTCGACGAATTTTGATCACAAATAAAACAACTCTATCGCTTTCCGTCTTTACTACTGGAAACCGAAGACGGGCACACGGGCAGCAGCGACTTGCCGAGTATCTTACTACCATACTACCAAGGCCATCCCGCATGCCATTGTCGAGCATGAAGAACTTCTAAGTAATTTGAGGTCTTTCCAGCAGTGGGAGATCTCCAGATTTCCGATATGATGTGTGATTATAGAAAGCTGTTACAGAAGCCCAAGTGCGAACACGATCTTTTTTTAAGCAAGCGTGGGATGTCCGTAAGGGTTGAGGAGCCACATCAGATTTTTAAAAGAAATATTAAAGCAATATTTTGGCAAGCGTGTGTAACTAATTTAGGTCCATAATCAATTTAAAAGCTAAACGAATGCCACAAAGGACTATGTTAGCTGTAATAAGAAAGATAAATGTATGACATAGTAACCCAGACTAGACTAGTACAGTGAACCTAGAGAAAAAGTCACCTCAATTTGAGACGCCCACTTTCTTTGTTCGAAGAACAATTAATCTTGATAATTGTTATTGGAACTAAGAAGTCAACGACGAACATAATTAGATTAATGTTTACGAAAGGATTTTAACCTTTTAATAATAGCTTTTAAGGACATAGACGGAATATATGTATCTATTACGGGAAATATTCTAAACGTTTGATGAATAAAAACTTCGTCGTTTGCGGTAAAATATGGAAATCATTTTTCACATTTGAAAAGCATCGGGCTGCTAAACTGGTGCCCTCATAACACATTTGTTACTTTGCTAATGGACCTTTACATTAAAAAAAATATACATTTACATTGGTTATATTATAGATTTCCACCCGCGACTTCGTTCGCTTAGGAGTAGGCTATTAGCCCAATTGGATTAGAATTCAAATCGGATTTAATTCCTACAAAACAGGGTTCGAAAGGATAACTATCACTGATAATTATCACGATAATTATCATGATAATTATCGTGATAATAACGACGATTATCACGATAATTATCATGATAATTATCGTGATAATAACATATGGATAATTATCGATTGATAATGGCTAACAAGCAACAAAGCCAATGGAAAGACAACCATCATCGGATGAAGATGTTCCTTTGGCTTCTTTGGTCAATCTAAGTTAATTTATTTACGACTAGCTTTCTGCCCGGGACTTCGCTCTTTCCGAAAATTGTGTTACCTATGTGTTATTCTGATGCATAAGCTATAATAATGTTAAGTTTAATTAAAATCCATTCAATATCCATACAGCCACTCACTTTAATAATGTTTTGTTACAATTTGTTATGAACCAATTTAACAAATCAATTTCTTACACTGGTGATAATTATCCGATAACTATCCGATAATTATTTGATAATTATCAAGAAGCGTAATTATCTTCATAATTTCGAACCCTGCTACAAAAGGTTTTATTGTTTTAATAGCTTCATTTGTTGCCAAATAAAACTATCCTAAGTTTTCCCCCTCGGCGGAGGTGTGCATAAGTGGTGGGGTACCCCCCAAAATGTACCCCAAAATGTACCTTTTGGTACATTTTTACCCCCCACCACTTATGCATAAAATCTCTTGTAGGATTTAAATCCGATTTCAATTTTTTGTTGGTTTAATTCTATTGACCCATATATCAATGACCATAAAAAACATATTCTCCCGTGTACACTAACAACGCCCGCCGCCCACTGCAGCAAGTTGATTATTATTTTTTTAATTGGCTGCCAGATAATCTCTCATAAAGGTAGTTTGACACCTCACCCCAGCTCAGATATTTTTTCTCGTTTCTAAAAAAAATATTACTTGATCAAAAAGGTATCTAACTAAAAAGTTATGTTTATTTTTCTAGGAAAAAGCGACAAAATGGACGGAGAACCACGAGATCGATGGTCTGACGACGAATGGCGTGCTCATAATGCACCCTCGCGGGGATTTCTGCGGCGGCAGCGCCACCTGTGGGCCGTGGCGCGAAACTAGCGTCGGAGGAGCCGTGTTCTCTTTGCGCGAGAGTCGTTCTGCGCAGCAAAAGGTAAGTTCTCTTAATGTGTTTCGTAAGTGAGTAGGAGTAACAGCGCCTTAATAGGCCTTTTCTGGGTTAACTCGCTCCACCGTCGACCTCATTTATGAACTTGGTCGAGATTGAGGTCAAAAGTTAACCCTTCTCATAATAATAATAAAAATAACGAAGAAACTTTAGGTTCCATTCACCGGCTCCCACAGTGTATGCCTTGGTTGTTCTTGCTGTAGAAATACATTAATGTAGGTACACGAATAAACAATATTTATTAAACTACTATGTTCATTGAAACACAATGGTTGTCATTGAGGAATTACTTGAATAACTGCTTATCAGAACTTATCAGTTAACGCTAAAATGTTGATAGTAAAACTAACATGCAATTGTAACGAATTGACATTTAACATGTTTCAATTGTTGTAGGTTGTATTAGGACATTTTAAAAGTTAACTAAACAAATAAGTATGTTTTATTTTATTCAATAATTTTATAGGGCGTAGATTAGGTCTAAAATATAATTGTTATACTCAGTTATTTTTGGTTACTTGTTACAAAAAGGTTAGGAGCAAGTTATTTACCACCTCACGGCGATCGCAGAATCGTCTGGATAACTTGGCACTTATGACAGTTCGTCCTAAGCTTTATTTGCATTATAGAAGGTACAGGTTCAATTTAATCTAATACTCACTTCCCTCACTGAAGAAAATTTTCAGCCAACTATAAATTAATTTTTAAAAGTTTTCTTACTTAAATTCTTCTTCGCTCCTGTCTTTATACATCTAAGTTATTCAAAAGCTTCGTTTAACTTATAACGATGTGTATCTGAATATTTCAGGGCCTGCCATGTCAAGCAGAGACAAATGTGCTCAGAGATGGCACGATGATCGACTTATGTGGCGCCACTTTATTATGGAGAAGCGCTGAAGGGCTAAAAAATTCACCGGTAAGTAATAATAATAAAAAAACGCTACTCACTTAAATGCCCACACAAGGTATTTTATTGTGTCGTGGGTTCTTTGGAACATACACAAAGACACAAAAGAACACCCATAAAGCTAAAGTGAATAGGCTTCTTCTGGGTTAGCTTGCTTCATCGTCGACCACATCTTGCCCTTGAGCTAGATTGTGGTCAAGAGCAACGCATTCGTTGAAAAAAATATATTAAGAAAAAAAAAACAATTAAAAAAAAACCTCGTCGACTTCACACCATTATAATTTATTATAGAATAACAATTTACTTTTTTTTTTACTTTTTTTAAAACGCTTACCCGCGTGAGGGACGATAGCTCAGTTGGTTAGAGCACCAAGAGATCTAATCCTGAGGTAAAGGCTTCAAGTCCCATTCGCGCCAAAAGTGTTTCTTTCCTTAAAAATTATTTGCGCACAATTTACTGTAATTATTAGCTGCGTTCCATTGCTAGAAAAGTCTTCAAGTAATGAATAATCTTAAAACACACCGTTAAGCTTTGAGCATTGGAATTCAATGCTACACGTAATCTTGTACAAAGAATCAGAACAATGTTATTCATAAATTCAATCCAGTGTGCGTTTTTGTTAAAGTTTTTTGTTATTCGAATCGGAATAGAGTATAGGTAAAGTGAGATTGAATCTTTCGTCTAACGCTTCTATTAATTTGTTTTTATATCAAAATTGTTATCTACTCTAATATTATAAAGTTTTTATGTCTTCTTTAATTTTTTTTGTGTGTTTGTAACGAATAAACTCAAAAACTACGGACCGATTACAAAAATTCTTTTACCATTAGAAACCTCTCTTATCAGAGGGTGACATTGAGTACAAAATTTTCCCGAATTTGCAATGGAACGAAGTAGCTGAACAAAAGTTAGTAATCGGTTATCGATAAAATAAGAAAAGAAATAATATAATTATTTACTGTTAATTAGCTTTAAGGCCCGATTTCTTCCGCGTAAAATAACAGCCTATGTTACTCTGTCACGCCCCTCCGATTATTCCTAGGCAGAAATTACTTTCGACTTAAAGAAGAGTACACAAAAGAATTTATTTTGATCTATCTTTCCGCCCGGGACGTCGTACCCGTGGACAAGGATGATTGGGATTAAGGATTGTAATAATGACTTTCTTCTAGACAAAGCGCGACCTAGAAGCGCTAGTGGACGAGCTAAACGCGGGCCGACCGCAGTGCCCCGTGGGGCTCAACACGCTCGTGATCCCTCGCAAGCTGTCCTCGGCGCATCAGGACCTCAACCAGCCTTACGTCTACCTTAACTGCGGACATGTGCAAGGTGAAAAAAAAAATTTTTTTTTTCTTATGTCAGACCCGATTATACCAATTTTAAACGCATTAATTAATAACTTGTCTATTTCTCTAGGCGAGCACTCATGGGGCGCGGATAGCGGCGAAGGCCTGCGTCGGTGCCCGATGTGTCTAACGGCGGGCGGCGTGGTGCGCGTGTGTATGGGAATCGAACCCGCGTTCTACGTGGACGCCGGCCCGCCCACCTACGCGTTCAACCCCTGCGGACACATGGCCTCCGAGCGAACCGTCAAGTTAGTATACACTTTACAGAAGGAGACTCAAGTCTTGATCTATACTTAAGTATGTATCTTTCTCTCACTATCAAAATGACAACGACGACTGCTACTTAAGTATAGATGCTACTTAAGTTAGTATAACCGTGTGGTGATCGGTTGAGAATAACACCACCCCATCTCTTTCCGTGGGTATCGTAAGAGGCAACTAAGGAAATACAAATGAGACCTGCCTCCTAGTAATCCATCCCAGGCAACGACAATTCATTTTTTTCTGAATCTGAGGTGTCGTCCTATGGTCTCATGCGGTGTGGTAGGCTTGCTGTGTTCCGTCGGTGCGTGGGAGTAAATTGTGAGTGGCGTTCTGTTATACGGACCTTGGTATTACGTATAATTGATTAAAAGTACATACTTACCCCTAATATTTTTAACGGTCTGCAAAATATTTAAAGTTTGATCAGTAGAAAATCAGATGGTCTGCTTAGATTAGGTGTTGGCCCAACTATAATTTTTTTATCAATTTATAGGTAGAGAGTGCCATTTTAGGGTTCCGTAGTAATCTACGAACCCTTATAGTTTCGCCATGTCCGTCTGTCCGTCTGTCCGCGGGATTCCTAAGAAATCCTTGGTACTACAGAGCTGAAACTTGGCATGATTATACATATAAATCACGCCGACAGAACTGTAGAGTAAAATCTTAGAAAAAAATTTTTTTTCGGGTGTCTCCCATAGACGTGAAAGGGTGATGAATTTTTTTTTTCTTGGCAATATTTTTGAGTGGGGTGTCATAGGATAGCATATTAAAAGATAGAAGGGGTTTACTGAGAACGTTTTTCGATTCAGCACTCCGTTTGCGAAATATAAATTTTTAAAGTGAAAATTTTTGTCAAACACAAGTGTCCCCCCCCTGTACCTGCTAAACGGTTGTTTCTAAAAATGTGGGAAAATTCACGTTAGTAGAATATATAACGAAATTAAAAGGAAAACTATCACACATAACTTGGTCCTTCAAGTTTGCGAGTAATAGTCGACCAAGTGCCAAACACTGTTGGGATTAATAAGAATATATTTACTAATATAAGATTCTTGGTACGACAGAGCTGAAATTTGGCATGGTCATAGATATTGATTGCGTCAACAGATCTAAAATATAAAATTTTGGAAAAAACATTTTTTCGGGTGTTTCCCATACACGTGAAAGGGCGATGGATTTTTTTTTCTCGCCGATACCATCGAATTGAATGTCATAGGATAGATTTTTAAAATATAGAAGGGGTTTACTAAGAACGTTTTTCGATTCAGCACTCCGTTTGAGAAAAAAATATTTTTAAAGTGAATTTTTTTGTTAAAAACAAGTTTCCGGGGGGGGGACACTACCAGCTAAACGGTTGTTTCTAAAAATGTGAAAAAATTCACGGTTATAGAATATACAACGAAATTAAAAGAAAAACTATCACACATAAGTTGGCCCTTCAAGTTTGCGAGTAATAGTCGACCAAACGTTTTTGGGATTAATAAGAATATGTATACAAGGTTCCACGCTAAAAGTGAGGGGAGGTGAAAGCCAAACTGTAACATATTGACATTTCAGGTGTCGTTAAACAGTTTTTTGGGGGTGTTAATAACGAAAATGACATCAAAATTATTTTAACAGCAGGTTGATATTATTTCTAACAGTAAAAAATGATATTATTGCCGTAAAAAAAACAAAAAAAAAACAAAAAAAATTCGCGCTCGCTTCGCTCGCGAATTTTATACTTACATTCAGTTGTATTTAGACCAAAACAAAAATTATTTCCAAAATTATAAACTCTTTAATAATACATTTGTTTTTAGGGTTCCGTAGTAATATACGAACCCTTATAGTTTCGCCATGTCCGTCTGTCCGCAGGTTTCCTAAGAAACCCTTGGTAGCACAGAACTGAAATTTGTAGAATTTTTTTTTCGGGTGTCTCCCATAGATGTGAAAGGGTGATGAATTTTTTTTTTCTCGCCAATATCATAAAATGGGATGTCATAGGACAGCTTTTTAAAAGACAGAAGGAGTTTTCTAACAACGTTTTTCGATTCAGCACTCCGTTTGCGAAACATAAATTTTTAAAGTAAAAATTTTTGTCAAACACAAGTGTCTACCTCTCTACCAGCTAAACGGTTGTTTCTAAAAATGTAAAACAATTCACGGTGGTAGTATATACAACGAAATTAAAAGAAAAACTATCACACATAAGATGGCCCTTCAAGTTTGCGAGTAATAGTCGACCAAGTGCCGAACTTAGTTGGGATTAATAAGAATATATTTACTAATATTAGATCCTTAATAGTACGGAGCTAAAATTTGGCATGGTCATACATACCTATTGATTGTGGTGACAAATCTAAAAAATAAAATGGTGGGAAAATTTTTTTTTCGTGTGTTTCCCATTAACGTGAATGGGCGATGGTTTTTTTTCTAGCCGATATCATCGAGTGCGTTATCATAGGATAGCTTTTTAAAGGATAGAAGGGGTTTACTACAAACGTTTTTCGATTCAGCAATCCGTTTAGGAAACATTAATTTTTATAACGAAAAAAAATGTAGAATTATTCACGAGGGTAGCATTAACGACGAAGTGTATCCTAATCCAAAATGGTTGACATACAAGGTTCCACGCTAAAAGTGAGGCGAGCCGAAAGCCAAGCTGTAACATATTGACATTTCAGGTGTCGTTTAATAGGTTTTTGTGGGTGCTAATTACGAAAACGACATTAAAAATATACATCTGCTTAGCTTGATATTATTATATTATTCCTTACAATAAAATTGTCGCAAAAAAAAAAACAAAAACAAAAAAAAAAAAAAAAATTCGCGCTCGCTTCGCTCGCGCATTAAACACTTCCATTCTCTTATATTTAGGCCAAACTTTTTAATACATTTGTTTATGATACTAAGTATAGTATTTGGGGATTTTAACATCAACCATGACAATATGCTTGTAGAATTAAGAAGCCAGCTGCATATTAGAACCATGCTGCTACGGAACCCTACAATGCGCGTGGCCCGACACGCTCTTGGCCGGTTTTTCAATAGTGTCCTTTGCGAAACAAAAGTGATGAACCATTTTTACAAGATTTTTATTTATTACTTGCAGTGTATGTTTGTTCTGGTCAAATCTTGCAACTGAATTTGAGGTCGATCATTTACGAATGATGACATACAAGTTTAGTTAAGATGATAGTGCATAATTAGCGGACTAGTTATTTTATTTTGCACTCCCATATGGCTATATCTCATGGTAAAGTATAAAATAAAAGGGTTTGCTAGGAAGAAAAAGCTTATTTGAACATATAAATAAAAGCTTATTTTTTGACTTAGATATTGGGCGAGCGTGGACATCCCGCACGGCACGAACGGGTTCCACGCGATCTGCCCGTTCTGCGCCGCGCCGCTGCAGGGCTCGCCCGGCTACGTGCGGCTCATCTTCCAGGACAACCTCGACTGAACTGTACTCTACTATACACCAGTGAGTATAACCTTTATGTGAATACGAATACGTACAGTCGGCCAAGAAAGTGGTCTATCAGTTTTCATAGAACTTTCCGTGTAACCAAAATATCGCTAAGGTTCACAATGTGACAAAGAAAGAGATAGAATGATGATATATATGTTAACGGAAATGTATGAAATCCGTCTTTGTATACAATTCCTAAAATCGCCTGGAAATGTGTGAAATGAATTATATTTGATACATTTCCTAGGAAATCAATACATTTCCTAAATATCAATCGGAAATGTATAAAATGTTTGATTTTTTTCTGTTCATAAGTCATTTGACTTCTTTGTTCGATTGTGATAGACGGAACTGCGACAAGTAGGTTTGTTAGTAGCCTAACCCAACCAACCCGTTAAGGGTAGAACTGCGACCCCGACCGCACGAACCGAGCGAGCGAAGCGAGCGTGCCGCGGCAGCGGCCGGCGAAGTGCCAGAAACGACTATGTTTGCGTTTAGCGGTTATCGCGTTTAGGTGGTTGTCGCATGTGGTCAATAGACAGTGAAAATTTTCATGAAATGTGACCATTTCATGAAATTCTCGAACATTTCATGAAGTGAGCAAATCTACAATGTGGCCAAGACAAACACAGGTTAAGTTAGGTTGTTTTATTATTTTATTCACTGAAAACATTATTTTAACATTATTTTTATACATTTCCAAGAGCAATTTCGGAATTTTCGGAATATCCCTAGACCGTGTTGATGTGTATATATTTTATTTATTAATTAAAAGATGGGTTAACTCTTGACCTCAATCTTGACCATAATAGTCAAAGATGAGGTCGACGATGGACCGAGTTTCCCAGAAAATGCCTATATAGGCACTGGTACTCCAACGCACCGACGGAACACAGCAAGCTGTTTGGCGTCGGACTTCGGTAGGAGGGTGGTCGCGAACCAGACGGCCCTTTACAGAGCCTACCACACCGCATGAGACCATAGGACGACACCTCAGATTCAGAAAAAAATGAAGTGTCGTTGCCTGGGATGGATTACTAGGAGGCAGGTCTCATTTGTGTTTCCTTAGTCGCCTCTTACGACACCCACGGAAAGAGATGGGGTGGTGTTATTCTCAACCGATCACCACACGATATTATGATTATGATGCAGTTATAATAAGATCACAAGACATGACTTAGAAACTGTCAATTCATTATTGCAAGGGAAAATCAACCTTGCTGTATTATGTCACGCAAACGAATTTCAACCTTAGGGTGGTAGACCACATTTTTGGCCGACTGTATGTACAGTCGGTTCCCTTGAGTATCCACTCATGTCTCTTAAACAAAAACTTTGTAAAAAGGGCTATTATAGAATTTCTGATTATCTCCAGAGTTATTCCGATATTAAGTCAATTAAAATTAGAAGTAAGAAAAGTTATATGATTTACTCACAGAGCACATAACCTGTGGATTGACTTAAAAAGGGCGACCCTCGTAGTTTCTTGCCTATTCTTCTCCTTAGGAAGACTGCTTCACAAATGTTTGCCCCGACTAGGATTCAAACCCAGAACGAATGAAAGTATTTTAACGCGTACGTACACACACTCATGCGCGCATATCACGCGCGCACGTACTTACATACATGCGGAAGCAAAACACACATTAACATGCATAAGACTATATATATACATATATGCACCTTGCACCACTGTACGAGGATGACATTTGAGGCACGAACTTTTGTTTAAAGTTTTTTTTCAGTATTTAAATACAAAATTCCAATTTTGTGTTGTAAATTTTGTATTGTAAATATGGGTTTAGGTGTACCGAAAGGTTTGTATTAATTACATTAACCATAGTGATGTGATGTACGCCTTATGCCCATACAACACATGCTTTTAAAAATACATTCCGATCCTCTACAAAATTGTACATTTCTTTTCCAGGTTCCATCTGCCACAGATTTGCGGATGGAGTGTAAAATGACGACAAAATACAAAACAAATTAGCGGCAAAATATAGACATAAGTTTATAATGACAACAAGTAACTATATGCTATGTTATATACATATATAAAGGATTTATATCTATCCTTAAAAGTGTAAATACTTTAACTGAGGAATCAGCGGGATTGCTAACTGCAAAAAGGCAAGTCAATAAGTGCAAAGAAATTTTTAAAATTTTCAATTTTCTTTGAATTTCAATTCTGACTTCTGTCTTTTCGTAATTAGTGTTTCGCTTGCTTTATTTCTGAAAATGAATATTTGTTCCAGTTCTCATTTAGAATTAAAAAATATAAAGCTATAGTTGAGGTCTTGAGTTATTTCAAAGAAAATTTGAAGTCAAGTTACTACTATTACTAAGTTTTTACAATTGTTTTGTTGTATCAATTAGAATTAATTTAACAATACAATGAATAATAACTTTGGTTATTAGTTGAAAAGACTCATTGCAAATTATAGTTACGCTCCCATCAAATTGTAACTGTAACAAAAATGCTTGTCAGTAAGACTATGAATAGAATCTGGAACTGCTAAGTTAGGAGTCAATACAGAAAAACTTTGAACGAATATTTGTCACTTCGAGCATTAATGACATTTTGTGTTTATAGAGTGAAAATGAGATCGGTAACCTAGTCTTTGTGGTAAGTACTTTTTATTGGTTATACTTTATTTTTATGAAGACATGAAATTTGTAGAATGAAGTAAAAATCTAAATTAATTTTTGTGAGTCTATTCAACTAATACATTAAGCTGAATTCAGCTTCGAATTTACTACGCACCGATCAGTTCACTGGAATCTCATAGCTTTTCAGAACCAGAAAAACGTTGACGGCATGAAATAATTGCCAATACTGCCCTATTATACAAACACGCAATTTTAATAATGAATTTGCAAACGTTAATAAAATACAAAATAAAGATTTGTAAAGAAATGTTTGTGACAATGTTCACATTGATGTGTTACAATGTCTATATAATTAAGATAATTATTTAAAAAACAAGCGTTTGACTAACGAGAATATTTATTTGTTAAAGTCAATATGTAAGATAAGTTGAAACCGTTTCAGCAGATTAAATATTAAACTACAAAAAAATCATTTAAAGCTTTGTATATTGCTGTTTGTTTACTGATTTTTTGATTATGAATGTAAAGCGTGAATGATTTGTCAAAATATTTCTTTAAAAACATTAAAATCAAATAGTAATATGGCTATAGAAACCTATCTAGGTTGAATTTGGAGGTTAAATATGTAAATATTCAACTGTTAGGTTTGTTAAGTAATTTATGTTGGGTTTTTCGTGTGGTATGAGTTAGTTTAAGCCTGCCTTGTAGTGTAGATGAGGGAAAAAGGCCAGCGATGTAATCATTACATTTTGTTGGCTTCAAAACAGTGCAAGTCTCGAACCATGTGCTCACAATGGTCTCAATAATAGATTTTTTCAACATATTGTAACGACTTCTCGTCATGTATTTAGTTTTATGAACTAGTAAGAGGATATATCACCGAAATATAAGATATGTTACGAAAATCGTGGCAAGAACCCGTTACACTATAATGAAAAAGTAACTCATAACTGGCTTATAATTTAGACGGTTATCACTCTGCGTGATATATATGCCATGTATATTATAAACATATTGTAATAAGCAGTGTACAATTGCAAACTTTGATTCAACTGTCGCTTTTTTAGTTGAAAAAGTTCTGTTCAGTTGCGTTGAACTTTATGTTAAGTGGAACTCCAATTTAAAACTGTGGTCGATTTGAAAATGTAATGATTTTTGAAATAGTACTTTCGAGCTACTCACGCGTGTGAACTGTATTTGTGATTATTCGTGAACTATGGTCGGAAGACTTCGTTAGAGAGGGATCTAACAAATTATGATAGAGATAAAAGTGAAAGTGAAATGCTTTATAAGCTTGTTGTTATAAATGTGTATACAGCTCAGTTTTCGACGTTGTAATAATATGCGTATTATGGAGCGTGCATTTGCGAGCGCGCGTACGTTGATGCGTTTGCGTATACTATTCATGTATGTAGGTTTACATCGCAAAGACCACGCGTGGGATTGTAAGACTCTTTAGACCTTCCCAAAATAGGACGTCTATTCAGCAAGTCTATGACCGACGTACGACCATTCTTACCATGTAGAACAAGAAAAAACGTGACATTAGCAGACAGTGGTCCGTTTCATGCCACTGATAGTCATAAATGAGTTGAGTTGAATAATGTTTTGACATTCTACGCTTCGAAGTGTCGGTCGTAGACTTACAGAATAGATGCGCTGGTTACCCTGTTCAATTCGCGGAAAGTTGTAAAAATGAGTTAGCCTATCGAATATGGAGATTTAGTTTTTGTACCATTTGCATCCACTAGTTAGTGAGAACACATCTATTTTCCCTAAAATGACAAATTGTTGATTGGGAACTATTCAAATATTATCGGTTACTTTTCGTAATCGTAAGTTAATGTTCTTTAAACTTTAAAAGAGTTTGTTTAAGAAAGCTTATATAAATGAGTCGAAATGTAGACGGTTAGGATAGCCTGATTCTATTAATTTTCCATCTGGGTAATTGTGCCCAAGCAGCGTATAAGGGGCAGGCATTTTGCATATGTAAACAGCTTTGATTCAAATACGTTACTTGTATGTAAATTTTGTGTTGCATGAATTCGTGTTTCGGAATATTTAGATCGAGGGTCATGGCGTTTGTATAAGAAATTATTAAACGGTCGATAAGAGGTGGCTAATGATCGTCATTATAAAAGCAGCATTGATCTGGACGAATTCTCTTGTCACTTTGTACAGTTCTTATTGAAAGGGAATAAGAAGTAAAATCGCACTTCAGCTTGACCTGTTTTTAAATGTACCTTTGTCTATGAGTTTTATATCAAGTACTCAAGTTTTAATAGCAGTACTGATTCGAAACTAGGAATTCGATCACACAAGGTATAATTCTGATTAAAACGCCTGAATCCTCAAAAGTTCTTAGCATTATTTTGATTAGAATGAGACGTCAGAAGTAGTACGCTTTAGACAGTTCTGCACTTCAGGTTAAAGTTAAATGTTGCCATCTCTTTTTCACAAAAGTTGAAAGAAAAGGTCTATGATACTGAAATGAGAAGGTTGTATTTGCTTCTCTTTTTATGTCAATATAAAAATTATTATTTACTTGTCTCAAGTATGAGAACTCTCTCGCACTCATGCTTATCATGTATTTCGATATCGCTCAAATACTGCAAATGCCTATAAGATTGAACTTTGCCCGCAAAAAAAAATAGCAGACGATGAGCAAATATCAACCTTATTGTGTCAGTATAAGAATGTTTTTAAGATCTTTATCCGCGCCCGGGTATTTTTAAAATCATATCTTTAGTTTTTAGCCTGAAGTGCAACCAAACAACTTGTTCTAACATTTATTAGTGGTAATAAGAACTGATTGCGCTAGCCTTAATTTAATTTATAACCTTTAATAAGTGATAGGATAATAAACCGCTCTTTTGAGTTAGAAAATTTATGCTGTTGTTTCATTATACTCTTTACTTTCCAATTACAAATGGTATGAGTCTGTAGTTCTGCATACGAGACACAGATGGCGCTAACCTACAAGCATAACGTATGTGCTTAGTAAGGGAATGAGAAATTTCGCCACTTGACTTGAAGGCACGATAGCTCAGTTGGTTAGAGCACCAGGAGATCTAATCCTGGGATCGTGGGTTTAAGTCCCATTCGCGCCGAATATTTTTCTATCCCTAAAAAAAATTTGTGAGATATTGTGCTATTTAAAAATAGTAAACCAGCGTCACACCCACTATTTTGTAGCGTGTAACCACCGTCCGCCTTTCTATCTAGTTCGGATTGAGTTCGGAGTATACAATTACGGAATGAATCTTGCTCTCGCGGACCTAATACATGCTTAATAGAAAGCCAAATACATTTTGATTAACTTGAGTGTTGCCATGATAAATAAGATTTTGTACTTAGGAGTGAGAAATAATAAGACAAGTAGTGAAATTAAATCTTATTTATTGCACAAATTAATAAATATTAATATGTATTTATTGACTCAACGTTGGAGGCATAAGTACGTATTAATAAAATATTATATATTTACTATTAAATATAAACGAAATTGGGCTTGACAAATAAGACCATAATGCCATAAATAATAGATAAACGCTCAGTTGCAGACACGTTTATTAAAGCTTTTTTAAATGTAATGCCGTAATGCAACAAAATGAAAAGTGACAGCATAATATTTAAAGTAGCTTTAACTTTAATGGACGTTTCTGCAACTGAGCGTACATTCACATGACTGATAGGTATATTTTTTCTAATAAATTAACAACATTTTAGCATTAAAATTCAAATAAGTACAAAAAGTAAGACTAGAAAAAAAAGGTGTAACTACTTCATTTGAATACGACGTAGAGATCCAAGACCGTCTAGGGTTTTTAAAATTATAATTATAATATAGCCAGAAAAGGCGTCTAATAAACATCAATTTATACATTCTGAACATAGATTCATTGATTTATGTGGTTTGTACGAATTTTAACATTTTCGAACCATTACAGCTTTGTTTGTTGTAATCATTTAAAATACCTATCTATTGATACATGTTTCGTAGGTGGTCGCCTATTAAAAAAAAAACAACGGTAAGTACGACTTTATACATGCTTTATACTAAATGTTCAAAATCCTTTCTGACATAGACCAATAAACAATCAGTCAAACGCTTGTTTATTGGTCCATATTTTCTAATTTCAACCTTATTTTTTAAAAATTATAAAATGGGTTAACTCTTGACCTCAATCTTGACCAAGGTCATAGATGAGGTCCACGATGGAGCGAGTTAACCCAGAAAATGCCGGAACACAGCAAGCTGTTTGGCGTCGGACTGTCGGAGGGTGGTCGTCTACCACACCGCATGAGACCATAGGATGCCACCTCAGATTCAGAACAAATTGAGGCAATCGTTGCTTGGGTCGGATTAATAGGAGGCAGGTCTCATTTGTGTTTCCTTTGTCGCCTTTTACGACACCCACGGAAAGAAATCGGATGGTGTTATTCTCAACGGATCACCACACGGACCTTAGCGAAAGTCTCTTAATTGCTAAGCCATTACTGCAAATTAAGCTTAGTAGTGACTACAACCCGTATGTACTGGTCATAAGCGGTGGCGATAGCGAGTCCCGTGTGGTCTCGGTTCCATTCCCACGCGTTGATGGGCTGAGTGCTGATCACCATTCTTTGAAGTCGCTTCAGTTTGCCCGGGACTCCCATTGCTACGCCTTTGTCGTCGCTTTTGGATCGCTGATCGGGGTATTCGCTGGAAAATTATAGAAAGGTTTATCTATCATTCACGCCATTGTTCCCTTTTGATTAAAGTAACAGCTGGGTCACCACCATGTCTTAAAACCAATATTAAGGAAATTTACTTTGGGGAAAAAGAAACAAAGCGATATGAGAAAAAGGGACAGCGCTTTACAAGTAACATTGAAGTAAGATTATTTTAATTTCATTACGACGTGGTTTTAGGCCTGCAGATCGTTTTACACAAAAGCGGAGAACAAAATTTTCTCATTTAATATCAGAAACCAATAGAGATATTTATTTTTCCAATTATTTCAGACCTAAGTACATAAATTATCTTCTTCTTCTTCCTAGCGCTTAGTTCCGTTTCTCATTCAGGGTACACTTGACCATGATCAAGTCATTTGGCAGATAAGTACATAAATTATAAACGAAATAAACCTTTTATTATCCTTTGGAATAACGGGCAGTTATACCCAGATCTTTGAAAGGCGTGCGTGGGGCTGTAGGAAACACGTAGGCTTTTTAGACAATCTACTCTAAAAGAAAGAATTTTAAGGGAAAGAAAATTGTTCGGTGCGAATGGGACTTAAATCCTCGACCATAGGGTTAGATCTGCTGGTGTTCTGACTAACTGAGCTATCGTAAGCTGAGATGAGACATTCATCGGCCCGGAACCCAGGCTACCTATATCAAGTAAAATCAGTAAAGGAATAATAAGCAAGATCATAACAGAAGAAGCCAATTTAAGATGGAAGCACAACAAACAGTGCCGCCAGGCAAAAATCTTCCTAAAGACAAGAAAAAAGAAAGTCGAAGCAACTTCTAAAGCTAAATAGAAAGGACATCAGGATTGTAGTGGGTCTGCTCTCGGGACACTGTCCTTTGAACCGACACCTAGCAATAATGGGCCTAAAAAGTGATCCCACACGCCCAGAATGTGACAAGGAAGAAACAAGTCTCCATTTTCTGACTGAGTGTCCAATGTACGCGCTGGTAAGATGGGAGACAATAGGCATGGATGAGGTAAAAGAAGAACAAATACAAGAGCTTAACATAAAGGATATAATCGGGTTTGCTAAAGCTTCGGGTAGGTTCAAAGAGGTGGAACTGTCAGTGCAGAGGTAAAACTCATGCGCTGTTATGGGAAACTGGGTGAAATGGTCCCAAATAAGTGGACTGATCACCCGCCTGTGCCTGACGGGCGTCCCCCCTCCATAGTAGATAGATAGAAGCTGAGCTGGAAATTTTTTTTTGGCAAAACAAAATGTTCGGCGCGAATGGGACTTGAATCCACGATCCCAGAGTTAAATCTAATGGTACTCTACCTAACTGAGCTGACCTGGCACGATAGCTCAGTTGATTAGAGCACCAGGAGATCTAATCCCTCTACACGGGTAAGGGTTTTAAAAATACTTTAAATAATTTTCCACGTCAAAAAACGTATGAGTCACCGACTTCAATCCCAACAACAGTTCGCACAAAGTAGAAACTAGTATTTTTTGCAGACTACAATGCCTATTAGCAGATAACCACAAACGAAAATGTCACTCATTTATTTAGATGATGGTCTTTTTTGTAGTATTTTTTATGTTTTTGTTGATTTTTTTAAAAGCGCTGAATCATATTCGATAAAAATTATATGGGATCACCTGTGGAGTATACTATTTCAAACAAAAAAAGGATTTTGAAAATCTGTCCATAATTGGCAGAGAAATCGGTGAACATACATAAAAAAAAATACTTATAGTCGAACATAGAACCTCCTCCTTTTTTGAAGTCGGTTAAAAATACTCTAAATTTCTTATGGGGCGCCAACCAGGACTTTTTCTACATTAATATTATAAAGAGAAAAGATTTAAATGTTTGTTTGTTTGCATGAATAGGCTCCGAAACTACAGATTTGAAAAATTCTTTTACCATTAGAATACTAAATTATCCCTGAGTAACATAGGCTACAAGACTACATAATTTTCCCGAATTCCCACGGGAACGAAGTCCCGGGCGGAATGCTAGTATTATTATAATATGGAAACTCACTATTTCCAGAGAGTAACTTGTCCATTTCCCGCGCATGTGACGAACAAGTCTCTGTTCTGTGGAAGATGACGCGCCACCCATATCGTGCCGCTTTTGTCTGAAGAATCCAAGACCTGTCCAATACATTATTTTAGCAACGATCATATAAACACTGGTGAAAAGTATCTAAGTATAATTCTTGAGAAGCTATCGAGAAATGACATCAGACATAGGTATGTATACATTTATTTACTAACTTTGCAAAAACGGCTATTATAAAATTTCTGATTATCTATCAGACAGGCAGCCAAGGGACGAACTGCTCAGCTCTAGAGTTATTTCAGATTTAGTTAAAATTAGTAAATACTAAAATTTTTAATGCGATTTAAAAGAGCAAACTCAGAGTGTCTTGCCTGTTCTTCTCTGAGGAAGACTGCACCTTTGCGAATAGGCGTAGAGTCAGTAGGGTCAAAAGAACGAATGCGTATGTATGTATTTAAATCGTTTAATGTATGTTGTATGTATTTCATTGTAATCTTGACTTGTTTTAAGTGGCATTCTGAATGTCCTATAAAATAAAGATTTTTTCTATTCTATTCTAACAAACCCAGAAACATACTTTCGATTCGCATGTAGGTAGTCAATGCCCTGAGTAAGGGCAAAGTTCATTCTAATTTGAACTATATTACCAGCAAGCAAGAAACATGGGTTAATAGTTAATTTAAGGAACAGACTGTTCATATTATTTTCCGGTTACACCCACACATACATACTAACTTACAATTAGTGGATAACTATAACTGGCTATTAGTGTGTAAGTTTAATCTATACTAATATTATAAAGAGGAAAGATTTGATTGTTTGTTTGCATTGAATAGGCTCCAAATCTACTAGATCGATTTGAAAATATTTCACTGTTAGATTCCTACATTATCCGTGATGGACATAGGGTACTTGATTTTCCCGAATTCCCGGGCGGAAAGCTAGTTTAAGATAAATGTGTAAGCTGTTATCCTACAAAAAAAAGACATAAGCTCACGCCTCTGTCCTATTGGGGTAGTCAGATACCACAGATTGCCACTTGTTACGATCCAAACACGCCTTTTTCGCTTCCTCTACATTCATAATTCGCTTCAACCATGCTCCACACTAGGATCACATTCGCTTCATACATCCTGTTATATCTTTGTGCATTTTCGCACGCACAGAATAGTTAATTTAAATATTGTAAAATAAGTTTCTTACTTGAGCAAACCCCTTTGCAGGATTCTGGGTCCTCACATCGAAGACGTGGAACTTCCCTTCCAGAGTGGTTGCAACCAGCTTGTTCATGGGAATATCTTTTCGGTCGAACTCTACTGAACACACCTGAAAACAAATTTATTTTAAAAAAAAGTAGTTAGAGGAAAGAAAGCAAAAGTCACTGTTAAGTAGTCAAATCAGGTGAGCCAGAAACAGACAGAAAAACATACAAAAACATAGTATAACAATACATAATGCAAAGTTCTATTCTATACAGTCTAAAACTGTACACAAGACCAAATAACTATGTTTTAAACACGTTAAACAAAGCCAGAGGGGCAGAGCCTACCTTTCTAAAACCACAGCCAATAAATATTTTGATAGGTTTTCAGCCTTCTTTCCACAAACCAGAGTTAACCCATCTTATAATAAAAAAATAGAAAACCCCTGAGTCCCATTTCTTATATGATTTGATTAATTTATGAAATACTAACTTTCCACCTGGGACTTCATTTCCGTGGGAATTTGGGAAAATTATTTAGCCTGTGTATTAATACAGGTTTCAGCTACCTCCATACCAAATTTTACCAAAATTGCTCCAGCTGTTTGAGCATGAAATGAGTAACAAACATCCAAAGGTACATACACAATTTCGTGTTTATAATATTAGTAAGGATTATAAGAATTACAAACTCACTCCATTCTTCAAATTACACTCCCATCTCAGTGACATGGTCCTAAGGTCAAACATTTTTAAATCTCCATTATCGTAGCCAGCACAGACAATTCTCTCGCTGTCATTAAAGGAGTTGCCAAACGCCACCGTCCAACAGTCACGTTTTGATTCCCCTGATGCTGGCTGCATGTTGGCCACTGGTTTGCCTCTCTGACGTGGATCCCATACCTTTACTGTGCCTGGTCATGGATAGAATATTTTCAGTTCTTTTAAATTTTACTTCGATAGAAAACATGTAGTTAGTTACATTTCTCTATACTAAACCAGAAAATAGTGAGTATTGATACTGGTAAGTATTTTGAAGGCAGGCCCGTGCCCCTCAGTTGAGATGTATATGGGCTGATAAAAAAAATTATGAAATGACAGAAGTATGTTATCATGAACCCCATGTCAATATAATGAAAGGTGAATTATAGCCTTAACTACAACACAAAATAATGACAAAATAATGAAGGTTTATACAGGTCGCGTCATGTAAAAAGAGCGCTGGCGGTCGAGCTGCGCATAGACGATTTATCGATCTGATTCGTTCTAATTGTATTATTTCTGCATCTACTTAATTCACAAAAATCCACCAAGACCAAAAGGATAGACCCTAGAAAGTTTTTTTAAAATAAACAAAAGATAAATACATTTTAAATCTATAAATCGTCTATGCGCAGCTCGACCGCCAGCGCTCTTTTTACATGACGCGACCTGTAACATTACTGGATATACCTATAATTCATAGGAAATTAGGAATTTTCTTAGTAGCAATTAGATTAGATTGAATCTATTGCAGTTTTAGGGTGCATGCAGTTCATATAGATTTATTTAGAAAAGGTTTCATGAATAAATTTAGGTATTCTTAGATCACAAAAGATAAAATGGTTAACTTTTTCAATATGTTTTTTTAAACATACCATCTCGACTGCCAGTCACTATCTCAGGTGCTCCACACTTGACTGTATTACCTCCTATAGCATCCATTGAGTTTATTATATCTGTGTGTTCTTTTGTAATGTACACCTGGGCATTCATCTCCAAATCCCTGGAATTTTGAAAATTTAAGATGACTAATAAGATGACCCTCAGACCAGATTTATATTTATATAAGATAAAAGTGTATTCAATAATTGAAAACATGGCATCCACAAACGCGACTTTGCCAATGACATGGTATTTTCATAGAAATTTAAAAAAACAGTGGCGAAGCCGAAAATATTAAGTAAACCCTTCAAGTGTTATTGCAGGTCAGAGCCTCATCTATTTGATTAGCAGAGTGAGGTCGATTTTGGAGCACTATTTTTTTTATTTTATTAAAAATGGGTTTGCTCTTGACCACAATCTAGCTTAGGGCAAAGACTAAGATATAAATAGGACATTTACAACGCTATTGAAAACATTTTAACATTAAAAAAGTAGATATAACAAACCATATTTCCAAGGTTCCTTTAAAATCTCCTGTGGCTAATTTTCTGTCGACATCGCTGCTTGCACCGAAAGTACCACATTTAAAAGAGTTCGGCCTTTCTATTTCTTTCAATTTCTTCGTTTCTCCAGAAGCAATTTCAAAGATTTCAATAGTACCCGTGCCTTTCGGCATGCATCCGATTACTACGAATTTAGCAGAGCATGGTATCCATTTACAATCGAATAATGAATGGTTGAGGTTTTGCTCTAAATGCGTAATAACTTGGGGTGTATCAAAATCATCCATGATTTGATAAACACAAAATCACAAAAGATAAAAATATCGTTCGCCCGTGAGTTAGGTTACAATTTTGATTGTAACACAAACAACATTCCCGTTGTTATGGCAACCATCAACCATTGACGTCTATGGTTCGGTTCAACTCATGTTCAACTTGAATTCTTGGACCATCAGAGAGAGACAGAGCTATACTAGAAAACGAGAAATTGATAAGCTCATATTCTTGTACACTATCCGATGGTCCAGCAAGACTGTCGGAGTGTCGCATGTCGGATAGACAGTTTTAAAGGCCTTTTATCTTTGGAGTTTTTCCAACCGTTACGTGTATTCGAACATAAGATAACAGTACGAAAAAAAAAGCTTTTTTATCCAAACAAACAGTGTTGCCAACTTGGTGCTTTTGGCACTAGATCTAGTGCTTTTTTTCATGTATAAGTGCCTAAAATTCGATTTTAGTTCCTAGTGCCCAATCTAGTGCTTTTTAAGAACGTAGTGCTAAATACAATAGGTATCTAATAAAATTACTTGTATATTCATTTATTTGAAAAAATGCGCATGAGTGTGTACGGGTGCCCGATTTATACAATTTTCATAAACAAATATTGGAATGTGGTGTGAGCATGATAGCTTTATGTGATTAATGTAAAGAGTAACAAAGGGTACCCCTAAACCAACGCAGCTTTCATACTTTTGTCTCGGTCAAACTAATAAGTTTTAAAAAGAGAGAGAAGAATGAATATTGCAGGGCGGGGTGGGCAGAATATTTGTGACAATATCGGGTTAATAACTGAATTAAAAAAATTACATTAATCGAAACCGGGCCCATCATTTTCACAATCTACGTGTTACAGCCACTGCAATCAACTTGCACAGCAGCCATGACGACTCGGAATCAGATTTCATTGAAGATTTTTTTTCTTAATATAAAAAAGTTTTTTTTTTACGTTTAGCGCCCTTTTTGATACAAAATTCTCCGCCGCAGCTATTTCTACAGAAGTTTTTTTTTAAATTTTTTTGTAGGCAAAGGAGTTTAAAAACATACAGCCTACTTTTTTTTAAACTATAGGCAAATGACTTTGACCATACAGCCACAATCATTGTTATTGTTTTTTGGCAAAAGAGTGTTCAATCATACAGCTTAGATTTATTTTGATTTTTTAACACCTGACGAAAAAGAAGAGTATTGTAAGATTAACGTGAAATCTGTGTCTGTCTGTAGCATCTTATCTCCTCAACGAATATAATATTATAAAGAGAGACTATTACATCGTTTTTTTGTCCCAAATAAACTCTGTCAACTACCTAATGTAATTATAAAACTCTTTTATTTTGACTGTATTGAAATTCACCTTAAACAGAAGGAAGTATAACGAATTTGAGCTCAATCGTAATCGACTCCAATGTCTAGAAAATACTCCGAGATAGTTGATTTATTAAAAAGATTTTCACCATCAAAACAATTTTAGTCTACAATTATTTTTACAAGCCTTGGGTGGGCTAGGGTCTGAAAATCTTCTCCGTCAAAGTACATTTTGCACTGTAAAACACTAAAACTGAGTAGTAATTAAAAACTCTTACTTAAGAAGCTCTGATAAAAGTGTAAATGTGAATAATAGGTATTATCGCAGTACAACAAAGTCAAATTTTCTTAGAATCAAACTCGACTCTGTATGAATAAATTATATGATTGAATATTAGATCTTATTTCTGGTAATCAAAGTTCAATTTGTATTGTATAAAATAACAGTTCTGTAGGAATAAAAATCCGTTACAAATTCAAAAGTTCTGTAGAAATAGAATAAACAAACAAGATCGCGTTCAACATTATAGATTTTCGCGTGTAATTGATTAAGAAAAAGAGATGCAGCTCTACATTCTATCTCATTCTCACCTATATTTTACAGGGCAAAAAAAACAATTCTGTCAAAGTAACGTCAAACAGGTTTTTTGCAAGTTTTATGACGCTATACAAAATTATAGAATGAAACAGAGAAACACTTTTCCAAGTAAAACTTTTTTGTTTCTTTCTAACTAATGGTTTCTAGAGATGCAACGAATAGTTGTTTGGCCAGATACCGGATACCGGATGTTCGGCCTGACCACCAGCCGAATGTTCGGTATCCGGCCGCTGAATATTCGGTCGGTGGCATTTTGAGTTTCGTAGGTGCGTGTCGCTCACCGGCACGCCGCCCGCGCCGTGCAGGTTTTGACTTGTTTCGTAGTGAACGTTCGCGCGGTCACAGTTCTTGGTAGAGACACTTTTATCGTGTCAGTCAGCACGAAACAATTTCGTTTGTACGCTCGCGTATTTTTAGATAATAAAATAAGTTTGTGGTGTTATCGTGTGATACTTAGTGGTTTTGTATTAATTAACATTTACCTACTGTGTCATTAGTGTGTTTATAAAAAATGGCAACAAGAAGATCTCCGCTTTGGAATTATTTTGAGATAGACAAAGAAGAAGCTAAATACGCTATTTGTTTAATCTGCAAACTAAAAGTTTCACGTTGCGGAGAGGGAAAAAAAGCTGGAACCTCGTGCATGAAAAACCACTTGAAAGCCAAGCATCCTGATGAGTACCTGCTATTTCTACGAGCTCAACTGCAAGTACTTGTACCACGGCTTCTCAACCGTCCTTGCAAAAGCAATTGACATTAGCTGAAACTGTTGAGCGAAAACAAAATTGGGGGATAAATGATTCGAAATCACAGGAATTTCACTATTTGATTGGCGAAATGATCGCGTTGGATAACGAACTACTATCCATTGTTGACCGAGTTGGATTTAATAGGCTCATGCAAAAAGCGGTACAAGTTGCCCAGTCGCACTTATATGACTGAAAAAATAATACCGGACATATACGATCGAATTACCAAGAAAATTATGGAAAAAAATTTAAACGCTGCAGCTGTTTCCATTACGTCAGATATATGAACTTGTAACCACAATAATGAAAGTTTTCTGAGCTTCACCGCCCATTGGATATCTCCAGATTTCAAACTGGAACATGGCGTTTTGGCAATGAAGCCCTTTTCAGGGTCTCACACCGGAGAGAACATAGCAAACGAGCTTAACATTATCGCTGCACGGTGGAATATTCCGTTCAACAAAATACATATTATTGTACACGATAGTGGGGCTAATATGGTAAAAGGAGTTCAAGTGGCTGAATACGATTCAGCTAGGTGTTTTATTCACTCTCTCCAGCGGGCCATTACTGAATCACTTAAAACTCAACCTGATTTAGTAGAGATGCTGAATGCCGCAAGACGCATCGTAACTCATTTTAATCATTCAGCATTAGCACAAGAGAAACTGAAGGCCATTGGCGTATCTAGCGTAATTTTCTGGGGGGGGCCGCGAGCCTGGCGAAATTTAAATGTACTCTAGCTTAATACGCTATGTGTATTCAAAAGTATCTGATACTGTATTACAGTATGTAATAATAAATAAGTATGTAGATTTCTCATCTGTAGATTTTAAATGATTTTTGTGTGAAGTTATCAGTATTTTGACATCAATTATAGAATTTCGAATTGGTAGCCCAATATTCTGGGGTGGGCCCTAGACCATAAAGTTACCGGAACATCGGTTGGTACAAGATATCAGTACACGTTGGAACTCGACGTACTATTTACAAGAGCGGCTGCTAGAACAGAGACGAGCTGTTTCTCTGTATATAGCCGACCACAATAAACTCGGCAACTTGACTCCTCAGCAATGGAATTTAATGGAGCAATGCATCATTCTCCTCAAACCGTTCGAGGAAATAACGAAGATCACGTGCTCAGGTCTGTCGTGCATTTCAGAAGTTATACCACATGTAGCAGTTTTGATGAGGTACATTCAAAAGGAAGAAACTCCACGCAAAGTCCCTAACTTATTGCAATTTCTAACGTCCCTGAAAACTCAATTGCAACAACGCTTCGAACATCGTGATGAAAATTTAAAGTATTTCCTGGCTACGTTATTGGATCCCAGGTTCAAGACCAATTTTTTTGGGGTAATACAAGCAGAAAAGGCTCGCCAAAGCCTCTTATTGGGGAGGGTCTAAAACTGAGTTGCGGTGAAGAGGATGCATCCAGCAGTGGAGGCGATTCACCTCCATTGAAGAAAAGAGCAGGCAGTTCCATGAGTGTTCATGATTCATTTTGGGACTGTTTTAATGAAGTTGCCAAAGATAACAATCAAACTGAAGACTCTGATAATACTGCTATAGCCAATGAGCTTGACTTTTACTTAAAAACGGTTCCTCTTGATCGAAAAAGTGACCCTTACGCATGGTGGGCAGCAAACGCCAAACAATTCCCGATTTTGGTTAAATTTGCCCAAATATATCTCTCTTCCCCATGTAGCAGTGTGTACAGCGAGATACTGTTTTCAGAGGCTGGGCTTGTATATGAAAACAAGAGGAATCGTTTGCTTCCTAAAAATGCTGAAAATCTTGTTTCTATACATCATAATTTACCTCTGGTGGATTTCCAATATTAAATTAATTAATATTACTAATTACTATTACTTACTAGTTACAAATAAGTACATTTTTTAACCATCAGTATTATCACCAAGTTACTTTAAATAATTGGTTTATTATAAAAAGTTAAAGTTGTTTAAAATAATTAAAAAAAAAGCTTCGATTACAACTGTGTCTTTATTTAGATTATATTTATAAAATCTACCAAGTTTACTATCCGGTATCCGGCCTAATAGTACATTACCATCCGGTATCCGGCCGGATAGTAAAAAAGGGCCGGATAAGCCGGATACCGGATAGGTACCGAATATTCGGTGCATCTCTAAGTTGCACTTAAATCTTGCAAAAAAGCGATCCAAGGTCATTTCTGTAGAAATAGGCACAGCCTAAATACAATTTATCGCTGTTGGTTTAGTGCCTTTTCGAAAATTGGGTTGGCAACACTGAATTCCAAATCCCAAGCTGGCTTGTTCGTTTGTTCATTGTCGCCATTCAAGAACTATACGATTTTCTAGTAAATGCAACATAAATAACGTAGAAGCATATTTAATTCTGAAAAATATCTTATCTGTTCATGATGGGAGACAGAAGAAGTAAACAAAGCGTAAGAAAATTGGTAACATACAAGATACATAACCTAATGGAAGGTACATGTTCCTTGATTTTCTATTATTTTCGCTTTTATTTTCAGAAAGCAGACATCGCGAAGCAGTTTGATCTGCCTGAAAGACAGTCTAAGATTACTACGCTCTTGAACCAGGCAGGGCAGGCCTATTGCATTTGCCGGTCTTCAGATAGTTCACGGTTCATGATGTAAGGATTTTCATTTGTTTATCAGTACCTTAGTTGATTGGTATTTATTTATAACTTTTTGGGTAAGAGAACCAGAAACAAGCAAACTGCAGTAAGGATTACAGGAGACTAAAATGTAAAACGATATATGGTCAGAGGGTCATGTTAGTATATGTATAAAACGTGTACAGTCAAATCAAAATATTGTAACACAGGTAAAAAGACATTACAAAGTCTACTAGCTTACCGCCCGGGACTTTTCCGTAGGAATTTGGGAAAATGATGTAGCCTGTATGTTATTATGATGTCTAAGATAAAGCTAACCCATACCTACTGCTATCTGGCCAAAATACCTTGGTCCATTCAATTTAAAGGTAAAAATTTGTGTCAAAAGCAGATATATTTCTGGGTTTGGAATCCCTGCCATAGGCACGCAAGAACATTAAAAGTAGGGATGCCTCGAAACATCTCTTTGCTGATATGATACCGATACCGATACTTTTACAAAAATATAGGCGATACTGATATCGATAAGCATAATGAATTCAAAAATGAAGGTAACACAAGTCAGGTTATTTTTTAAATGAACATTAAAAATATAGACAGGTTGAGATTAGTTAATAGTTTTAGTAATTAAAATTAACATTGATAAGATTTTTGTTTAAAAAACAAAAGTATTCTTAAGCGAGGCCAAAGCGGGGTGGGCGAAACACGACACTGAATAAAGCGCGGGGTTTCCCCGAGAATAGTTAGTTCGTGCCTCGTTTGCAACTAAATAAATGGGACAACATGCGCGTTTGCATTACATTTTTAAAGTATGAAGTTTGAAAAGTATCGTTGAATCTGCCATAAAAATATCGCCGATGTATTGGTATCGGATGCATCCCTAATTAAAAGTCTTGCGTACTCTGGAGAACATAGATTGGCTGGAGTAATCGGCCCGAAACATGCATCCCATGTGCATTGAAATAAAAATAAGTTCTTGAAATGTTATTTCTTCCACAGAGCTTGTGATGCTTGTGAGGAGTGGTACCATGGAGACTGCATAAACATTTCAGAGAGGGAAGCCAAATACATCAAGACTTACTTCTGTGATCGATGTCGAGAAGAAGACCCCACTCTGAAAACAAGGTTTCGGCCGCAGAAAAGAGAAAATGATGGAGATTCAGGTATCATTCCTAAAAGTAGGTATGTTTTTATTGTTGAGCATGTGTGCCAAACTGCTTTAGTGCTCTTACTTTACCCTAGCACTTGCCAATGCAAAAAAGGATAGGAAATCTCTGCACTAAAAATAAAGTTGATAATTTTTTTTTTACTTTTGGGATAAATAATATTTATCTTATTTATGAATCTGTGACACTTACAAAAACATGTAATGTAAAAAGTCTCAAAAGTAATAACCAAATTGAAAATATAATTTTAGTCTTAAATGTAACCTAAGTTAGCCAAATAAGACACCCAGTTTCATTCCCGGGGCAAAGGTTCGTTGGTTGCTGGTTGATAATATTAGATGTGTTTTATTTATTAACTAAAGTCATCTCTTTACTTTTATTGCAAATGTAAAAGCTAGTCATGGTCAACAGACAGCTCTACTCGTGGCTGACCAAATCTTAAGATAATTAAAAAATTTGAAAACAGAAAGAAGATTTAAAAAAAGAAAAAATATTTTTTGAAAATTTTTGTATGTAAGCTGGTGGCCTTTTTTTTTCAAAATTAATTTTATATTACATTTTATTTCAAAATTGCAGCCAGTGATAAAACTTGCATCAATCGATAGCTAGAACAATTACAAATATAGCTTGTTATATCACGACAGTTTCCAAAAGTGTCACCTTTCGAGATATTAGCTATCAAAGTTATATCAGTTAGCTATGTCTTAGGCATGTAGTGGCCGCAATTTACAAAAAAGTTGGTGGACTGGTAGATAGGTCAAAATCTTGATAGCTGTTATGTTGAAAGAAAATAATGCTTTTATGATCTTGAAATGTTTTTTCATGCATTATTAAGAATTACACACTAAAAAGGTTGTGAATTTCAGGCCGTGATGACCGAAAAAAGAAACGCAAAGAGAAAGATCACTCTGAAAACAAGTCTTCAAAGCGACCAGGCAACAGAGATGGCTGTGGTGACTGTCCAGGGTGCTTGCAGCTTGCAGACTGTGGACAGTAAGTTACCAGTTTTAGTAGCTTTACCAGTTTGAGGGGTATTCCGTTAAAAGTGAAATGTTGGGCAGAACATCAATGAATAGAATAGAATAGAAAAATCTTTATTTTATAGGACATTCAGGATGTCACTTAAAACAAGTCAAGATTACAATGAAATACATACAAACATACATTAAACGATTTAAATACATACATACACATTCGTTCTTTTGACCCTACTGACTCTACGCCTATTCGCAAAGGTGCAATGTCTGTACTTACAATGCATTTTGTTAGTACAGACAGTCAGGTTCCCCATTTGTACATATAAACCTGATGCTATTAAAGTATTTATCTATCTATCAATATGCATTAGAAAAGGGCGACATCAAGGTCAACATGTCAGATAATGCTAGAAAGTTGGCCGGATTAGGAAGAATGTTTGGTATCAGGGACTTCAAGACGATTAGTATTCAATATGATAGAGGTGTCATTCGAGATTCAGTACATTCCCACCAAAGTGGTCTTTTTCGTGGAATGCTACTATACCAGCTTTCCTAAAGTTTTCTTAATATTCTAGTTTGTGGGGATTTTTTGCAAGCCTTTGGTTTGTACAAGAAAGAAATGAATGGTTAATGTAAAGCAAAAAATAAGCCCACTGCTATTACGTTATCTATACTAATATTATAAAGAAGAAAGATTTGATTGTTTGTTTGCATTGAATAGGCTTCGAAACTACTGGACCGATTTGAAAAATTCTTTCTCTATTAGAAAGCTACATTATCCCCGATGGACATAGGCTACATAATTTTCGGAACGAAGTCCCGGGCGGAATGCTAGTAATTAATAAAATAAAAAAAATAAAATATGCGATTTAGTCTTCGATCAACTATAAAAAAACTAGATACTCAGTTTCATACAAAAGGAAACAAAATAGTGTCCGAACTACAATACGTTCTCTCGGAATGCCCGAATGCTACTGAACAAAAACACAACCCAAAACATCAAGTGGCGGTCATTTAGTGAGGACACTTTTTTATTGTAGATTGTGTATCTAGTTTTTTATACTTGATCAAAGGATTTAGTATAAACGACGATAATATTATTATCTGGGATTTTATAACATGTTGTCTTGATGAAAATCTCTGAAAACGTCTAGACCACGTGGGCAAAATCATAGGCAACAAATTGTTTAAAATAACATCTCAAAGTGCAGATGTTGTTTTTCTGTCATTTTTCTTTTTTGTTTCAAAGTAATGCCCATGCCTCTAGGTATACAGGGACATACATAGGCTAATGACCACGTTAACCGGTCATATTAATCAGCATCTAAATACCTAACTCCTAGTGAAGCCAGGAGCCAATTAAGCTTGATTATTTTGGCCTTGTTACAACAGAATAGAGTTGCTTTTCTCAAACAAAAAAACTGACATGCTCTTGACTGTACCTATAAGAGCGTATTTTTTATAATCATAACAGTATGAGGAACTATGGAAATATTATTTGTTTTTATAACATCATACATAACTATCAGCTATTGTTAACTCAAGTATTGGAAATAAAACAACAAAATTGTTCATATCTTGTGCCCTGATTGTTAATATAGGTTCAGCTTGCTTTAATATTCAATTGCATTGCTTTTTATTAAAATTTATATTGTCTTTTAAATGAAAGGTCGAGTCGAAGTTTGCCAAAATGAAATCAAGTCAAGAAAGGTGTGATATAAGTTGTAGCCCTTTGTGTGATTGCGTTTCTTTATCATAGTGCATTGAATGTGGCAGATGAATTGCTTAATTCGTCCGTATACAAATGGCATCGCCAAGTGACAAAGCAATGATGTTTTTCTATTATTTGTGAACATTGTAAAATAATCGTTCAGCTGCATACATTAGTAACGCCTTTAACGTAAAGCCGCGGCAGTTTTCAAAAATTGTAAGAGTTTGCGTAACGATACGGCTAGTATTAAATAGGAAATTTAGAAGTAAAAAAAATCAATGTTGTGTAATCGGACTTGGCAATTCGTAGTAGGCAATTAATTTGCCTGTTGCAAGAAGGTATTGCCATGGATAAAACAGAAGACCTGGCCTCTAAGCTTTCATAGTTCATACATATATCGGAAACGTAATGCTTTAGGTAGGAAAAACAAAATGGCGGACTTTTAGGCACAGCTTTAGGTAGGCCAAAATCTGCATAGTCCTTTAAAATATTTTAAACTGTACAGTTGCGACGCGTGCGAAGACATGTTCAAATATGGCGGCAGCAATAAGATGAAGGCCAAATGCAGGCAGCGGGTGTGTGTGAAGAACAGGAAGACATCCAAACAATCCAGGTAAGATAATATTCTTTAATGATTTGTTAAACTGTGTTCATATCAAGCTGATTACTAGCTGCCGAACAGTGATAAGTACTGCTAACTGTGATCCCTATTAGGAAGATGAAATTGAACTATCTTAAAATCTTGCAGCTATAATTATAAGCAGGGTTCGAAATTATCAAGATAATTACGCTTCTTGATAATTATCTGATAATTATTGGATAATTATCACCAGTGTAAGAAATTATTTGTTATATTGGTTCGTAACAAATTGTAACAAAACATTATTAAAGTGAGTGTGGAGTGCGGCTGTGTGGATATTTGTTGCTCTTTGACACAAAAACTACTGAATGGATTTTAATTAAACTTAACAATAATATAGCTTATGCATCAGAATAACACATAGGTAACACAATTTTCGGAAAGAGCGAAGTCCCGGGCAGAAAGCTAGTCGTAAATAAATAAACTTAGATTGACCAAAGAAGCCAAAGGAATATCTTCATCCGATGATGATTGTATTTCCATTGGCTTTGTTGCTTGTTATTATCAATCGATAATTATCCATATGTTATTATCACGATAATTATCGTGATAATTATCAGTGATAATTATCCTTTCGAACCCTGATTATAAGTAACCCTAATCCTTTAAGATGGATAGACAAACTCTTAGCCCGGTATTACAGAAGGAGACTCAAGTCTTGATCTATACTTAAGTATTGATTGTCTCTTTCTCTCACTATTAAAATGACTATAAGACGACTGCTACTTAAGTATAGATTGCGCTTTGTAGTACGGACCTTAGACTCAAATGTTGACACATCCATATTTTATAACCGACTTCAAAAAAAAAAAGGAGGTTCTCAGTTTGACCTGTACAGCCTGGCAAGAAAGTCGTGAAAATAATGGCGGCGCCACTATCGTGCCTAGTGGCCACCCTATATACTGCGACAATAACGGTTTTGATACTTTGACTTATATAAAAAAAATTATCTATTACTATTAGCCAATTTTGTGAAATATTAATTACGGGAAAACCATGATAATTATGCTATACACCATACTCATCATATTTCTTTTAAAAGGTGTCAAAAACATACATTTTCATATCTCATATCTCGCCATTACTCTGCCAGTAAGTTCAAGGTATGAAGGGTAAAGTAAAATACTTAATAAAACTTTTGAATGGATTGTAACGTAATTATTTTAATAAAAAAAATGTTTTGTTTGATTTACTATATATTATACATTTTTAATTCAAAATCAAAATAGTTTAATTTTATAGAACATTCAGAATGTTACTTAAAATTAGTTACATTAAATATATATTCGTTCTTTTGACTGTACTGGCTCTACGCCTACTCCCAAAGATGTATTATTCCCCACAGAAGATTAGGTAAGAAACTCCTAGGGTGCTCTTTTTAAACTCATTCCATTTTTATTTTTTTTATAATTAACTAAATGTGAAACAATTTTAGAGTTGAGCAGTTTATAATCAGACATTTTGTAATAGCCCTTTTTGCATAGTTTTTGTTTAATTATTGTCTTTTTTCCATGGGAATCCTATTATTGGTACACATGGTTTTGAATACCATGGGAATCCTATTATTGAAACGTATACATTGACTCATAAAAAGAGTTCATGACCTTGTGGAGACGACTGTCTAGTACATCCAGTTTATGCTTGGTCCTAGTATTTACATTGTGCCTATCACTATTTTTCGATAGTTCCTTGTCTATCCGAGGCAAGTTGTTAATTATTACTATTATAAAAATCAAAGTACCTTGATGTCAACTGATCCAACATTTTGTGAGGCAATTTTGTGTTTCACAATGCCCGTATCTTCTATTCGGAATCGAAAATGCTTTCATCTAAATATTCCACGCTAGAAGTCTTCATCTTGGCGTGATCCTTCTCTAATAGTCTGCTGATTATTTTCGGCAGATTCCCTACGGCTGTTTTCATCTTGGAGGTTTATAATTATTCTGTCAATATCGTCATACAGAGTCTTTCCCTTTGGTATTATTATTTTCATTACGTGTTGGCATGAATTTCTCCAATTTATGCCATATCAACAAAAAAAAAGATCAAAATTGTTCGAACGCGCTCCTTTGTTACTGTATTTGTAAACAAAACCTCAAATTTTTGGGTGTTAATTTCAAATGTAAACAGTCATTCTATGAGCGGTTAATTCAAGCTATTGCAAGTTGAATCACACAAATGATATATAATTACATAAATAAAACCACATTTTACCAGCCATATCAGCAGTTCTTCTATGAAAATCGTTGAATTTTGATTAATGTTATCCTGCTTCGAATTCTTCTAAACATTTTAAATAAACTTTAATGATGATTCCTCTAGCAGAGCTCCGAATTACACCCCTGCTCATTTGAGCACAATTGGTCACCGAAATCACCATAATAACACAATAAAATAGAAAAAAACACAATTAATTATTATCTTGTAAAAGAAATGACACAATACGTACCTACTTGACGTGATTGATAACTGACAGAAAGAAAGTTACCAGTTATAATATTTTTTAGTTCTGTTTCAGGACTTTCTTGCCAGGCTGTATGTATGTATGTTTGTATGTAAGTATGTTTGTCCGCGATTATATTGCGTTTGGCTGAACCGATTTTGATGCGGTTTTCAGAAAAGTATTTGTTACATTTAGGAGAAGGTTTTAGTATTTTAATTTAACCGACTTCAAAAAAAGGGGGTTCTCAGTTTAAACTTATGTAAAATAAAAATCAATAATTCGCTTAAACGTTTCAAAGCTAACACTTCGTTTTATTAACCGACTTCAAAAAATGAAGACGTTATAATTTGCACTCAAAATGGAAAAATACAAACTTTAAAAAAAAATAGAACCAACTTCAAAAAAGCGAAAAATAAATACAATGTTAAGTTTGATAGGCCACCTTCGCACCGACTTCAAACAGATCAGTAGGTAGGTAGTACATAGCACATCAAATGATTGTAGTTATTTTTCGCTTTTTTGAAGTTGGTTCTATTTTTTTTAAAAGTTTTTTTCACTCTTAGGAGCCAAAATGTAGTCGAGCTCACCTAGAAGCTAATAATTACTTAAACTTCTTTTATTAAATCGATATTACAATTTCAGACAATTTCATCACTTTCCTGTGAACATATTCATTCTTTGGACAGGACAGTCTCCATAAATGTCTTTTTAACCCCAAACAGCAGTAGCCGAGTGAAGAAGAAGCACCATGAGCGCGAGACATACGAGCCTGAAGAGTCGATATCCCACCTGCAAACGCTGGAGCCCCGCCAGTGTTATGGGCCGCAATGTACGCGCGCCGCTCTCTACGGGTCCAAGTACTGCAGCGCGCAATGTGGGATGAGACTCGCTACTGCAAGGATATATCAGGTTAGTTGATACTAGATAAGGCTTTAGGGTAGCTAAACAAGCGCGCCGCGGCTTTATATGACGGTAGTTGTAAACCGCGGCCACTGTATAAGGCTGAAGTTGCCAATAAAGAGAGAGACAGAGAGAAATACATTTATTCATGACACGGTACATTTAACATACCTACAACACAACACAAAAAAACAATTAACGAATTAAGTACATTAAGTAAACATGTAGGTACATGTACCGCATCGGTGAATGGGCTTTGGCTCAGCTTAATGTTGTGACAGTGCCACAACGCTGTTAATTCTGCCAACACCCAAAGTGCTTCGGAACGCGTCCCATATTAAAAATATATATAAAAAAAATAATGTAAAAGTGTATGAATCAAGGTAAGTAAAAAATATAATAAATTAAAAATTAAAAAAATATATAATAAAAACAAGCCTAAACTGAATGAATAAATAAATAACGCACAAAACTGAGCTTCATGTCGGTCCGGACATTAAAATTTGCTCGTTCAACAAACTAACTTTGAGTTTATTTTTGAACGTCTTTAAAGACACATTCATTCAACCGCACTCGTGTGTTTCACTGCTCGCCCCTACTCGACCCTACTACCGTCCAACGCTGGGACTGGTGCTTCGACGAAGTCAACATACCAACACCGCACTAGCTCTCACAAGGCCTAGTGATAGCCCAATTGGGAATGAGCCAGACTCGTAACTGGAAGGTTGCGGGTTCAAATTCTGGTGGGGACCTGTACCAATGAAATCCGTACATAAATTTTTGTATTTATGTAAGGATTCCTCATTAATTATTACTTGTTCAGCGGTGAAGGAAAACATCGTGATGAAACTCGCACGTGTTTGAAAATTCGTTTTCGTCTTGTGGTCCATCAACCCGCTTTGGGCCAGTGTGGTGGACTATGGCCTAAATCCCCTTCGTGTTTCGAAGGGAGGTCTGTGCCCCTGGGTGGGGACAATGAAATGAATAAATAATTTTTTAGATCAAACATTCTCTATCTGGAGGGACTCCGAACCCAGAAATACATTTGTTTTTAACACAAATGTATACCCCAACCCGAAATCCACCAAGATATTTTCGCTCGGCTATTATATTGTCTTAATATTCAGGTACTCCCACAACGCATCCAAGAGTGGGGTCTATCATCATGCGTGGCTGAGCAGAAGAACCGGAAACAGCTTGAAGTGGTCCGCGGCGGGCTCGCGCGGGCTCAAGCTGCTTTGAGAGCCCTCGACCGGCAGCGGAAGCAGCTCGACCAGCATCTCGCCAGGACCATGTCTGCCACCATCCTGCCTACTGATGATAAGGTTAAAAAACACTCTATTCTACAGACAGTCAAAAAGGCTCAGAGCATCCTCTTGTTGGCTGATTCACGTCTTATATTTTCGCTAACTAATTTTAAATCTTCATCTTTATTCTATACAATGAAATGAAATTCTATTTATTTACCAACTGTACTGCAAGCAAACAAGCTGTGCCTTTTGTGTTCGTATTTCTATTTGTCGGTATAAATGTTAGTAATTTGGCCTGTATACTAATAAACTGTTAAACAAATAGATAAATAAACAAATTAACTAGTAACTTGTGAACAATTCTTTATAATTTGAACTGTACTGTGTTGGAAAAGAGGTCCTGACTCAGCATATGTCGTAGCACAGCTACGACGCTGGTATTCTGTCAGAACCTTAAGGCTGGACTTCGCGTGTTAGTAAAACATTACAAAACGTTTTACTAACACTAATGGCATGCAGGTAAATTATCATAAAATATAATACACTTTTGTTTTAAATATTCTTTCACCTGTAATCCCTTTCGGGGCAGGCAGAACGTCATGGTTCTGGAACCACTTGACGTCACATCGGACATTTATTCTGAGGGTTATACAGGTTGAAAAAGAACTTCCTAGCTTTATTGAAAATCCTGAACCAGTATCACTTACTGAACACTTTTGTATTTTTATTTTTTTGGGGGGATTTTTATTCCTAAGCGCTACCCGCACCCCTCGCGTGCCTAGTGTAGGAGTAATGTCTACGTTTAGGCAAAAAATGAACTATTTCCATTGAAAAAATATTTAGGAGGTTCTTTTTCAACCTGTATATGAATTAACTAATTTTAAATCGACATAAAAAAACATAATTATTCCGTCCACAGGAAGCAGACGACGAAACCTCAATGTACTGTATAACATGTGGCCATGAGATCCACTCTAGAACTGCGGTCAAGCACATGGAGAAGTGTTTCATCAAGTACGAAGCGCAGGCCTCCTTCGGCAGTCGGCACCGCACCAGGATCGAAGGGCAGAGCATGTTCTGTGACTACTACAACCCGAATAATGGGACGTATTGTAAGCGGTTAAGGGTAAGTTTAAATAAGAATGTATTTAATTAATTTATTAATTGTTGTTCACCCTTAAGTGTATAAAATACATCTGTTTTTTAACCCCCGACAAAAAAAGAGGGGTTTTGTATGTTTGACGTGTGTATGTCTGTGGCATCGTAGCTCCTAAGCGAATGGACCGATTTCGATGCGTTTTTTTTTATAAGATGGGTTAACTCTTGACTTCAATCTTGACCATAAGGTCAAACATGAGGTCGACGATGGAGCGAGTTAACCCAGAAAATGCCTATAAGCTGACGTGATCGAGATGGTTCTTAGCTATATGTAATCAAAATTGGTTCAGCTGTTTAAAAGTTAGAAGCAATCGAATGTCGGGAGTGTTTTTTTAAATTTTAGAGTTATTTAAGGGATTTTATGTTGAATAGTGACATTTTCTCTCTCAGTTAGGGCTGCCATCCGTCCGGGTTTCCTCGGATTTGTCCTAGTTTGGAAGAAGTCCGGGGAGCGTCCGGGCGGGGTTTAAATTGTAGTCCGGGTGCGACGCGGACTACAAAAAAAGTCCGGGCTTTCGATCAGATCCCGTTCCCATAATTTATATAAAACCTACATACCTAAGAAGGTTAAAAAATAAAGCAAAATTACTCACTTGTCATCACAAGAAAGATTAAACACACTATTTCATGCAACAAAAGAGGCTTAACATTAAAGTTTTCTTCTATCAAGTACGGAGTAAAATCTATTTTAATCAAGATGTAAGTTAATGAAAAAAGTATTGAAATGTCCGGGGTGAAAGCTCCAAAATCCGGGGAACTTACGCTTCCGGTCCTGGGGGGCAAGTTTTAGAGATGGCAGCCCTACTCTCAGTTCATTATTATAAGGCAAAGTGTGGTTACACCTAGTTTTAGATTAGGTTTTTGCAGCTACTAACATATTCGTATGTAGTAACATATACATAATAGTAAACATAGCTGTACATTCGACTGCATGATAAAATCAAACTGTCTCAAATATTTTTGTAGAATACAGAATCTCAAAGATTAGACATATTCAATCCACATATCTTAGAGACTGACATTCAGGACTTAGACCTTGTAGATCAGGGGTGGCCAACTTGATTAGACCCAAGATCTCCTGTTTACTAACGAAACCCTGTACGATCTACCAATTACATACTTCTTGAAATCCTTAATGAAATATCGTACTTCAGTACACAATCATGTAGTATTTCTTAGTAACTACTTATTTACCTATCTATATATTAGTGTGAACATTGCGTCTGAGCATCTTCCACTAGTTTAGCATAATTCAGGTTTGTAGTTGGAAATTGCCACCCTTAAAGAATCCAATGTATGAGCGTCTGTCAAGCGAGAACGGTTACTTTATTTGAGGAACCTTCAGAAGCATTTCATTCCTCATTTGATGTTTCTTCAGCGTTTCTTTTCAATCACTTATCCATAACGTACGTAACTATGAGGCGTGATACAGAGTCAAATGAGTGATTCACATCGGTAATCGTCGGAACGTCTCCTAGTCTCTGCTCTCAGTAAACTCCGCTAGTTTCTGTCGTCAACTGACTGACTGAGTTGTGACGGGACGGATTGATGCAAGATGATGCGTGCAGCAGTTGGTGATTGCGTTGCGCAGTCTGGTCTAAGTATTTTTTTTCCCTTGCCACGATCGGCTGGACTAACAGTCGCGATCGACCTGTTGGCCATCCCTGTTGTAGATGAATTTGAAATCAATCTTGTAAAGTGTTAAGTTTTTTCACAACAGCATTACAGCGGCCAAAAAGCTGGGCATCCTTAACAAAGTTAAGCGATACTTCACGCCGGATCAACTTCTTACCCTTTATAAGGCGCAGGTCCGATCGTGCATGGAGTATTGTAGCCACCTTTGGGATGGTTCGGCAAAATACCAACTAGCCGCTCTGGATTTGGTGGATCGCAGAGCCAGGAGGCTTATTGGTGATAAAAACCTGGTTAAGGATAAGCTACAAAGCCTAGCTCATAGACGCAAAGTAGCTTGCCTATGTGTTTTTTATAGGATGTACTTCGGAGAGTGTGCTCAGAGGCTACATGAGCTCATTCCGCCTGCCCCTTTTTTCCATCGGACGTCCAGACGCACTGCGGGGTACCACCCTTATCTTGTCGAGATCCCTCGGATACGTACTGAGCGCGATTCTTCATCTTTTATATTGTGCACTGCCAGGGAGTGGAATTCCCTACCGGCGTCTGTATTTCCGAGTTCATACAACCCAAATATCTTTAAAGTACGAGTGAATAGGCTTCTTCTGGGTGAGCTCGCTACATCCTCGACCACATCTTTGCCCTAAACTAGATTGTGGTCAAGAGCGAACCCATTTTTTATAATAAAAAAAAAACAGCTTTTCAGATTTAAAGGCCAGTACTGAAGACGCTACGTTTTCCTAAATGATAGATCTCATATATAAAATTCTCATGTTTGTAATATAACTCCTCCGAAACGACTTGATCGATTCTTATGAAATTTTGTGTGTATATTCAGTAGGTCAGAGAATAGGACGTAAGCTATTTTTTATAATTCCCACGGGAACGACGTCATAATTAAAATGTAAGCTAGTTATAATTACAATTAAATTTTCTTGCCCAGGTAATGTGCCCAGAACACTTCAAAGACCCTAAAGTATCAGACACGGATGTGTGTGGATGTCCACTAGTGCGTAACGTGTTCGACCCGACGGGCGAGTTCTGTCGAGCCCCGAAGAAATCCTGCTTGAAACACTACCAGTGGGAGAAACTTCGGAGAGCTGAGATAGACATGGAGAGAGTCCGGCAATGGCTGAAGCTAGATGAGCTTGTTGAACAGGAGAGGAGCATCAGGCTTGCTATGGCGTCTAGGTAAAATTCCTGTAGTGTATTTGTACCTCTGAATTCGTCTTTTTGGATTTAAGTATGGATTTCTAAATATCACTTGCTCAACGTGAAGGAAAACATCGTGATGAAACCCACCCATCCAAGAAAACTTATTTTCGAAAGGCGAGCGGTCCATCAACCCGCATTGGGCCAGCGTGGTGGACTATGGCTTAAATCCCCTTCGTGTTTCGAAGGGAGGCCTGTGCCCCTCGGTGGGGACGTATATGAGCTGGTAAAAAAAAAGTCTAAAGCAGCCATATTTTGATAGAACATTCAGGATGTTACATAAAATAAGTCAAAGTAGTGAATTAAATTAGCATTTTTAACTTTGCGCCTATTCGCAAAGTTAATGGGGTAACCTTTTTCTAGTTTACAGTGTTCATTGAAAGAGAATCCATTAAAGCAAGAAAATGCTTGTATTAGGACAATCCCCTCTTCTTTAAACATGAATAAATTAAATAATATAACATCACCAAAAAAGTCGATCGTTTCCTTTATTACGTAACATGGGTTAAACCAACGTTGAATGTCTTCTACTAATATTTTTAGACATAATTAACACTATGTCTAAAACTACATGAGTTACTTGTAAACCACATCAGTGCGCTATTGGCTGGTTTTAAACATATTAAAATGGATTCTTATCACTATTGGCTGCTTTAGAACTTAAAACAAGATATAACACTTAAAACTTTCGCTATTTGAGCACATAATACTAAAACTATGTCTAAAACTCTAAATCGCGTATATACTATGATTTTACCTTTTCTTACCGGCGCGACGTTTTGACGCGTCATAATATATACGCTAATATAGACCCGTTTTAGTATTAAAACAAGATATTGATTGCAATATTCTTTCTTCACAGAGCTGGCGTACTCGGGCTAATGCTACACTCGACATATAACCACGAAGTCATGGAACGCATCACTGGCAAGGCAAACGAAAACGGCAAGGTCACTAAAGAGGGCTCCTGACGGCGACACCATCGCGAACACCGCGCGGATCGACCTTCGAATCAACCTGGACCATCAGAACCCACAAGTGAACCCTCTAAAGTCAACCCCTCTAAAGTGAACCCCTCTAAAGTGAACCCCCCCAAAGTGAACCCCCCTAAAGTGAACCAAAGTCAATCTGAAGAAAGCCAGGCGTCGCAAGAGAAGTACATGTCTCTCACCGAAAATAGTCAAAGTTCTACTCTTGACAGTTCTGCAACTACGGCAAGTACCAGTGATTATTTTACTCCTGATTCTAAATAAATCTAAGTCATTCGATTCAATGTTAAGATAAAAAGGGAATAATTTCTAAGTATGTAATAAACAATCAATATTTACAGCTCAATGCCCAATACTTAAATCAGCCATTTTTTACAGCTAGGCGTTTATAAATGCCAGCATTCAAAAAGAGTATCCAGTCCTGGATCTACTTTTTTAAAAAGGGGGAGCAGAGTGCCAATTTGTCGCCCTCTAGGCCAAAAATTTGGACAAATAAAATGCTTTTTATAAAATGTTTCTTATGACACAAACGAAATCTATGTACAAAAATCAATGTTCAATTGAGTTCACGAGGTTTATTATTAACAGGAATATTTTTTTTATGTAGCCTGCAAGATCCCACTGCCGGGCAAAGGCCTCCCCCGCATCCTCTGGTAATAGAAATATTACCTGAATTAAATTGTCTTTAGAACTGATTGTGAGTAATGAGAAGACAAATTGTCTCCAACCATTACAACTTTTCGTCCTGATTTTGTTTTTGCGTACGGTACTATCTGTATTAAACCAATCTTCAAAGCATACTGAATCAAACCAGCTACTCTTTGACTGGTTATATCTGGTTCCTTCAGGGCCTCCCTGCAGCCACTGATTGTACTGACGATCTACAGTGCCAGAAAACATCAAAGAATATTCATAACTCTTTCAGGATATTTGCACCCCCTCTTGAAAATGTATTTCTTGCTACCCGGATCATGAGTCACGTTAGTCTCAACGTAATTGATACGACAGTCTGGTGAGACTCCTTCGTCAGATTTTGAGTAGTTATCAAAAAAATCATCTATTACCTGTGGTGTATTTTTAGCGCGACCAATGAATATATTTAATGTTGTACGATTAGAAATCTCGCTTTTGTGTCTGTTTAGAAAATTGTGCGCCCACACCCGGCATGTTATCTTTAAGGCCATATATTGTTTTTCCAATTTTATTAAAGAATTTTTTTTCGTACACTCGTTAGTCAATTGAATCTAAAGGAAATCCCCAGTGACTCAGTAATTTTATATTGGGTATCCCGCTTTTTCTTGCGTGCAGTTTCTATTTCTGTATTTTCTACTGAATATTGTATTTTTCGCCAGCCTCTTTCAATGTCAATGCACGGTTTTGAACGGCTTCTACTGCCTTTCGCAAATTTTCTTTACAATAGGTACTTAACATATGGTGGATGAGGTTTGCTGTTGCCTGTGTTGGTATACTTCCTTTGATATGTTCGCACCATTTCATCCTTGACTTATTCCTGTGAACATAAACGGCTTACTTAATGGTATGAAATTTTAACTTGTTAAAGTTTTTTACTTCTGTATTGTTTAATTTTAGCTTATTATGTTAAAGATAGAAGCCATGTAGCTTTATCCCTTTACAACCTGTTTTTTTCAGTATTCTAATTTAATAACTGTAAGGCAATTTAATTCTAAATTAATAACGATTGCCAAATCAAAAAATTAAGTTAATTCTCTTGTTTTTATGAATGTGCGGTAATATTCCATTTGTTGGTCTACCAAATCCACTCCTCCCATATATATATATATTATATTGCATAATGATCTGTGGACATGGCACTTCAATAAAATCTCGTGTCTTCTTCTCCCGACGTCTCACAAGTGATGTTTTCTGTGCAGTAGTACAGTTCGAAGTCATCAAAACGCTATTATCTTTATTTTTCCACTTCACCAGTACTGCTGAGCCCCTCACCATTAGTTGGTGCTCTCCTCGTTTCATTTTTTTGTCGTCTTTAAGTGTCAGTAGATTTATCTGGAATTATGTTGGCTGGATCGTGCCAGTGCTGTGCAAGTTTCTTTTGGCTAGCTCGTCAACCAACGGTATGGTCGTAAAGTATCGGTCGTGGAAGATGCAACTACCAGCAGGCACACTGCGTAATAAGTGCAAAATTACTGCTGGTCCCAACCCTAGAGACATTTCTTCGCCTGCTGTTGATTTACCACCCCTGTAGACTTCAAAATCTAGCATCAACCCATCGCTTGTAGCGTAGCGAGTACAAAGTTTTTGAGTCCTACTGGGGGTTTGATCTTGGCAACTTATCGCAGAGAATCGCTTGTAGCGAGTACAAAGTTTTTAAGTCCTACTGGTCAGGGTTTGATCGTGACAACTTGTCGCAGAGCGCACCGTCCCGTGAACGGGATCATTTCTTCGTCAATTGAGTAAAACCCTGAAACTCTTTTTAGTTTCTGACAACCTGTATGTTATTGGTCTATGTTATGGCTGTACCTTCCAGAGAACGTTTGGTTTGCCGGCAGGTGAATCATCTGACTCAGGTCTAAGTTCAGGGTTTCAGTTTTTGCTAACCTTTCCTTTACACCCTGTATATAAAACCTGATAGAACAAACTATACTAAGTGAACTATTTTGAAAGCTAGTTTGACAATGATCTTATAGACTTGATAGTAGATAAAACTAATCAATATGATGTACATAGAACCGGAAAAAGTTTGATGCTAACTAACGGGGAATTCAAAATTCTAATTCGTATTTTAGTAATAATGGGTTGCAAAAGCAATCCTCTAACAATAATCTACTGGGTGGTGAAGTGGAGAATTCCGTTGATAACTGATAATATGATACATGACATATCAGGTATCAACGGTTTTTTCTACTAATAAATAATCTGAAATTTGTTTTTGTTGATGACATTTTCAGTCAAAACCGAAGCGTTGATAAACTCTGGAAAGTGCGCACTTTATTGGACAGAGTTTTGCAAGTGTGTAACAAACAGTTTAAAGAACAGCATATTTCCATCGATGAGATGACGATTCTATTCACAGGTGCGTGCAATATGCGTCAATATTGTCTCGGGAATACTCTTTTCCTTTCATTCTTTTCATTTTTAAACGATTTCTAGTCCAATTTTTCTTATTCCCTTGACCTTTTCGAGTTCTCTTCATTTTAATTGTACCTCTGAGGCTGAGATATCATATAGTCTTTGGGGTCGGAATCGGATGCACTATCTGAGAAATCTAGTTCAGATAATGAAACATCTGAGTTTGAGATTTGAGTAATCGAGATTAGTGGTCCTGTTTTTTCGCCTAAAATTGTGTTTGAAGTGGCAGAACATGAAGGTTGATAATTGATGTTTGCGTAAACTTACAAGTATACGACGAGGCTTCTAAATTACAGGCTTCACTTCGGTGTCGACTTCTAGATCTATTACACCTTCAAAACAATTTTGCCCTTCAAACATTGACTTGTATTTTTTTAGAATTTCATCTGAACTATTGAAGTTCTTCACTTCTTTGCAGAATTGTATGAGGCCCATCTCTACACAAGCTCTGCAGGACAATAGTGGGATGTGTGGAGTATGTACTACCTGGAATGTCACTTTAAACTTATTTGTGTTTTGATGAAAATGTGTAGTTTATTTTGACACAACTTAGCGTTAACATAATTTTGGGACACATTTCATCATACATATTTTTGCGATTTAATGTTGACTACATGAATTTGAAGCTTAAGGATGTTTCTATCTTATTGCTCGTGACTGTACTACCTGGAATGTCACTTTAAACTTATTTGTTCTGGAGCCTCTATTAACTTTCAACCATAAATCAATTTGACCATGAATCAGTATTTTTTGTCCGCCAAAACTGTATAAACATTTTTTTGATGGTTTTAGATTGTCTTTTATGTAGTATTCACTGAATATTTTCTTCAAATCTTTATAGCCCACTAGACATTCATCTGCAGCCGTATCTAACAGACACACAATGTTGATCCATTTAGAATTGTTTCGGTATTTGAGGGTACACTCTGCCAGAAAATTGTCCTAAGGTAAGAATGTAGAACAGATATGCCGGTACTTAAAAGATGATGTAGGAAATTCTTTGTTGGAAGTAGTTCCAAATCATTGAGATCTTTAGGTGTTGCCTTGCATACATTACACGCCTGTGATGAATCGGTTTCAGTCAATACATTACGTCTTTCCGTCCATCATTTATCATTTATATTAATTTGTGTTGGATGCAAACGGGAAAGTTCTTCTTCTATTTCAGTATACATCAACCTGACAATTTCTTTCGTCTCTTTTTCAATGCGCAAGCGAACGATGCGGCTGTGTTTGGATGAAGACGGTTTTGGATTTTGCCAATAAAAAGTTTTCCGTTTGGACTCATCTCTGACACTTGTAACGGTACTATTGTGCATAGCAAGATGTTAGTGTCTGCGTAGATTGCATTATTCGCGAATCATTGTTTATAAATAGAGTGCCCACCACCTTCGTCGAGACCCCATTTGTAAGTAACTTCGATTGAAGAGTTTGTTTCGTAATTGTGATGCAGTTCAAATGCACTTTGCTGTACATGAGCAAGTCTCTTTATTGTGAAGTCTAGGATATCTAGGAGTGGAATTCCGATTGCTGTTTCTGTTATTGTCAAGTTGTCTGAATAGCATTGTTTTTTTGGCTTCTACAATCACGTTATACGAGGGATATATATTCGCACCTCTGGATTTGGCACCTTCCTAAATTTTCTAACATAAGCTTCTTTTGTCAAATCTCAGTCTATAATCAAAGCTAAAGCTTCCTCAGGGGTATAAGGTGTAATCCCTAGTGTAGCTCCTGATGACCCAGCGCAAAAACTCTATTAAACTTCGCATACTTACAGTCCCGTCGTTATACATCCTGGAGGTGGCAAAGTATGTTCGCCGAAACCTAAGCGAGTTTCCCACTCCTCCCAAATTCTCTGCCAGAAGAAGGCACCAACTCGCATCGACTGTGCATAGATTACAAAAGTCAGCAAATGCTTTAAGTGTCATGGGACCCAAAATTTACAAAAAAATAAGTAACGATATTAAAGACTGCCCATCTGAAGCTAGCTTTATAAGCAAATTAAAGAAACACCTTGTAGAAAGGGTGTATTATTCTGTGAGGGAATTCATTGATGAATGAATGTTATCCCTAAATGTTATGATTTATAATTTATTATTTTATTTTCGGACTGTATTGGTCACAAATAAGTGAAACTGAATTATTTTCTTTTTATTATTATTGAATTGAATATTATTATTATTTAATATTTACGACTCCTGACAATGTATAATTAATACAAATAAATGAATATGAATAATAGAATCAGCTGATGCTGGTGAGTCATGGATTGTTTTCATACGTTTATATTTGCGCGGACTCGTGGTTAGGGCAAGGTCGACTACACGTGCTGCTGTTCTCTTTCCGCTTCGAGTTAAACTTGCCCTAGCAGCTGAGCATAATAATTCCGGACTTACTTCAGTAATCATAGGTTTGACAATCCTTCTCTGTGTGCGCTTCGAGCTTTCTGCGAAAGTCTTGGTTGGCCTTCCTTTTTTTGCACTTTTGGGGTACTTTTGATAGCAGGGGTAGACACGCTTTTGCTACTCACTTCCGGCAAAGAAAAGTCGTTTTTCAACCATGTTGAATTAGCTTTGATAAACCTTTCTTCCTTCCAATTTGATTTTTTCCATCTCTGAAGTGTTTTCGACACAAATGGTTTTAACAAATACTTAATCCTATTAAAACTATCTTCCGATTGTTTAAAAACACAAAACTTATCTAAAATATAACTAACCCGTCAGATGCTTCGGCTCGCGAAAACTAATAAGTGCTTAAAATGTCGCAATTTTGCTACATTTTTAAGATTTTAGGTTAGGGTTGGACAAAAATGATTATTACGTCAACCATTGATAATTATATGCTACAAATCGTATATCAGCGTGTTCCTTATAAATGTTTCTACCATATTATGTAATCTAATAAGTTTTAAATTAGATAATAAAATTTACTTGACCATGTAAAGTTAATATTTACATTGTCATACGCTCCTTGCCGGTATAATTTGACACATTTCACAATTTTGTGGCACACACATCACAAAAGTAACACTTTGGTATAGTAGTAAACATATTAGGCTATCAATTACCTGGAGGTCAAGATAATTGTCAAGGATGGTCAACCTAATCTACTTAACCGAGATAAGTGTTTTTTCATCACTAACCTAAAGGGTACCTAATTGGAATAAAAACAAAAATGAGCAATAAGTGTTATTAATTGAATAGGATAAACATATTCAATTAAATTTATCAGCTCCTCGAAGGGATCCCCGTGGCGCACTTCAATTTTCCTTCGCCACGAGGTCTCAATAAGCCAATCAGTGAAATCTTTCTTATTTTGTTTTTGCCTAAATAACTTTTTCAAATGTCTCCACTGGCTCTCAATCCTCTGCGTGTGGGTTCCGTCTTCAGCTATAAACCTATGCTCTGGATCACTGTGGTTTACTCTTTTATGAATGTAACCGTGCTCCGGCAGACTGAGGTAAGCTCTCCAGTAATCCGTGTATATAGTAGAGCCTACCTCCACATGTTTTGATATGAGTGGCATCAGTATCTGTAAAATAAAAATAAGTTAACCATTTAATATCACATATCATATTTCATTTTTTATCACAAAATATTCCCAAAAATCTCACCTCTGCAGTACGCTGGTTATCCGGGCACACTTCAAGTCTGAGGTCGTTATTCTGGTCCTCGGATCATACCGATCACCCAGTGGCCTTCAATTTCTCTACCTCTGTTGTATTTTCTCTTGCCGAATTTAGATTCATCAATCTGCACTATTTTTCCGGGCCCACCAATTTTCCCCACAGCATTGTATTTGGGGAAAGGGCAGGCCCGTCATCCTCGGCAACTTCCTTCCTTATTTGGTGATAGGAACATTGTTCACTAAATGCAAACATCAATTGAAAAACCACGGTGATCGGTAACTTAACATTTTCAAACCAGGTTCCTGTAAAAGAAGATAATTGCTTATTTGTTTGTACACATGGTAAGACATTTAAAGATATTTATTAACACATTCAACATAAATGTATATAAAGTACTAATAAACATGACATACCTGCTGCTCTGCTGATGGACTTGTTCCTGCAGTTTGATTTTCTGCAGCGAAATTTTCCCAGATGACCTACTCCGGTAGTAGTGAGTGTCAGGACTCCTATAATAATTGCATTTTTTTTCTGTCGGTATAAAGCCTCTCCTCAGCAAAAGCAATACAAAGCGATATGGTGCCCAAAAGCCTGTACAACCTTTTTCAACACCGCAAGTTCCTAAAACAAATTCAAATTGTTTAGCATAATTTTAAACAGTAGCCAATTTAAAATATAATTATTTTTTAAAAATGCTCGCAAAAGCAACATGGAAGAGGGCCGCCTCTGGTTAGTTTCTGGGTAGTTTTAAGACTATTGACTTAATTCGCTTCTGTTGTGGCTCCGGTACGGAGTATCGCGGCGTTTGCACGCGAGTTAAAATCAGCGTATGCGAATTTAATTTAAAAAATAATTTTAGTTTAGCAAACTTAGTGCTAGTTACAAAGAATCTTAAATTTAGAGTTCCTATGCCTATGGCGTCCGGATTGACAATGCCGCCGCCCGAAATGTGAAGAGTTTATATAGTTCAAAGGGTCTACCAAAATACGTACGTTTCTTAGAATAAACAAATCGTAAAAATGGATAACTTATTGATTTTTAGGGTTACAATAATGGGGTGCATTTGGAATGCACTCTAGATATATTCTGAGATTAACATATGGTTCCTTTCACTTAAGGGACTCTTAATGGGTTTTAATGGTTTCCTTTACTTTAGATAAATTAATGAATTACAAGAAAAGTATTTTAAGCAAAACAATATTTGGAGCTTATCTAGATCTATTCTAGGAGTCGTGGGAATCCTCTTCATTAACTCCTTCTCCCCGGAACTGGAAATATTCCTTCAGGACGAAGGAGTATTGAAGACTGCGTCGGCGTCGTCGGTTCTCTGGGTAGCAGCTCGACGTCCGTTGTAGTAGGTGCGTACTGTCGATTTTTCTTGAATAGTCCCCCGAGTTTCTTATGGCTCATTTTCCATATTGTGAAGATGAAAATAATTGCGATTGAAGTCCATATCACGTAAATATGCGATGTGATTGGCTCTAAGGGATAGTTGTCTTGTACTTGCAGGTCTCTTAGACGTTGTATTTGTTGCCTTATATGTCTCTCATCTTCGCTAAAGTATATGGGTTTCAGTTGTTTCATTGTTTCCATCTTCAACTCCGGGATTCTTAGGATTTCTTCAGGAGTTTCGACCGCGTCGAAAGTGTGTTCTCGTTGTCGTTTCTTATTAGAAAGGTTCCCTTGATTGTAGTTTGTCGTGCTCCATCTTTACATAAAATTTCTATATTCTCTGTAGTTGAAGTGTAGACTAAATACAGGTTGTTGCTAATTTGTGTCCATGAATTAGCAGGGCAGTGGATGGTCGTCAGGTTGCAGTTATTTTCTTCAAACTTGATGATGCCTTCTTCGCACGGTGACAGCTTGATGGCTTGTCTCGTACAGACGTACTCGTCGCTTTTGATGCAGCTTACCGCCTCATATACTTTATCGTGTCGCAACAATTGTCTATGTTGGGATATTGGGTAGGTACATAAGAAATCATCTAAGGATTCGATGATGGGGGTTATATCCAAATATTCGTATTTCTGTTCCTCTACTAAAGGTGACATTATGAAATAATATTCATTATTCAGTCTACGTAGTTGGACCTCTATATGTATATGTAGTTAACATTAAAGGATTATCTGTAATCAGTTGTCCCTTAGGTACATATTTTAATGATTCTAAAAGAACATTGTGCTTTATAATTGAATAGTGGTACATGCCATGTTGGGCAAATGTTATGGCGGTTTATAATCTTTCTAATAAGCTATTTAATATTTCGACATGGTAAACCAAATGTGCGAACAACAAAAACGTATTCGTTTTACTAACAATTGTTTCAAGATTCTCATACAGTTTCTTTTGTGTGATTGTAAGGTTTTTTAATTGGTTTTGGAAATCATCTAAGACTGATGAAGTCGTAGAAATTTGTTCCTTTATAATGTGACGGTTTTGTTCAATTTCCTTAGTTAAACGTTCTACGTCGTTTTCGTCTGCGTTTCCAGTTATAGATTTTATTATGGACCCTAAGCCATTTATTAAACCTCTCTTTATGCGGCCGTTTACGTTGATGTGTTCCAATATTTCATCATTTTGCTGAAGTAAATATTCAATCTTTTCGATCGATGTTTGAGCGATTTGTTTCTTGGTGTCCGATTTTTCGTGTAGAAGTTTATAGTTGTTTTTTGCTAGTTCTTGTTGTCCCGCTAGAGTATTCGTATTTAAGGCGTGTATAATCTTCCATTCTCCGGACCTTACCTTCGTGTTTCCTAAGTTGGTCACCGCGAAATGTTGGTTTGTTTTTAGTTGTTCGAAGTGGACGGTTCCGGTTGCGATTCCGAATCCGCATCTGCAATTTTTATTTCGTTTATGTGGATTTTTAGTTTTTTATTCTTACTAACGTAAAATACCGTGTTATGCGGGCCTAACTCTACAATCTTAAACGGGCCTATAAACTTATTTTTATTCTTACCTCTAGCTGTAGTATTCTTAATATAAATCATTTGTCCTACTCTTAGCACTACGTCCTTGTATCCTATTTTTTAACTGTTCTATATTTTCACGCACTGACTCATATACCTTGGTCATTAGTTATCGGTGTTTAGTTATATAGTCAGAGACGGTTTCAGAAGTCTGGAATTCGAATGGTATTTTAGTGCCAAAATGTACTTCGAAGGGGGTAAACTTCGTTGTGCTATGGATGGTGTTATTATACGCTAATACTGCTAAATCCGTTACCGTTTGTATTGGAGTGTCTGGGTTACTTTCTAATTGGACTCTAAGTATTTGGATTAGTGTTGAATGAAATCTTTCGATATCCGCCTTGGAAATGGAATGTTTCGGGGTCGTTATGTGGCATTTTACTTTATACTGTTTTAGAAGTTCCTGTGTAACGGCTGATGTCACACCCTTCTCGTCGTCTGATATGATTAACTCGGGCGCGCCGATAGTACTAAAGACACCAATAAGCATGTTACAAATGTCTAGAGAGTTAAGCGTTTCTAGCTCTTTACAAAGTGCGTATTTAGAAAACTTATCTACGATCGTAAGGTATTTACGATTTTTAAAGAAAAATATATCTATCATCCACTCTTTCCTGGGCCCGTCAGGAGTTTGCGTCCTTTCAATGGGGGCCACAATAGGGTGCCTAATGCCTATCATATTTCGCGCGGTTACAAATTTCGCAGTTTTCCACGTATTTACGAACCATTTTCTTCATTGGCTCCCAATAGTATTTGCGTTTAATTTCATCTATCATGAGTAGTACCTTTGTGTCGATTGTTTTCGATATGGACTTGTTTTATTATTTCCATTTGTTGCTCTATAGAGGAGGATTCCTCTAGTATTTTTGTGTAACTAATGAACTTTAAACTTGATTTATCTATTTTAGTGCGATATACTTCGGAAATAGTTAGAAAGACGTCTTCATCGGGGCATATAATCGCATACTTGTTTTTATCTAAGTAAACGAGAACGAATTCAAAGAATTCCTTGCCTACGTCGCTTTCACTTAGTACGAGGTGGTGATCGTTGTTTATCTTTTTATTATCTGACATTATCCCGAACTTAATAAAGATTCTGTTCATTTTTGGGCTGGGATGTTCGTTCTTTATAGGTATCCCGCTTTCGTTATCGTCGCAGTTACTGTGTATCGTCGCGTCGTCTGAGTCGCTACCTACCTCTGCTATCTCGCTCTCATTTAAGTTTAATTCGATGCGCGATAGTGCGTCCGCGACGTGATTGACACAACCCTTCCTATGTTTAATCTCAGAGTCGTATTCCATTAACTTTAAACGCCAACGAGTAAGTTTTGCGTTCGGTTCTTTTAATTTACATAGCCAGGTAAGGGGTTGATGGTCCGTTTCTATTATAAATCTACGACCATAAATATAAGGGCGGAATTGTTGTAGTGCCCATAATATTGCTAGTAATTCTTTTTCTGTAGTATTATATTTTTGTTCGGTCTTGGACAAGGTACGCGATATATAAGCAATTGGGCGATCTTCTTGACTGATTACCGCGCCTAAAGCTTTGTCACTAGCGTCGGTAGTAACTGTGAATGTTTTTTTCAAAATCGGGGATAGTAAGAATAGGGGAGTTCATTAATAGCTCCTTACATTTTTCGAACGCCGTAATAAACTCAGGAGTGTGTTTCACTACAACATTCTTTGTTGTACAGTCGGTAAGGGGGCGCGTTATCTTACTGAGGTCACGGATAAATTTACGGTAGTAACCTACGATTCCCAGGAAGGATTTGATGTCTTTTACGGTTTTTGGTAAAGGAAATCGTTTTATTGCATCTAATTTCTTTGGGTTTGGCTTAAGGCCGTCTTGGTTCAATACGTGCCCTAAATACTACTTCTTTCTGAAAGAATTCGCTTTTACACAATGAAACCTTCAAGTTCGCGTTTTTGAGTGTCTCGAAAATTGTTCTAAGGTGTTCTAGATGTTCTTCTTTTGTTTTAGAATAGATAACGATATCATCTAGATATACTAGGCATATTTTACCTTATTTATTCATTACATTATTCATCATCCGTTGGAAAGTACTTGGTTCGTTCCTTAAACCAAAGGGCATGCGCAAGAACTCGTAGTGGCCGTCGGGGGTAGTAAAAGCAGTGCACTCTATACTATTTTCGTGCATTCTTACCTGATGGTACCCACTAGTAAGGTCGATGGTAGAATTGTACATTGTGCATCAAGGGGTGAAAGGCACCGATTACTAGCGAGGGAGCAGTTTGTGGACCGAGGCGTAGCCGAGGGTCACAATACTCCCGAGCTAGGAATCGGACTTTCTCCCGAGTGCTACATAGTGCTTTATACTACACCTGTGAGGAACATTCAAAGACTTGTATTGTTGAAACTATTTAATTAAAATAATAATTACTACAAAAAACGAAAGTGAGGAATTAACCTAATTAAAAGTTATGTTACAGTTTGTGCAATTATTTAAAGTAAATGAAATAGTTTTACCACCAGGACGACTTATACTAGTGTGAGATATTTGAGACAAAGAGGGCGCCGCCGCCGCCGTTCTGAGACTTCAGGTTTTGGTGTTCGGTCAGAGCTTATAGCCGCCGCACTCGTCGAAGGTTGGGGGTCTTTTAGTTCTAAGACTTCTGTCTTTTGTGGTGCGACACAGCCCATAGACGCTGCACTCGTGGAAGGTTGAGGGTCATGATAATTAATTGAATCTGTAATTTGGTTGCTTATGCGTCTTTTATTCTCAATTGAATTTTCAATATAACCTTCTGCGACAGCGGACGACTTCCAACCACCGTGACGTTTAATTGTAGTCAAGTCGGCACCGGAGTCTGCGAGAATGGTTGCTGATGTACGGCGAAAGCAATGGCCTGTATATTCTTGTGGATCAGACAAATTTAGAAACGTTGCTATATCCTTCGCAATAGTGCTGATTTTGTTCTTTCCTACGACTTGCTGAGTACATTTTTCCAAATTCCAATATTAGGCGATATAGCCAATAGGCGAAATTCCATATATTTTTAACAATGTCGTAATGTAAGCCAGTTATTACAAATGAGCGCTTCTGTTTTACCTTCTTATTATTTCTCCTCTACCCCAAGGTTGCCTGGAAGAGATTGCTTTTTAGCAATAAGGCCGCTCTTCTGTACACTTTCTTATTTTTGTTTGTTTTTGTCAGTTTATATTTATGTGTGTGCAAATAAAGAGTTAAATAATAATAATAATAATGAGCGCTGGATTTTCGTTTTTGTATTAGGCAACTTAACAATAATCACATTTTGTTGTGATTCAATGTTGTCAATAGTCAAGTCCGCAAGTTCTTGCAAACGACAAGCACCAGTTATTGTAAAATACAATAAATCAATGAAATGTTCCTTTAAATAATCCTACAAGAGACGATTTTTCATTAAAAATACAAAAAGTTACCTTCATTAACAGATATTTGTCATTGGGGGCATCATTTAAAAAGGAAAATACATTGTTTGTAGTTAGAACTCGAGACTTTTTACTGTGAAAGCCATCAGATTTTCTTTTTAGGAACGCCATAAGCTTTGTGTAATTTTTTATTTCTATGTTATGTTTTGTCAGCAAAGTACTCTTTAGCATGGAATATATTGACCACATGGTGCTTGGCTTATATATTGTGGATTTTTCACTAAAATAGGCTATTAGAACATTTTCAGAGAACGATTGCGCCTTGTTTTCTAGCTTCCAAGCCATGAATTGGTCATACGTATGGATGTATTTTTTTTTTATTTATCTGGGAGCAGGTTTGACATAGCACTTTCCGCTGATGTTTTTAAGTCTGGCGGTCTCATTTCAATGTCCATTTCATCACTTTCACTTGAACTCGTCATTTTACTCAATTTACTGATATAACGCAAAAACACCGAAACAAATAAAAATTCGCAAATTTCGCGCCTCTTTTGTTTTTTAATAAAGACAAGCGGATTTGAGATCAGTAGCAAGGAGATTCCATATTTAAATTTCGTAAAAACTGCTTGGACAGCTCACGCGTGCGCTGACCAAGGAGTTTTTACTTTAAGAAGGAGTTTTGAATGCGGACGCCATAGATTAAATAACACGTTAGAAATGAAAATTCGTACATTTTTCCCTCCCGCTAAAACACGTTAGAAATGAATTTTCATACATTTTTCTCTCCCGCTTATTTTGGTCGAGGAAAAGACTAACGTTCTCTTCTCATTTTCAGGGAATAATGACTATTGTTCCGATCAGGTGTAGTATAAAAGTATTTATTTCCATTTAGTTGTGAAAAAATGTCATCAATTACAGGGAGTGGAAATTTATCGCTCCTTGTTTGTTCGTTCAGTTTGCGGTAGTCTATTACCATCCTATACTTTTGAACGCCGTCTTTGTCTAACTTTTTAGGCACGACATGAACTGGGCTAGACATGGGGATGCCTAATCACTCCATTACTAAGCATTTCTTTAACTTGCCGTTTGACTTCTTCTCTTTGAATTTGGGGTAAGCGGGTAGATGGCTTTGATAGATGGGGTCGTTCTTAAGGAGTTTAATTTCATGCGTTATCTTAGGGGCATAACTTTTCGAGACATCGTCGGAGAAAACCTCTGAGTATTGTTCTAGTAATTGATCTAAGTCGTCTACTCTATCTGTATAATTTAAATCGATTATTTTACAGGGGGTCTTTAACTTATTTTCATGAATTCGAATTTCGGCTTTCATTAATTTTAATAAATCCATGCCGATGAGAACATCGTATTTTTTACTGAAATCGAAAATATAAAACTTCATTTTCTCTTTTCCGGGGCCGAATATTTTTTGCCAGAAGGGCGTTACGACTAGGCCTTTATGGGTTGTAGTCTGGTGGGCGGTTCTAACTGTGAAAGTTTCAGGATAATATTCTTGATCGTTAAATAGTTTTTTAAACGTGTAATTGGTCATAAAATATTTACTAGAGCCTGGGTCTATTAATATTTTTAAGCCTAAGCTATTTTCGATTATGTAGGGTAGGTCGGAAAATGTCACATTATTTAATTGTACTATGTTTGATTTTCGTGTGGGCTTTCCACAGGAAAATTTTCTTGTAGTTGATCGTCTGCGTGTTGGTCGTACTCAAATTGGCCGTCGTTAGGTTGTACGTCATCGAATCGTTCGTCGTTTATTTGTTCGTATTCTATCCCTTGATTAAACAATTCCTGGGCCACGATGCTTCGCCTAGGTTGTTGAAGGTTGTTGTTGTTTGGGTTGGTAAATTGTCTATTAGCGTTATTTTGCCATTGCTGTCGCATGATTGTGGTCGCGGTGGGTAAGTGTGTCGTTGTGGCGCTGTAGGATAACCATAACGCGGTTGATTATTTTGCATGGGGTATCCGCGATTTTGATTCATATTATTTTGGTTGTTACCGCAGTTTATTTGATGGTTGTTCGGTGGGTAGTTATGTTGTTGTTGTGGGGGTCTATAATTATTCGAAGGCTGCGCTGCGCACAGTGTAGCATTTTGCCTTAGTTGGGGTCACCCTCGTTTTATTGTATATTTCATACTGATAAACTATAATATAACATACAAAAAAACTTCTGCTTCATAGTTATCATAATTTAGGAGATATGATTTTTTTTGTTAATAAAGTCGAATTCCCTGAAAAACGTTATTTTGAATTTTCTCAAAAAACATTGACAGTGTTTCTGTTTTTAAATATCTGATTGGTTGCCATTTTTAGAAAGTATAAAGTGGTAAAATCGTCAATCTCTAAACGTTCAGAAACTCTGAAAAAAAATAATTTGTAATTTAGAGGAAAAAAAATCATATCTAATTAAATATGTAACGGTCGCATTTTTTTTATCATCAAAATTAACTAACCTTTCCAATACCGGCCTATCGAAATGTCAAAAACCTCTGTTTTCCAAGTCTTTTTTCGTAGTGAAAAGTATCCGACCCGATATCGAGTCAGTGGGGCTTAGAGGTGCAAATTGTGCCTAGCATTACCCTAATACAGGATGATGTATGTTTGTGACTTTATTGATAATAAAAATGAATATCCTATTCGCCTAAAGTCCGATAAGCAGAATGTCATACTCTCAATGAGTCCTTTTCACACAATTTCCTACGTATAAGAATAGTTAAGACGCGGAATGTCCCATTTGCAAAAATTAAATGTAATAAATAATAAATAACCCTTTATGTAACAGTTTTAACGCTATATGTCCCATTTGCAGTCTGCTTGACGAAAAATTGAATTATTCCCAAAATGTTTATTCGCAGAATGACACATTTGCAAAATGTAAATATGTCGCATATTATCCTACTATATAATATCTGTATTATTCTCACGTGTGGAATAATTCAGAAATAAGACAATATTAACGAAACGTTATGCAAGGGGCTCATTATACGATTGAGAACAATAATTTTTCAGATAATTATGGCCTATGGGACATTCCGCGACAACACTATATTTTTTTTTTTTAAATGTGTAATAAACATATTCAAGTATAAGTACACGTTGTGTACCTATCCGGAATAGTCTATAATTTTTTATGTTGGACAGCACATAGATAGGCTTTTAGGTTTTATGCGGCCAAAACTATTTTAATTGATATAACTATTCTAAATGACATAATTGTTAATAAAAAACAAATTTATGTTGTAATTTTAAATATACAACGAGACGTCAGGAGGCACAGGAGACTGATCGCCCTCGTTATCAGCACTGTTCATGATTACGGGTTGTTATAAAACAAACACAGGCTTTTAAAGTCACTTCAAGTACGTATAATGTTAGAACATAAAGTACTTTAAAACCATAAGGTCACACACTTAACTAAACACGCGATAAGACTTAACGCAAAGTTATTTTTAGCCACGAAACGCAGTGGGTTGGATACGGGGCTGGCGCACGTCCGTACTGTGCGAGCTCTATAGTTTTTCTGCCCAAGGCCCCCCGGGAAGTATTAGAACTGTAAACATGTCATGAACTCTAAGACGCAATCCCACAGTTCGACTAGACGGAAATTCTTTAGAATAACACCTTTGTTATTGTTAAGAGTATCAAATACTCTTAATTACCCTTCGTGCCAGTCCCGTATCAAGCCCACTCAAGCACGCCGCTTGACGTTTCGAATATCGAATAAACAATAGGCAGGGTTTGCAAAACAGCTTATCATAACCATAAAAATTACTAAACACAAGTTGACACTACTCTATTGTGCCTTAGCCGACGCTCCGACATATATATTGAAGAAAATATCATATTTATGAAAAAAAAAGTCAGAAACCTAACGTCACAGACATAAAAATATATTTCGTAAATGTAAATTGTAAGTAATTCGTGAGCAATGAATTGACGTATCCCCTCGACAGTCGACACATACTCCATGCCAATTCGTTACTCCAGATCCTCATCGTCTGAAGATTCTGGTGAAGCGGAGTCTGGTTTGGTGGGTAAAAGCATATCTAAAGTCTCCGGAGAAAAGGATTTAGATTTTTTTTCTCCTTCTTTGCTTTATACTAATACTACTAATGAGCGGATCAGAGCTCAGTAGTAGTCTGTTATAGATGTCGCGGTTACACTGCTCGCGGGGAAGTTTTCTTGCGTAATTTTCTCTATACATGCGAAAGTGCTTATTTCGAGCCTCTTGAGCCTCCTCCGACAATTGGCCTATTGGGAGAAGTGAATTATCTATTATAGCAGCACCATGTATGAGGACTTTGTGCAAAGTAGGGGTCATCGGGTGCCACCCATAATGCTGCACGTATAATTTGGCAGTGTCTAGTGCATACTCATCATATTTCTTGGCGTCAATAATATAGCCACTTGAAATCGTTTCTAAAATGACTTTTAGTCTGTAAATCAAATTGAAGTTTACTCCAGTTATGTCGGAAGCCAATTCGGGGTTCTCGAAAAATCTACGGCTGGTGTTTCCATCATTTGTATTCCCATGGTTGGCCTTGGGAATGTCAATAAGTAACCCGGTTTCAATATTAAATCTGTCTTGAATTTTTTGTTTAGCGGCTAATTCCAAGTCTTTTTCTTCCGCCATTTTTTTCTGTCTGTACTTTTGAACTTTTAGTTTATAGCCCAAGCGCAAAATACTCTCAAAAATTCTGATTCTGGCATGTAGCACAGATATTCCAAAGTCTAAAGTTTCAGGACTTACATCATATTTTTTGCTTAAATTGTTAAAATCTTTTGAAGTGGCTTTAAAAATAAAGCATCGACTGGTAGACTTGGTGTCGGTTCCAGCATTGCAAACCTTGCCATCAACCATAGTCATCTTGAAAATGTGCTTGTAGGTAAATTTATTTCCATTTATTTCGATTTCGGTAGGAACCAAATTCTTTACCGATTCTTCAACGTAACTGATTTCTTCTTTGGTCACATCATTGGATTCTTTCAGAAATCTGAATCTTATAGGCCGGCAATACCGGGGGGATGATGGAGAAGGATTCTCCCAAATAACTTTTTTGTTATCCTTGCCACAAAGTATTTGTAACGGGACAAATGAGCTCAAAAATATAATGGCGTCCGAATCAGCAGGATTTTCAAACTTTTGTTTATATCTGGCTTGCTGGGAGCCATCACATCCCCATTTATTTATAATAGTTAAAATCTGTCTATCTTCTTCACTGATAGTCAAAAGTACTTCCTCTAAGTACATTGAAAGGCGCTTAAGGGTTATGTCAATTAGACATTGCAAAGTACTTTCTGCATATAGACTCGTCACTTTTATATGTTGTTCAGGTGGATAGCATTCTTTTTTGGCCTCTAATAATCTGTCGTAGCAAGGATAAAGGTCTTACGTATGATTTCATATTGCTGTCTTGTAAGGTCGGCCTCTACAAACATCGCCAATGCCTCTTGAGGTGTTAAGATATTGTGTTTGTCGGGTTCACTCGATGACTTGTAGGCATTTCTGTATTGTTTTGCCCTTGTTGGCGAATTTGTGATTTCTTTAAGGATTTCTGATGCATTTCGAAGACCCTTAGCTCTCAAAGTTGATTGAGTAGCATGAATGATAACAGAGTCACATACGGCCGAGCGAACCACTTCAGTTTTACGACGCTTGCTTCTCTCACTTGACTCTTCAAATGATTTTGAAGGGCGGCCTGGGCGATTTTGGGCTGGGATTGGGATTTCAAACGTCCCATTTAACCATGACTGGTTTGATTTAAAAAAATCATCTTCTTTTCTTTGTGCTTTAGACCGTTTTTTCTTTATGGCAGTCTTGAAGTAAGCAATATTTTGCTTTAGTTTTTTAATATTTTCCTCTGTGTCACCATAAGAAGAAAACAGGTAATTTTCTAAATAAGCCAACTTTTCATCCATAGTTATGAAATTCTGGCTTTGCATTTTATCGTAGAGAAATTGACGGGTGACTAATTTTATTCAAGATGAGCCAGGAGAACCTACGAAGAAAAAAAATAATAATTTTTTGGAACATTTTTCAACATAACTTTTTTTACCTTACCTGCACCTACCTGCAGCTGATTTTTATCAGAATCATAAGAAGAGGGTGTTAAGTATTATAATAAATAACAATTTTAGGGCGAGAGGAAGCGATAATATAACTAAATTACTTAAATTGAAAAATCAAGAATATTTTTTTAAGAAAACTTATCATAGTTAGGAGCTTTAAAATAAAGGTTTTTTTATTATACTAGGTTGACAAATAACTGTTTCCAAATCAAAAATATTGACGACGAAAAACAGGTCACTTTTAAAGCGTAAAGAGCGAAAGCGCGCGCGTAGCTGGAGACTAACAAGTTCCGACTACCTGCGCACGCACCCCGCGCGGGTATCGAAGCCGAGAAGACCGGTTTATTATCGCCTGTTCTATTGTTAACGTAGAAAGATAATAAATTTTGTATTTGTAACTTGTTTAAAATGTTCAATTTTGTATTTGTAACGTCTTGTTTAAAATAACTTGGTTGGTGGTCCATTATTAGATTAGACTAGTAACATAAATTCCCTTTAAACTAAAATCCCATCAAAAACATAAATGTGAAATGAGAGTCAAGTTCAATATTATGTCAATTGTGACAGAGTAAGAGTCCAATCAGTATTTATTTGGTTACATTAATGGAACCTACTTAAGTAAGAACTAACTTGCTTTTTGTTTTATTCTTTAGGTTTTATAGACTCTATGGGTTTCCTGGAATAATTGGTGTCATAGATTGCACTCATGTTGCCATAGTCCCTCCAGCCTCTACAACCTTCGATGAAAGAAGTTATGTAAACAGGAAAAATTATCACTCCAACAACACACAATTGGTTGGTTTATTAATACTACCTTTCCACCATAAATCTGCCATCGCTTTATGAGTGAAGCAATCATTAACTAAACCAAGCCTTTATTTCAATCTGCAGGGTGAAAATAATTTATTGTACTTATTCTATTAAAATGTAAAGTACCTGCCTAATTGTAAAAAGCATTGATTAATTAAACCAGCAGAGTTACCTACTATAGTGCCTACCTACTTATAGTGAAACCTATTGCTTTCTTTCAGTTTTACACAAGTGATTACCTGAACTCAAAAAAAAAATTCTAATTTTTGGCACAAAGTTTTACACAGCTCAAATTACCCTAAACTAATAACAAAACTCAATAGAAATTAAAATAAAAAAAAGTTTTACACAGTTCAAATGACATAAACTAATAACAAAACTCAATAGAAATTAAAAAAAAAGTTTTACACAACAGTGATTGCCTAGCTCAGGGTTTCCCAACCAGTGAGGCGCGCCCCCCTTGGGGGGCGTCGAGCGGTTCCAAGGGGGGCGCAGAGGTCCTTGATTTCTGCCTATTAAAAAAAATTACTAAACTTAATTGGTTAATTTTTGTTGTATCCGTTCTCCACGCTACGAGTCATGAAATAATAGAGAAGAAACGGTTCAGATTAACTGCATATCCTCGTAAAAACAAAAGGTACATTTATTAAAATGTAGGTACCTATTCTCGCGCGACGTGAACAGACGGTGCCACCGACGCGAAGTTGGCGACAAGTCGCAACACGAACACGACCTTCGCCCCCAAATAAGCACCCTCATTTTTAAAAATAAACACCCTCATTTTTATCACTTTATCATTGTTTGTTTAATTTTCTTATATAAACTCCCAATTTCAGCCCCTAGAGGGGACGTAGGATTTTAGCTCAACGTTAGGTGAGGCGCATAGGTTAAAACGTTGGGAACCCCTGGCCTAGCTGAACTCAAAAAATAAAATATTCTAATTTTTGGCACAAAGTTTTACACAGTTCAAATGACCCATAACTAATAACAAAACTCGACAGAAATTAAAATAAAAAAAGTTTTACACAAGTAAGTGATTACCTGAACTCAAAAAAAATATATTCTAATTTTTGGCATAAAGTTTTACACAGTTCAAATGTCATAAACTAACAAAACTCAATAGAAATTAAAATAAAAAAAAGTTTTACAGTTCTTAAGAAAATAGTAATTATTTAGATTTGGTAGGTAAGTAAGTCTTAAGTTTTTAACATTTCTTAAATTCTTATAACTAAGCTTCATAACATAACCCAATAAAATATATTGGTTTATAGGTAAATACAAACAACATTCTTGCAAATGTAATTTAAAAATTAAAATAAAAAAAAGTCATTTAAAAAAATTAAACAGCCTACAAAATAACTAAACAGGGAAAAATAAAAGTATCTTTTATGCCAACTATTTTTTTGAGTTCGGTATCAGCCTTAGTTTACAAGAAATATTTACACCGAACTGAAAAAAAAACTTGGCATAAAAGATACAACTTTTATTTCTCCCTTTTTAGTTATTTTGAAGTCAGTTTAATATTTTTAAATTACTTTTTTTGAGTAAGATACTCAGCAATTTTTTCCAATGCGTTTGTTTGGCGTCGTAATTCCTGAATATATTCATCGTAAAATTTCTTTTTAATGATGTTTTTCTCCTTTAAAACATCCTTGTATTAGTGTGCGATATCTATTGTTTCAAGAAGCCTCTTCTTTGATTTGCCTTTGTTTCCTGGAACAAACAGTAAATAGGGGAGTGTAACATCAAATAACAAGGATATTATATTGCAATTGTAATTGGTGCTGTTAGCATTACCCTGCCGTTGTGACTCTATTCCTTCTTTATTGTCTCCCTGCCCCTGCTGCCGTAAATCTATTTCTTCTTTATTATCTTCCTGCCCCTGCTGCTGTTCCTGGTCTGATATTGGGTGCAACATCATTCCACTACTTTCATTTTGCACCGTCTCAGGTGGCGAATCGATGATCCATAGTGGCACCTTGGGTTTTGCTAAAAATTGCTTTATGTTAGGAGAGTTTGTTATAATTATTCAGTTAATAAGTTAAGCATTTTTATTTGCTATGAACCTTTATTTGATGTTCACCTTTGAAAATCACTACTGATTCTTGACGGTCTTCATGACCCGTTAACATTGGTGTGCTTATTGTTCGCAATACCTCCTCTTCTTCCGGAGTGAATGTAGGTGGTGGAGGCCCTCCTCCAGTACCAGTCTGGGCTCTTCTAATTAACGCATTTTTTTTCTTACATTTTGATTTCATGTCTTGCCAACACTAAGTATTTACATATAGTCAATTCTCAAAAGAAAAATTGTATGAGCGTAACAACTCTTACTCTAGCAGAAAGACAGGAAATAGTTAAAATTTTTATTAAAAAATTCCACTTGTCGATAACAATAATGGTATATTTGCGTAGTACACTGGCATTACAATACTACATACTACACTTCATGAAATAATGGTACAAATAGTATAATTATACTACGATTCAAACCATGCTTGTTTCTGTTTCTCTTTGGAAAGTTAGTGTTTTTCATCGTTTTTACTATTTGATTTTTTTTAAATTTAATCATCACTCACTTCGAAATTGATACTAGGTACTTACTTTTCGCCATTCACGCCATTCTTTCTTGGCACCGGGAATGCTGTCCACCTCCGTTGCAATATTTCCCCACCGCGTTTCAACCACTTTTTTGGTGAACGAGGAAGAAAATTTCCCTTGCCTCAGTTCATCGTCTGACTCTAATAACGCGATAAGTCGCGACTTCTGTGTACCCGTCGGGTATTGTTTTTTTGATGAAATATTTATTTCCATGATAACCAACAATAACCAATGCCACAAATAAATAATAGTTTGTTAGTAGTAAACCAATGCAATGCACTTGCTTGTGTTTGAGCTTGATCCCTGTCAATGTCAAGCTTTCGCCGCGCGTTTCGTATCAAGCAGAAATTTTTACAGTTAAAGTTTAGGTGACCAAAAAAATATCAAAAAATTTAGTTGAAAAATTGTTTCGTAATAAGTTTTGTACACATTTGATAATAAAATGATGTTCCCGTGAATAACATAAAACAAAAACAACTTTTTAAATTTATAAATATATTTCTCGATTATGAGTTGCATATGCAACTTTTTGTCGAATTCGAGATTAAGTCACACGGCACAAGAATCGCCTCCCAGGACCTACATAGTTTAATAAAATAAGTATTCGCACAAGCTTTTTGGCAGTATAAAAACTAAGATAGTTATGCCATGCGAGTAATTGCTCGGCGCCGAATTAAAAAAAAATCCTCTCTATTCACCATATTCCGCTATGAATTCATCTATTTACTTTTTTACCCGTAACCACTACTTAATCGTGAACATAGCTTTAAAAAATTATTTCACCCTCTTTGATGGCGGGTCAATTTTTTGTTAAAAATATTTTATTTTATTCTTTTTAAAGGTTATCATTTATCATTCATATAACTCCCTCGTAGATCCTTACCAATATTATAAATGTGAAAGTAACTCTGTCTGACTGTCTGTCCGTCTTTCACGCCTAAACGTCAATGTCACACGAAGAATAGTCGTCGGCGCTGACGAATAAATATGTGACATCCCTCGAATTTTCCACTAAGTAATCGTAACAATCCCAGGCTGTTTTGATAGTCACCTGTCTTGCTTTGATTGCATTCCACAGCCTTCCTTTAGCCACTGCGCCCAGT